>RJWH01000974.1:333900-504847 GCA_004363575.1 Solenodon paradoxus
TACGTCATTCATAGGATTACAATGATAGGCTATTTCAAATAGAAAAACAACTTCAAAAAGCAATACAGCAAGTACTTTAAGCGCCAATACATCAAAGCAGTTATAACATATGTTTTGAGAGATAAAAACTTTTAGGGCGTTCAGGTTCAGAGAGCACTGAAAAAACAGTTCTTTGGCAACCAGCTGTCCCTGACAACCCTGCTTTAGAGGAAGGAAGACAATCATGAAACATCTTGAAATGCTCTCTCTATTCTTTCCTCTATATGAGCTTTTACTCAACTCGCTTTCTCACTTCCACCATAACCATTTTTGAGCAGCCTTCCTTGATTCTCTCATAGGTTACTTAGGAAGGTGTTGTAGATGATCAGAAGATGACAGTTTATATAATTATTTATTTTCTTGGTGATTATTTGATGAATGTTGTTTTCCCCATGAATGTAGCCCTGATTATATTAAACACCTTACATATATCAACTCATTCAATCCTCTCAACAATCCTATTATTATCTTCATTTTACTGAAGAGGGCATGAAACTCAAGGAGGTTAAAGAGTCTGCTCACAGTCACTGGGAAACGTCACTCTCCACAGACACAGTTGGTAAATAATAATGGAGTCAGGGTTTGAGTCTTTGACAGTCTGGCTCTGGAGCCCATAGCTAGAATACTGCATGGTACCTGGCATGGCAGAGATGAAACCATCATTTGTTGAATGGATGAATGATTCAGTACTATCGGCCACAGCTAAGCACTGTGTGGGCACGGTGTGTATCTAGGGTGGATCAAAGGAAACGATACACATGACCTTCATCTTTTTAACTTGACTCGAGGCCTTAGAATAAGAAACGAGAGAGCAGATGCCTATTCCTTCCATTGTCTCTTGCTTCAGCTAAGGGCTGGTTCTCTGACACCCTCATGAGCCACTTCTGAGCTGAGATCATGCCTCTCCAGCTGTTCGTGGTGTTTTTCTGATCTGTGCATTCGCAATCAGCTGCTCAAAGCAATTTCCTTTCTCTAACTGCCTTGTGCCTCCCCCAGGCTCTGTCAAGCTTCTGAAAGAATAAAAGGAGTAAGCTGTTACCTGAACTGAACTTGAACTCTAACCCTCAGGAGGTTCACCCATCACTGAGCTGCAAGGTTCCCTGGGCCTCTAGCCGCTGCACTTCTGTGAAGTCAGCACAGGGTCCCCCCAGGGGGCACCATATTTTATTTTTCAATCAAGCATGGTGCCATCAAGTGTTGCTTAAGTGGCTTGATATCAGCACTTTTCACCCGTAACTGATGAGCTCGATGTGCAGGAGGTTTCTCGATGTGAAAATATGTCCTTGTTCAAGAGTTTCCCAAGTCCTGCCTTTCCTGTTCTGAGTGACTTCAGGAGTTTCTTCCAGAGCACAGATGCCTGCGGCTCTGCTGTGCAGGCAGGTTCAGCCTTCCTGGTCCTGCACTGGGAACGCACTGTGACTCCAGGTGGAAGCAGCATCGTCAATGAGCCTTGTGAGGAGCACAGCCCTGAGATCACAGCACATGAAAGGGAAGGGCTGTGTGTGGTTTAAGGCCTTGTGTCTTCCTCTTAGATGCATCTGAATGAGGACCTGGAGATTTGCTGTCTATTTATTGAGAAATGACAATCGCACAATCCCACCAAACTCTGATCACATTGCATTTGGAGTCAGAGGCACTCAGCATCCATGCTCATCCGTTCTTGACTCATTTCTGCAGATCTGAGCACCAAGGTATTAGAGGAAGGCCAGATAAAAGCACTTTGTAAACTAATATGTCACATTCATGTTATTGATATGTATGAGTGGTTCGTGTACACACTTGAGTCATTATTGTTTATATTATATCTAGGTTATTATTACTTAGTTCATTATGATATGATTTAGATAGATATAATTTTCTGAAATGGGAAACTATATAGTAAAATGAAAAACAAGTAGTTAATATAGGAATTGATATTTAACAATTATTTTTTCCTTTACCTCTAAAGGGAGACTGAAGGAAGTTGCCAGCCATCATTTACAATGTTAAGTTAGTGCCTTTAGCAGGTGTCACTCTTAGAGCTTTATCCTTCCATGTTCAATACCTTTCCCCCAAAGATTAAGTTTCGTAGGCACAAGGATCGTATCTGATTTCATTACTGCTTTCAGAGAAAGTAAGTCGATGCTTCATATATTCCCATAGACTGAGTGTATGAGATAAAAAATGCTGTGTGCATTTGTTGTAGAATCTGTGTCTCTGGGAGTTTGTAAGGAAAGGCTTTGAGTATCAACCACTGGGGTCCAAAGTGCAGTACCTTTTAGTTTTCCTCAAAATGCCTCCAATCTTAATGGTCAGTAAATGAGTCTTTCCTAATATTTACTGATTGAGTAAATGTTCAAATCTCGTCAGACATGACACAAGGTACTTTCATCTCATCCAAACTTGGGAGGTAGTGTTTCACAGTGTAGGTTTTCTTATTATTCAGATATGATGAGGCCAACAGATTGCCTTTGAAATGATAGCTTGTCCCTCAAGTTCCCCAGAGAAGAGGGCATGTTACCCAGATAGGGCCATACCAGTCAACACAGGGCAGTACAGGGGGCGGGAAGGGATGAGGGAGAACATGAACAAGAGATTTGCTTGTTTCCATGGAGCAAGCAAGTCAAATAGGGTGATCGGACTTAGGATTAGTAATATTGAGTAATGCCAGGGCATTCTGGGACGTCAGGGTTGGTGCAAGTTGTCCAGTACATGGTCCTGGGTGCTTCTGGCAGGGAGACAGTGGTCTGGGGCATGAGATCCCAATGGAAGGGGGTTTGGAGTCAAGGGACTCAAACTGATTGGATTGCCCAGGGAAGCACCCTCCAGACTAGCCTTTTCCTAGCTTAGGAATCCATTAGTCCTGGGAGGGTGGTCCTTCTGCAGTAAACAAGGCCCCAACATGCAACACATTTAAAATACAGAACATAAAAAGATATAATTAATACAGGAAGTGCTTATTCGGTTTTTTTTCTGTGGAAGAAAATGTGATTCTAAGAGGTCAAGTGGCTTGATGAGTCTCAGACATGAGGAGGAACAGAAGTGGAGTTCTCACTGGTGATCTCCTTTTCAATTCACGGCACCATCTTCTATTAGCAAGAGTTATCCCCTGTCCTTGTATCAAGACTCTCTCTTGCTCAATAACTACTCTCTTTAGAACATTCTTTAGTAGCAAGAGAACCAGACTTGAACAGTGTTGTTTACTGACCTCCGTTGTGGGGCAGGCAGCTCTGTGACTGTGGAGGGTACATAGGGGCGCTCTCCCCTCACTCACCTTGGCGTCTCTCTAGATCTGGCATCAATCTTTCCTCTTGTAGATTGTCTTTTTCCATAAGGCTGAACTCAGAACTTTTAGAAGTTTCTGTGCTCACACTCTCGTATGTCCCCCACCTTTGAAGAAAGAATTCATCTTCTACCATAGACTGTGACCTGCCTGACTTGGCCCCAAGTCCATAGATAAATCGTGTTACCTAGAAAGTGAGGTTCTATCATTATCTCATTTTAGGTCTTATACCCATTTGGGGTTCTGGCAGAGAAAGAGAAGTCTATCACCAGAATAAATAAGAGGTAGGTATTTAGATTAAAATAATGGATGTCTATCATGGGAAGAGTTGGTAAAGTTCAAAGTGTGATTTTCAGTTTCTCAAGGTCTTCCATGTCTTCAGTGATTAATTGGTTAATCTGGAGTGTATTTACCAGAGTTATATCAGGAACATTACAGACAGAATACAATGGATGTGAAGAAAAAACATGTCTGGTTTATCACACAATAAAAAAATGAAGTTGAAAGGTATCAGCACTGCTGTGAATGGAGGCCGAATTCTGTTTCCAATAAACATGAAAATAAGGAGGAGTGTAAGAATTCTGCAGCTCTAAGGAGCAAGTTTCTCTGGGCCATGTAGACCCTAACAGCCTGTATTTGGGGAATCCACGTTGAACGTCACAGAGACCCAGTGCCTTGAACAAGGAGAATTGGGTTTCTGTTACTGTCCACTCGGTTGTTCACTACTGGACAGGGAAAACCAGTTCCTTCTGTCAAAGTGTGCTCTTCAGCCTTGTTGCTTCTTGGGAGTGAAGTCAGTTTTCTGCATTTGAGGAAAATCAGACAAATGCAGTCTTGGCCTGTTTGTCATTAAAGAGTCATCCACTTGATAGGGAAAAAGCTACATACAGTGTTTTGTCTTTTCTATCACTATCAAAGATAAATAATTTCCTCTTATCATATGTCATCCCCAACTACCTGTGATTTGGCTGTGTAGTGTAAGCCATTGTCTTTATAAGACAAGGTTATTTCAAGTTTGGAACTCAGAACAGGGCAAGTGAACTTTGAATAGAAGCTTCCCATCTAGAATTTTCAACCATCTGAGCACAAGTAAGGAATTTATAAAGTTATATTAATGACTTAGTGCATTGAAAAGTCATGCAGACATCAGAAATTAGCCAACATCAAAGTCAAATGATCAATGTATGTAATGGTTGGAACTGCAGAAGTTTCCAGATGTGAATAAACTTACTCAGGCTCGTATTTCCAAAGGGCAGTGATATAAGTCATTGATTGATCAAAATGGTAATCAATAAATTAAATGGTGTTGCCTAAAATATACATTTTGTGTGACAAAAATATCTTTCCAAATATGAAACTCACTAGTTTTTGTAAAGAACTCTAGTAGGTAAAATATTTGGAACTCTGCATGCAAGTTGTAAGCCCTATATAGTCATGGTGGTGGTGATGATTATTTAGGCTTCAGCACAGTTGGAAATGCTGCATCTTTGTGGGAGGAGAGGAGACAGTTGCCCTGAGATCAGACTGTGAGAATAGGATGCAAAAGCATTTATGGAAAGACCTTTGGGTTATGGTGGGTTATGTGAAGGAAAAAAAAGCCCTCACTAAAGTCTTCTCCCCAGTGAAATCTTGGGAAACCAGTTGGAAAAGAAATGGAGAAACTAGCTGTCTATCCTGAAGAGTGAGAAACCACCCAGTATTCAAGGTGGAGGAAGTTTCAGAAATTCATCACATTCAACTCACTCTTTTTTCAGAGGAGAAGAGTGAAGTGTAGTGTGGAAGGCTTAGAAGTGGAAATAACGCTGACCAGGTTGTGACTTCCAAGTGAAATCTTCACTTTTCTCAGAATGACACACTTATGTTTCCTGAAATGCTTTAGAGGCTTGTGTGAATTTGTTCTGCTTGACTCCAAATGACTAAAAGGATCAAATGATAGAAATGATAAAGGTAAAGTTTTACTGTGCATAATGGAGAGTTTTCTAAGAGTTATACTGAAAAGACAGAATGGGTCAGCATGTCATTATTCAAAATTGAATGACCAGTTTGGGAGTGAGTCCTCTCTCACTACAAGGATTCAAGAAAGCAATATGACTTATGGAAAAATCAGAGAGGTTTTCCATGATGAACTTGGTAGGTGTTAGAAAATAAATTGAATATCATAGAACGTTTGGGAGTCTGAGTTGAGGTTTAGAACAGAGACTGACCCAGGATACACAAAGACATTCCTCTGTTATCCCATTTCTCTAAGAAGTCATCTGAGATTAGCCTCCCTAGTCTCAGGATTCATTAAGACCCTAGGATAGTTTTGAATTCTCAAGCCTACTGGGTTCCTGTAGAATGCTTGGGAAAGATATGTTCTTGTCATTCCACCTATGCGCATCTACTCAAAAGATACAAAAGCTCCCATCCACAGAGATGTATCATCCCCATGTTTACTGCAGCCCTATTCACAATAGCTAAGAACTGGAAATGACCTAAGTGCCCAATGTCAGATAAATGGATAAAGAAGATATGGTTCATATACACAATATAATACTACACAGCCCTTAGAAGAGATGAAACCTTGTCATTTGAATCAACATGGATGGAACTAGAGGAGATGATGCTAAGTGAAACAAGTCAAAAGAAGAAAGATAGAGGCCAGATGACCTCACTCACAGGTGGAATGTGAATAGACAAAACAAAGAAACAAATGAAACATAGCCAACCCCGAAACATTTGCAACAGAATTGAGGTCACCAAAAGGGAATGGGACAGTTGGGGGCAAATGGTGATGGAGCCCATTGGACACTGGGGAAGAACACTTGGTGATGTGGTGGAGGGAAGGGTGTATTGAAATATATCTAAGAAATGAGAAACCTATACATAGGAAATTATTCTAATGTATAGAATAATTTCTATAATAAAAAATAAATAATTTTTTAAGAAAGATATGTTTTTGAAGATTTCAGATAGTTTAATTTCATCCAGGATGATTCTTGATCAGGTATAGCAGATGTTAGAACTCAATAAGTAATCATTACTGAATATTGTTATCAGCGGATCTTTCTTCAGACAACAGGTGATGGAATATTCCATGGAGGTGCACTGTGGACTTAGGAATCAGTAGCAATGCATTTCAAGGTTTGGTTCCAAGAAGGAACAACTCAACTGCCCAAGAAGAAGGGCTTAACTTTTGTGAGCCTCTGCATTTTGATCTGTGATGGGGTGGTGAACTAAATCTTAAAAGGGTATTTTAAAGATTCAATCAGGTGAATTTCAGTGTATCCAGACCAGTACCTGGTCTTGCCAGTGCCATTGTTGGAAATCTGTTCTGTTTTGCCCTTTGGATAGTGACTATCAAATTCCACTTGGACCAGTGATCCTGGATACAGCACTTTTATTATTCTCGTTGTGCAACAGAACTAGTATTTCGGCCTCATGTTCCCATATACATCCTTTATGTCAGTAGGGTATAACAACCAATATTTGACCATGTCTGAGAATTAACACTGAAGTCCCTTTTACTTTGTATTTTTAGTGGTGACAGGTACTTAATAAATACAAAGGAGTGTTACATTCTATTGCAGAGATGAATACCAGTCGGTGGTATAAATGGATGTCTTCTATATTGCATTTCTCCAATTTGAGAATAGCAATGCAATGCATTATAAAAAGATCAATCATTTTGTCATTATGTTCTTCTTTGGCTCCAGACCAGCTTATTGGATTCCTTTAGTTTCAAGTAACAATAAAATAAATTGCCTCTTATATTGAAAGGGAAAATATTATGTTTGAGACAAGATTGAGATTTTATGGTTGAGATAAAAAGGAACCCATCGAAAATACACGTTTCTTATCAACAGGCTGGTGAATTATAGTTGGATAAGATCTATTCTCCCTCCATATACAGAGGTATGATAGAGAGTCATTTGGAGTTTGATTTTTGAGGGTGAAGGCTCATTTTGATGCAGATATTTCTTGCATTTTAGCATGAGATAATAAAAGAAAGACCATCTATTCTAAGGTCCTTGATTTATTGAGAAATAGAGGTCCAAGCTCACCCTCTGAAATAACTTCTGCCTATAGCCATCAAGCCTGAGACTTTGTCCTCTGACTGGAACCATAATTATAGACTCATGAGGTTTTAAAGCAAGTCTACAGCTTGGTGATTATCTGGCCAGACTTATTTTACAGATGATGAAACTAAGAGGTAAATAATCACCTGCAGATTTGGGGCCAAGAGTCTTCTGCTTTTGGACTTTTCTAAATTATCCCATTTCCTCCCACAGTGTGCTACAGAATATGACAAATGTGGTAGAGAAGTAAAATATAAAATGAAAAAGCTCTTAGAAGGAGTTGCAATATTAGGAGATGACATGTCTCAGGAGACAATCACAGGAAAATTAAGAGAGATAAAAGTGCCCTGTTCTCCCCTCTCTTCATACCCTACTTACATACCATCTTCTGAGCCTTCTGAGACCTCTATTCTCATCTCAGTGCTAGTCTTTCCCTCATAGAATTGCAGTTCTTCAGTTAACTTGGTTTATCATTTGGTTTTATGTCTCTGTTACCTGACAAGTCAATGCTCCAGGCTTTCCATCCCACAGCCTCTAGGATTTGAAACTGCTACACATACAGTCATTCAAAGGATAAAGAAATGAAAGCGCTTACTCAACTTGTTTCATTCTAACAAGCCTTTCTCATTCTGACTTCTCCCCTGCACTCTTCTTCTCTCTTAAATTTGTGATGACATCTTAATTAAAAAGCTGATAAAATCAAACATACACACTAAGCCTAGAAACAGCGAACTTTTGTAGATGGAGACAGTATTTTACTCAAGTGGAGTCTCCTAGCTTCTATGATTCCTTTCTGGGAATCATATGTAAGTGCTGCTTGAGAAGAAACTCTTGTCAGGCAAAGGTGAGTGAAGTCGCCCTTTTCAGAGAATAACAAGAGTCATAGTTGAGCTGGGGACAACCTGCTCTCTCAACTCGGCAAGGGTCCTGTGAGTAAGTTCAAGGTCCAGGGCACTGGTGTGTATCATGTTTTCCCTGGTGTAGCAGAAGTGTCAAGACATATCCCAGTGCCAACTTCACTTTGATTGGATAAACCACCCGTCCTGGTCCTGAGCGTTTGCTAGCAAGATCAACTTCATTGGCAAGAGCCAGGACCACAGGAGCAGAAACAGTAGGACAAAGAGCTGCAAATTGGAGCTATCAGAAGAGGACGGACCTTGGCAGGCAGAGCTGCAGCAGGAAACCAATAAGACCATCTAATTAATTTTCCAATGAGCATCTATCTCATGGTGAAAGGCAGAGAAGAGGTGGGTGGCAGGTGAGAGGGGAGCTGCCTCCCATAGAGAAAGGCGCTCACAGGTGAAGAAGGCAGCTCATCGGGGCGAGCAATGTTGCCGCAGGGATTGAGATGGGATTCTGAGCAGAGTGTACACTTCTTATCCTTGGGATCACACCTGTTCCCTTGACCATCTCCCTGAATTTATGTGTCCTGCAGACTCAAGAGTTGTAGAAGGGAGGCAGGGAGCAAGGAGAGATGAGTCGGAAGGAAGAGTAGCTCTTTCTGTGGAATTTCCTATCCAGAGGATGCTGATGAGTTCAAACAGCAATAGCAAGATGTCACCTATATCTTTGTTCAAGGCACTGCACAAGACACAGACTCAGTGAGACAAAGTCGCATGACTCCATACACACCTTTATCTTAACTCACAAGGCATAGTATGGGTGTCTTTTTGTCTACTTTTCAAAAGAGCCTGAGTTTCTCTAAGGCAGAGACCTTGCTTTGTGCGTGTCTGTGTCTGCATGTCTCGTGTAGTCTTATGCAAAGTAGATCAGCAGTGATGATGTCACAGCGAGGTTCTCATGAGAGTGAAATGGGTTTTATTAATGTCTACATCCGGACAATAGACTTCAACGGGTACCACAAGATACAGAAATTTCTCTGCAAATGTACTTTCAAGGAATGAATGAAACTTGGGTTAGTTCTTTGAGCTCAAGGCAGCCCTTGAACCAGCTGCTAAGCTAGCTGCTGATGGTAGAGAGCATTCTGACACTTTCATTTCCTCTTAGTTGGGCCATCTTATCCTGGTGCTCAGGGACTGTGCAGAAACCCAGAGAAAGATGAATGTCTGCAAGACTAGAGGCTCTGCAGCCATCCGGAGAATGACAATAGCCTCCATCTCGGGAGGAGCAGGATAGAGAGCCTGCTGTAGAGAGCTTTCTCAGCATTCCCAGTCTTCTGGGTTGGAGAAGCCCATTGAGCTCACATCAAAATAACTGCAGAGACAAAAAAACAAAAGTAATAAAAAGAAAGAGAATCCAGAAGGGAAAGGAGAGAGAACGAATATCTGGGCTGGAGACAATGAGTAATTGAAGCAGGAGAGGAAAAAAATATCTCTTTTTTTGGTGCCAGTTCCTTGTGCATGGCTTCAGGACGTTCTAGGACAGCCCAGCATGCTGCCTGGATCTGTCAGGAGACACCTGGGAGGGAGATGGCATGCAGTGAGGAATGGAGCCAGAACAGCACACTGCTGAGGGCCTGGAGATACTTTCTGGAATATTCTCCTCTAGAGGTAAGTAGGAGATAAGAAAACACTGCTAGAGAGAGTTAACTTTCAACTCCAACTTGCTCATGTTTACTGGAGGCAAGAGAGAAAGGCATGACTGTTTGCATTTGACTAGGATTCTTCCTACAGAAAAGAAAGAGTCAGAAACACCAAAAACACTTTTTCAGAGTCAAGTTGTGGTGGGTTTCTATTTGTATAAGATAAAGGCCCAGGGATGACAGGAAACCTCAGGCTGCAGTGCTGATCTGCTGGCCCCTTTGTCCAGTTCTCTTTCTGATCATCAGAAATAAGAGCTGCTGTCCTTGCTGGCTTTGCCCAGCCATCGGCATCTCAAAGAGCAACTCTTCTAGTGAGAGTTTCCAAGAGGCCAGGCTCTCACTGCCAGTCAGAACGGGGGAGGGAGTCTGCTACCCTACAGCAGCTGCGGTGCGCTCAGGCAGGGCTGGACACCCACTAAGCCCTGAAGAGGATTGCGGTTTCGGCTCCCAGAGGAGCACTGTAGTTTAACTGCGGAGTCCACATATTGTTCATGCCCTTTTCCCATGTCCTTTCCCTTCCCTCTGCTACTGGGCTAAATATTTGCTCCCATATCCCCTGGATGACTGCACACTAGTCTCTCCCTCCCTTCTCCCGACACGTGGGCTGCGGTGCATAAGCCTCGGGTTGTTAGGCAGCTCTACTAGGGGTGTGTGTGTGTATGTGTATGGTACATGTGAACACAGGAGTCATATGCACACAATGCATGTAGCATGTACACATGCATGTGCAATATGCCCATGTTGCTTTTCTATGTTGTATTGCCAGGTGTGATTTGCCTGACTGAGTAATGTGTGCGTGATGTGTGCCATATGAGTTTTGAGCGTGTTTGTTGAATCATGCTGTCTCTTATCTGAAATCACATGAGGGCACATACATTGTGATGAAAGTCACTGTTTCACTGTGTGTAACAAAGTTGATTCACGTGTGTTGCATGAAATTGGGTGTGTTGCATTTATGCATGTTGTGCTGTGTTTTATGTGGACACATGGATGCACATATATCACACGCGTGTTGGTGGTGGACCATGCAGGTGTCATGTGTCGCATGCACTGTGCATGTGAGTTACACAGCACACATTGTCATGTGTGATATGTTTATTGTAGCGTATGCCGTGCAGGGATGTAGGTCATCAGGAATGAGGAATCCTTTCTTTATGTTCATCACTCGTCCTGGGTGCATTATGGTTTATCTACGCTTCTTTGTAGTTTGGGGACACAATGGGACCACATTTCTCCAGATATCTCTGTGTAGTGCAGAAGTTGACAGGACTACTGAGTTAACAAATGAATCACCGTTATTCCCTGGAAGACACCTGCTGGGTTCTGCTGATCTATCAGACATTTCACCTGCCCACATCTACCCTCTGGGTCTCCATCTTCTCCCAGTTCTTACTCTCACTCTTACTTTCCCACTGAGTTGTCATTCTCACTCTGTCTCCTCCTCAATTTCCAGTGATGACTTAGCTGATGCTGAGGTATCCCTCCCCTGCCTTCACGACACCCCTAAACATGGCCTCCCCGTGGTTAACTCAGAATTGACTGACAAACTCATTGAATGCATTTGAATCTTAGTATTACAAACATTAAACGATTGTAAATACTGTTGAGCATTTTTTCCTACTTGAGAGTCTCTCCTCCTCTGAATCCCTTGGCACATTGCCATGATATTCCCTCTTCTTCTCTATCTGCTCCTTCATCTTCATTCCACCCTCTTCTTCAGCTCATTAAAGATGTTGGTTTCCAGTGTTATATCTTGGTTCTCCATATTTCAGTTTATTTATTTCCCCTGGGTGAAGACACACAGACAATCAACCTCAATTTTCTCATCCCAAATGAGCCACAAACATCCAGACACAGCAAAGATCTCCTCTGGGTATAGATATTCTTCTTAGAAGTGCCACCTTCATGCCCAGGACCACATGGTGTTGATTTGTCTCCTCATGTTGGTCACTGCTGCCACCCCATCCAGAAACTCCAGAGACTGACCAATTTCTCTGAGGGGAGAGTGATAGTCTTCTCAGAGGGTTATTGTGAGGGTCAAATGGAATACAATATAAATGTTGAATATACTACCTGGTTGTCATTAGCTCTTCTGAAAGAATGCCTTACTTTCATCTGCCTTGAAAAAGTACATGAAAGTTCATTGAGTCAGAGGTCTTCTTTTGGATGTGACTCTATGAAAATTTAAGTAAAACCACAATATTTAAAAAGCAAAATGTTTCAAACTGAACTAGCAGAGACAAAAGACATGTATCAAGCCCTATAGACTTGAAATCTTTCTAACTTATTTATCCTTCTCTATCTGATTTTAGTCCTTATTCTCTCATCCTGGGCAAACCTGAACTTAATTGTCTTTCACAAAAATAGGTAATGAAACCCATCCTACCTACCTAGGGTATTATTTGTGAAATTCATATAGACAATGTAATAACTTTGTGAAATTCACTGTAATGTCCAGAACTAGCAAATACTGTTGTCAGCGTTCTGTTTCTGCTGCCTTCCAACGATGTAACTTTGAGTCCTATTGGAGGAGGCACCATTTTCCTCTGCCTGACATGGGAGTCTGGCCTGATGAATGAGCTGAGCCTGCTGTAGCCATCAGCACATGTGTCCCCGACTCCCTGACAGGTGACTGTGACTGGCTGCAGTACGGCTCTTGGATCAGAAATGTCAGAATATCAATATAAGAGGATAGATCTTATGGTCCAAGCTCCTCTTTCTGCAGGGGAGGGCATGCAGGTGTGTAGTGGTGAATTCTGTGTGCTCAAGGTCACATTGATGGTTAATGGAAAAGCCATTTCTCATAAACGGCCTGTGTTTTCCTTTCTGAGACCTTTAGCCTCTCTTTAGAACTCTTCTGTCCATATCACTGTATTCAAACAAAGAACAAAAAAGGAAGAGTCAGATCCATTGTTTGAAACTCTCAACTTTTGTGATCCAAGTCCAAGTCTAGGAAGGCGCTGTGGGGATGACTGATTAATCACATCACCTCTAGGGAGGGTATGTTTACTCAGGGTTTATTTTTTTCCTAAATTTCTTGCTATATCAGCACTTTGGCCATGTTGTAGGTGGCAGCAGTGCTTCTATACAAGGATAAAACTAGAGAGAGAGAAAAGAGAAAAGGCGTAAAAGACAAGTCACTGATGGCATATGGGACTAGATGAAAGCAGCAATAACAGTGACAATTGACATTCATTGAACACTTTGTGTGTGCCTTAATGTGTGCTTCAGTATCTTAGTTAATCCCTGTGAGATCCCCTGGGGGGTAGTTGTTATCTATATAGAAAGAGGCTTAGCTAGAGCGAGGTTAAGTGACAATAAGTAGCATGACCAAGGAGTAGAAAGAAAGTAGATTTAAACTTGGTCTATCAGGTGTCAGAGCTTTTGTTCCAATGAGTTATACAATATTGAGGGCAAAAAACAGACAGCCAGTCCTACTGAGAGGCTGGAATTTTCAGATGATCAGGACATCCAGATGTCCCTGTTAGTAGCAGAGGTAGCCTGTTGAAGGTCTCCCCAATGAGGGTGGGTACAACTTGCTAATAGAATGAATGTGGGGCTTGAGAGTAGGGGTAGATGACGCTGCCTGCTTTCATGATTCTTGTTCATGAAAAGCTGGGAAGAAAGAGAGTGATGGTAAGGAGGGAGGATGTCCCACCAGAGGATGTGTGTTGAGATACAAAAGGAGAGGAAACTTGAAGAGACAGAATCCCTGAGAGAGACCGAAGATGAGACTAAGACATGAGATGAGAATAAAGAAAGGTGTTCATGAAAACTCACTGCTTTGCCTGCATTCTCTCCAATGAGTATTAGTGAAACTGGGGAGAATTTCATTTGATCAGAGAGAACAGAACTTTGCAGGTCACTTAGCCTTCAGGTTTAGTGCTGATGTGCTTATTCATCGACTTCCTGCTCATTAGCATCTCCTGTAGTCTTAACTTGAGGGTTGCATCTGGTAGATATTCAGACTTTCAGAGTACTGCAGTTCTCTCTCTCCTGGCCACAGGCAAGGTTGTACTTATGCTTGACTGTGTGATGATGCGCTTTGGTCAATAAAAGCCAGTGTGTCACTTCTGGGAAAACATTTCACAATCGGTTCACAATGGCTGACTTTCCTTCAGCTCCCATAATCTGAAATGGCTTAGAAAGGGCTGCTCTGGCTGCTTGGATAGTAGAATGATGACAACCCAATAGTCTTCTGCTAACCCATGGTGGGTATTCAGGGCAAACAAGAAATACATAATTGCATACATACACACACACTCACACATGTATTTTACTCTTTCGTATTTGGGGATTTTTGTTATTGCAGTGTAATCTAGATCATCCTGACAAATACAGCACACAAGTCGAGAGCACTGGACTCTCCTTTACTGACACTTCCAGACCAATTGGGTAATATTTTGCCAGTTTCAGGGAGGAACTAAAGAACCACAAGTACACCAACAGCAAAAACATTAACTCTGCCCCTTCCTCTCTGGATATCCACAGTAATTATATTTACTCTGAACATTGCACTGACTTTTCCCAAGAACTCTCTGTCTCAGAAAAGCAGGGGCTGTCTATTTCCATTTTCCATGTCATTTCTCTACAGCTTGTCCTTAGCGTAGAAGAACAAGGGCTTTATCACACATTCTCTCAGTGGTTTTATGATGTTCACTTCAGTCTCTTTGCCCTGGAGTGAAGCGGAATTATAAAACAGGGCTGGCCTTGTGTGCAATGATGGTGTTGGCAGGTGAGTGCTGAAATATGTCCTGGGGCTTTGGGAAATGCTTTCAGTTCAGCATTCTGTGATCATTGTCCAAAGATTCTTAGTAGTGTCCTTTAGAAGGGACTGAATACAAACAGGAAAAAAGAGAAATAACCTGACTTTGATATATCTAAAACTAACACACAAACAAGTACGGGTCTAGAAATTAATTTGTGGACTCAGGACTTAATGTTAAGAAACGTTATGTTTCTTTCCTAGAAAATATTTATGATTAATATAATCACATAGATTTCCCCATCTTAGGGCTCAGAGTCATTTGGTAGCACACACTGCCTGAGTATCAGATGGCCTGAATTTAGTTTTAGCTCATTACTAACCAGTCAGGAAATCCTAGACAAATAGTTTGTTTTCTTTTATGTTTCTTTGACCCAGAGAAGTTTGCATTCTAGAGACCAGAAAGCTGGGAATTGACTCTTTGATGGAACATGTCTTTTCCTGCCTCCACCCTGAGAAGCTGTTCTTAAGACTGTTTCACAGACATTCAGTGGGAATCTCTGGCCACACCAAAGTGATTCCTCATGTAATAGTTATGAATTTCACCAATAACAGACCTTTGTTAGTTTGTCATTTCTATGAACTGGAACCCAGGTAAAACTTACCTGGGAACAGCTGGTCTCTCACAAAGGCCCAGCCAGCGTTCCAATCACTTCAAACTTGAATATAAAGGACAGACTTCCAAGCTCACTCTGAATGATTAATGGGTTTCCATCCTTGAATGACTTATGACTTCAGTTCCTTGATGGCTGTTCCTCTTAGTAGGGCAGTGGATGGCATGGCTATTGGCTAAATGATTATGCGAGGACGAGAGAGAGACAAAGACAAGGAAACAGGAAAAGTCACAGTCACAATGGAATTGTACCACAATGGCTGAATGCAATATTTCACTTTCCCCCCATAACCTCATAGAGGCCCTCATTTTTGCCTTCCTAATTTCTGGTAACAAGATCCAAACAAATCCTTCATCTTCAAGTTGTCTTTTATTTCAGTACATTCCCCTTCCATTAGATTGAGTAGGTATTTTAAAGCAGATCTTATTCCTCTGTGAAAATTCATCTATCTTTTCCAATTTTCTTCATGTGTTCAATTCCTTAGCTAGACCAAGTAGGGTCCTCATGGAGGACATCTGGCTTAGTTTGCAGTTTCCATTCATTCTTCTGTTTGGCAGGAATCCTACTCCTCATTCAAGCAACACCACTGGAACTTTCCTGAAAGGCAGAGCTTCATACCTATAGCCATGCTGTGCCCTCATTTCTGAATTACCTTTCCCCATGTGTCTTCTCTCTCTTACTCATCCATCGAGATTTATCTCTAACATCATGTTTTTGGAAAACCGTTTTGTGGCCCTTCTCTCCCAGACTGCACTTCTTAGCAATTCTCTATACTTGCCACCTATTATCCTTACTCCTTGTATCTTCAGTGTCACACCAGAACAGGTGCCATCCACAGAAGTCTCAACAAAATCATACAGTCATGGGTCGTTTTAGTAGCATTTACTGAGTTATTATGACACCACAACCACTGTTAAGAATGGAATACATTATCATCCTGTCTTTCTCACAATAACTTTAAGAGGTTAGTTTGCTTGAACTTTATGAAGAAAGTGACATTCAGAAGGGTTAAGGCACACCAAGTCCTATAGCGATCACAGACAGAACTGGGACACCACTCTGATCTGTTTCCTGCTCTCCTACTGTCCTGAGTGCCTAACTTTAGAATGTTGAGGCAAATTAGCATATGGAACTGAATCAGTATGACCTTTAGGGCACTGTCTCTGTAGTACTTCTGTGAATATCCTTGTGATTGATCAAATTTGTGCTACATTTGCTAAATTCAGCAACCTTCACTTTTCCTAATTAATTCTGAGGATTAATTTGAAATGCCCCAGGAGAAGGGCTACTAGCAACAGGCTGTGGGTATCACACAGAGTTACCCTCCTGTGCCTCTATAAAGTCTTTATAATTGCCTTTGAAATCCTCAGTGATCTGGTCTCTGCATCTGGATTGGGGTATCAGCTGCTTACAAGAGCAATTCTCAAACATTAGCATGGACCTGTAGTGCTTGTTAGAATACAGATTGTGGAACCCCCTGGGTTTCCAAATCAGTAGGCTGAAGTGGATCTGATAATTTGCATGTCTAATATGTTCACAGGTGCTATCGATGGTGCCAGTCTGCAGACCAAGGATCATCTATTGAAAACCATGAGTCCAAGGAAATTGTCTGGGAATGTAAGGGAAAAAGCCTATGGCCCAACTCCATAGATAACTTGCTTGAATGCTTCTCTTCCCACTTGAGGAGGTAGTAACCAGTCTCCATTCCCTCACACCCGCTGGCCCATTTTCCTGGCAACTCAGAGTGTGTTTTTAGAGTTATTTTCAAGTCATCTTATTCATTGCTTCACATTATTATTCGAATAAAGATATTTTCAACTTTCTAAATAAGATAATACATTTCATTATTGTTTAACTCAAATTTACTTGGGTCATCTGCTAAAGCACCCTAAATGATATAGTCTTGTAGATGAGCTTCTGAAATGTTCTGTTTCACCCTTCATTCCTACTCATCATGGTATTCACTATTTTTTTTTTCTTTCTTCCTCTTAAATGAGAGTCTCTTCCTCTACCTAAGATGGCAGATCTAGATACTTCCTCTCCAGAACCTTATGGAAGTTCTCTTTCTACCATTTAGCCACCTGAACTCCCATTCTATCAGCTTGCCCTCTTCACCACAATATATCCAAACTTCTCTTATTCATAAAATAAACCCTTAAACATGTTCCTCTTTGTCACTTTATTTGCAAGATTGAGGACAAATTCTGACAAGCAGATTCTCTGGAGCCTTGATATTGTTGAAATTTCTGAGGAAATATCGTTATGGGGAGAAGCCTGGTGATTTCAGTCACAATGTTATTGACCTCTTTTTTCTTGAAAGAAACAGAAAAAGTGCCATTGGTAAATGGTGGGGAAATAGAAAGGAACATAGCATTGTTTACATGATATGTGTTTATATACTGTGTACACTTAAAGATGTTGGCAAGGATTTCATAAAGAGGATGATATAGAGAGAGCAAGAGAGTTCACTTTCCCTTTATAGATTTTATTAAACTAAAAGTTTTCTCTTGCTTAAACCTGAAACATCTTTGGTTTTAAAAACAAACAGGCATGCATGCATCTGCAGGATTTGCTTGAAAGCAAACATTACTGTGCATTTTGCAAGCAGGGGAAAGTAAGATACTCTTGAAGGAAATATAAAAGGATGTGAATGAAAGCTCATGTCCTTTGATCCAGCAAGTCATGTCAATGGTTATACCCCATCTCCCTCCCTCTTATTTAGACTTGCAGAAGGAGCTGACAGGCTACTGTCTCCAGCTCTTCATCCAGGTTTAAATTGTCCACAATAGATTCTCTACCCTTAAAACCAGTTCTGACCACCTTGGGACAGTCCAGAAATGACTTCTCAGTTTTCGAATTCAGTAGATTCACATCCACCCCTCATTTTACCTAACTGATCTACTCCTTTTGACACTGTTGACTTCTCTTCTTCAGAAAACTATATTTGCTCTTATCTTTCTTTTTCTTTTGACTTTGGTCCTGGTTCTCTTGTCTGTTTCCAGTCTTTATGGGCTGGTTTTCTTGCCTATTAAAAGTTCATATTTTGTTGGATTTTGGCTCCAGAACTTCTCCCTCTGTATGAACTCATGGAACACTCTCAAGACTTTCTCTCCACCAGTAATCTTCCTCCCATTCCTAGTCATTCTCTAGATCAATGATGTACTCTCTAAGACATCTGAAAAAACTGGAGATATTCTTGATTAGCATGAGGAAGGGGAGAAGGGAGCTGCTGATATCCAGAAGTCAGGGAATGGGGAGGCTAGACACTCTTCCATGCATTGGACGGTCTCACACACAATAAAGGATCATTCTGCACTCTGTACAGTTTTAAACATCCATTCTGACATTCATATTAGCAAATTTCTGATTATAATTGTGTGGGCCCAGAATGTAAGTCTATTTTTCATAAAATCCCAAAGATCTTTCTAGTCATTTTTATCATAACTTGGATTCCCAGGAAGGTAATGAAATGAAAATCAATAATAATCATCCCTTTTTAAAAGATCTTTACGATGAGTAGTTGATCTAATTACCACTTTCAGAAATCACATGGCAATATTGTTCCTATAGTTTGAGTCTCCAATTTATCACATTTCCATTAGTCTGTGGTCACAGGATCCTACTTATTTATACCAATGTGTCTCATTCTTCCTCACTTTGAAATGCCAAATACAAGAAAATCAACAAAATTTAAGTGAAAGTGATGCTTATTTCTTTTTTACTAACCCAGTTTGCTATTTGTGCCTCACACCCCATTCTCTCTCTACTGCGTGTGTGAAAGTGCACGCACGCGCTTAGTCCTGTACAATAGAGGAGGGGAGACACACAATAAAAATGAGCATTAGAGACATCTAAATAGCATTCATTAATTACTGGGCACTGGTAAAGTCCTGGCAAGTTTTAATTCAATCCTCACACTCGCATTATTCTCATTTCATAACTACACACATACAGAGGCTAATTCTCTCAAGGGAGGAGAGCCAATGGGTGTCAATCTGTGATTTGAAGCAAGAGACCATGTTCTTACATCACCATGGTACATGAATATCAAAAGGCAGCATCCTCAGAAAGGAACTTAGAATATGGGAGATAAGTACAAATCTGGAAAAGGATAAAGACTATCCTTCTAGAAGGACCTATAACATTAGAGAAGAGTCTATAAAACCATTTTATTTCCATTACAGGTGAACAAGTACCTCGAGAGCCAGGATATTATTCATAATCATTAAGTAAAACTAGTCTAACTTGGCAAAGCTTCTTTCCTATAGCTATGGGCTGGGTCTCATATAAAATGAGCCTCATACTATGTTTCATCCATGCAAGGAGGCCCATCGGAGTCTCTGATCTGCTCTTCATTTTAAATTCTTTGTTCCAGTGTATTATTGCCTTCTGCCCATGATGTGGATTTTCTTTCCTATCCCTCAGGATTGATAACTTGATTACCAGTTTCACAAAGTTGATTTTCCTCTAGGATTCTGCCCTCTGTAGTCCTAAGACCTATCTTTCCCATCCTAGATGTCCAGGAAACCAGCTAAGGTGCATACCTCTGGACTTTCTTTGAGCTAACATGAGGCAAGGAATGCCAGGAACTGTTCTCTGTCCAACAGAATAAGAACTGCTGGAGTGGGTGTCTCTTAAAATCTTTTCTTGCTCTAATGATGAACGCTTTAATTTTTTTCCGCTTGCAAATGGTCTCATAATTTAATTTGATTGTGTTTATGACAATATGTAATAAATACCATAAAAAAGTATGAGTCGTTCTGGGTGTGTTAGCTCATTAAAATGAATGCTTACTAGATTCTGTAGCAAGCTTTGGAAGTGTGGTGCTAACTCATGTAAATTGCCATGACAAATGTGCTTTAAGACCAATAAAGTGTGTCCTGATTCATTAATAGTCAGATCCAACATCTCCCTGTGGTTCCCAAGAAAAGTCGAGTGGAAATGGGTAGAAGAAATGCAACCGCCTGAATTCTGTCAAGCTTCAGGCTTTCTGATTAGCATGTATGAGTGGGTTGCTGTCTTGGTAATGCTGTGCACCTGCGATATTACCCTTGTGGTTTTGATCCTGTAAGCTCTGGACAGACCCCAGAGCTCAGCACATTCTTCCTGCCAATACCTGATGTGAGGTCTTTGGATTTTTGCAAAGCCTCCTTCAGGCTCAAAGAAAAAACGCTCTACCAGGCTCAGAAGCGGGTTGCCAGATTAAGCTCAACACAGGTGAGTGGCGATGGAGCCCATCCAAACAGTAAACAAGCCTATCTCCTGTCTCAGAAGCACACTGGGGCCACCGGCATAAATGTGCAGTAAAGCTGCACGGAGAGGGGAGGCCACCTCATTTATGTCTCCACAGCATCTGAGACCCCGGGCGCAGTCCAGAGTGTGTTGATGGGTTTTCACAGGAAAAAAAAGCACCTCCCTCATTACTTAAAAACAAATCATTTGGAATTCTAGGAGTGACTTTGCAAGAGGTTTGACATTCGCAATGGGCATTCGTTATTACTTGTGCACCCCAGGTTTGCAGTTGAATTTTACTTTCTACCAACCGCTTCAAGAACAAAAAGATTTGTTCAACAGAACCATCTTGTCCTGGAAAGTTACATGTCTCTAGATTTCCGCTCATCTGTAGAAGGTCTCTCACTGTTTACATATTTGTAGTTGACAAAGTTTGCCTTGCTTATTACAGCCAACATGGGAGTTGGGTAATCTGTGGAGCATTTTAACGTTTAACACAGAAGCTCATGAGCATTCTTTGAATCCTCATGAAAAAAGTACCGAGAAGGTATATTTCCCAGTTTGTAAGTGTGAAAAATGAAACTCAGGAAAAATAAGGAAATTGTCAAATGTATTTAAGGCAGCAGACAATAAACATGGACGCTAAACTCATGTTTTCTCTTTTGAAATCTCATGCTTGTCTAACTTATGTCCTTTGACAGGGAGGAGAGAGTTTCCTCTTTCCT
Source organism: Solenodon paradoxus (assembly GCA_004363575.1). Lineage (NCBI taxonomy): Eukaryota > Metazoa > Chordata > Mammalia > Eulipotyphla > Solenodontidae > Solenodon > Solenodon paradoxus. The sequence continues at coordinate 355,138 of RJWH01000974.1, forward strand.
TGGGTACTGTCACCTCCTGAACTTTTATCTCTTCTTGTGAGTGGACCTTGAGGAGTAGACTGTGCTCATCCTGACACTGACCTGTGTCATTCTGTCTTTGTGGAAATTAGACCTATGCTAGATGAAGGTCAACAAGTAGCCAACTTCGATGCCCGTTCAGTGCAGAATTTAAGTATTTGGAAGGTAAAAGGTCACAGTAAGATTAAGCCAAACAAGTTATGCCAGTTACCATGTAATTGCTTTTTAGAATATTTGGTGAAAGCAGACTTTTATGACTATATCTACCCATCTAGCTATCTACTCCCATCCTATCAACCATCCATCTATTCATCCATCATTTGTCTATTAATACATCCATTTAATCATTATGAGTTTGAATCATTTAAATGTTAATTTATATTCAATAGATCTTGTTTCAGCAAAGAAAATAAAGAAGCAAAAAAAAAAAAAAAAAAAAGAAACCTTAGCAAACAAGACAAATAAAATTCTTCTGGGTTTCAAATTCAAATGAAAACTAAGAATTATCATCTTGAAAGATAATTTATTTTCCACTTATGATTTCTCTATCCTAGCAGGAGTCAACTACTCACTCAAAATTTATATTCATGGCACATTTTACATTTGTATAGTTACCACAGCTGGAACTGCCTTCGCATATAAGATCACTTTCCTTATATACTTACATACAATATTTTATACCAGTGAATACGGATACCCTCCAGTATTGTCCTCAAGGGTTTCCTTCCTTTTTTCCCTAAGATGTAGAATTTCAGACAAAAAGGAAATGCTTCAACAGTCACTTTGGAAGCCGTCTTCAGTGTGGATTTACTGCTACTTCTAGTTATAACAGCTATCAATCTGCACTAGCATCCCTATTCAGTGTAATTGAATACTTAAAAAATGAAATATGCTTTATAAAATGCAGGTGTAAAATCAATTGCAGCAGGCGAGTTTTTTTAAAGCACTCCACCAAGATTTATTGGCACTGATGTTGTTTTATTTACTTTTCATTAGATTTATGCTTTCATTTTCAACTTCAATTTCTTATTAAGAAATTGCATAAAAATAAGTCCTTATGCAAGTTCCCACTTAGATATGGAATACGCATAACTCTGTACATGCATTATTGTGAAAACTAAATATTTTCCAAAGATCTGGGATGCAAATTGGAAGAGCTAATGTCCGTATATATGTGGGAATGATGCATTAAATGCATGCCACTTCAATCCCATCTTACAGCGGGCAGTTGGGACATGCGGAAGCCTTTATCTCCCAAATACTTAATAAATTCTGCACGAAAGGTCATCAAAGGTGGCTACTGTTGACTGTCATCTAACATAGGTCTGTCTTCTGCAAAAATGGAATGACGCAAGTCAGTGTAAGGGTGGATATATTCTATTCCTCAATGTCTACTCACAAGAAGAAATGAAAATGCAGGAGGTGAAAGCACTCAAGGGAAGAGGAAACCCTTTCCTCCTAGAATGATGTTTCCATCCAGACTCCTGGGCTAGGCAGTAGCTTAGCAGTGCTTTAAACTCAGGTTTTTTGAGTCTTATTCTTGTTATTCTACTTAAGGAATCAAAACTCGCTCCTCACCTAATATGAAAAAGAAGCTTCCATTTCCCTTTTCTTTTAGTTTCTTCAGCAAGAAAAGAAATAGTCAGGACTTGGTTAAAATACATTAGATATCAAAGTAAGCTATCTGCTTCCTTATATCTGCCTAAAACAGTAGCTATTTTGTGCTCTATTTAACTGAAAAGGCATAGTTTAAATTATATGAAGTATGGTTGATGATAGAGGTGGAATGAAAAATAGTTTAAAAGGTAAAAGAAACCCAAACAACATAGGTGGATGAAGCCATCTGTGCAGACTGAGAAGGCTGGTGCCATTAGACCGGTAGGTAGGGATTCCATCCCTCTGGAAGGCAGGACTTAAGGGGTGATGGTGTGGATGCGTAACCTACTAGTCCCCACTAGATCCTGGATTTGAATGAACTGTGACTTGGCTTCTGTTGATTGAGGCTGAAGGATAATCTACTTCTGAATTTCTCCTCATCTCTGGGAGCTGTGGGTAATCCTTCGCATTCCATGGCTTGGAGATTTATCTCTCCAATATCTGCCTCCTTCTCACAGAGCTGCCTGCCCTCTGTGTCTGTGTCTTCACACAAGAGTCTCCTTGTGTATTCCTGTTCAAATGTCCCTCTTTGTGTAAGATCACCAGTTATATTTGATAAAGACTTGCCCTAGTGGCAAAATTAGCATGATGAAACTTGTCAATATTTGTTTTCCAATAAAATCACCTTTATAGGTCCTTGGGCATTAAGACTTCAACATGTCTTTGTGTTGAGGCAGGTGGGGCATGAGAGAGAGGCCACAATTCAACTCATAAAAGCAGAGTTAGGGGACATGATGATAAGGTTTTCCCACATACTCATTTTCCAGATTTTAAAACTAATCACACCAAGGTGAAGAATTTTCAACCCCAGATTTTATTGGCATGACTTGATACCAAGTCTGAGAGAAATCAATTTCTTCCCACTCTACCATTCTGGGAAGTTTATTTCCAATGAATTCTGATGAACTCCATTAAAAGAGTGAAAGGGAATGGGATCAGGGGAGATAAAGGTAAGGATCATACTATCTTATACTATCTGGTACCAAGCAACCACTCCACAACTGTTGCATGAAATTGCACATAGTCTCTAGACTAGTGGATAGCAAATATTACTGTGGATAATTCAGATTTTACGTAAAACTTTAAACTCCATTCCTAGTATGCTAGTTCATTACCTAGGTCTTTCAGAAGTCTAGCTTTTCTCTTATTTCACACTACCTTTATAGCATTACCTCTGAAGACAAAGAGACCTGGTTTCTAAGACCCATCCCTTTATTACTGACTTGTGATTCATGACTTGGGTTCATCTATTAAACAAAGGTGAAAATAGCATCTGTTCGGATTAAATAAGAAAAGTTATATAAAGACTAGGAGAAAAGAGCTCAGTAGAAGTAACACCAAAATGTATGTGGTAGGTTGCTTTTAACCATTGTTCTAAGTTTGACACTTCAAATAGTTTGTCACGGGTAAGCCTATGGTGCCTTATGATATAGGTATGAATTTTATACTGGTTTCCTGCTGATAAACTGAACCAGAGCTCTTTAGAATCAGAGCTCATAGCTTCAGAGGCATAGGAGACAGGACAGGGGTAAGTTTAGACAAGTCCTCTCCGATTCCAAAGTTCAGTTTTTGACCTCCTCATCCTGTTTAATTATTTTAAAGAGCATTAGGCAAGGTGTTTTAGCTTAACATCAGATGGAAAAAATAATCTAACATCAGTGCTTGTTTCAGTGTAAACCTTCAGATAACAGTAAAATACAAGCTAATAAATAAAGCAAACCAGATTTTCCTTACCAGGCAATGGACAAAGCCAGGATCTCTCTTATGCTGTACTCTGCCCCAGCTCATGCTCTTAGCAATGACACATCATGACTCTCACCTTCCTCGTGAAAAAGAGGTAGATCATTGGACACCGAGAAACAGCCCATTTTCAGTCTCAAGGAGTTTTGAAGCAATTCACAAAGCGCTATAGATAGTTATATAAACCATGTCTGAAGTGGAGAAGGCAGGGTGAGGAATCTATTAAGCGAGTTATCAAATATGAACACAGTATAGAAAGCAGAATTAAAACTTAAAAGGAGATACAATATCCAAGCTAGTGAATATTGAAGAAGAAGCTACAGAAACAAGGAGGCACCCTTGGAGGAAAGCATTTATGAATGGCCTCTGGTGTGACTCCCCTGAGGATACTTAGGCAGGTCTCAAAGTCTCATATCATACACCCTGTGCCAAAGGCATTTCTGGGACTCCCAGTTCTTCCCTCCTCATCCATCTGACCAGCCTGGAAGGATGACCAATGAACGGGAGACCCAATACTTTCACCTTGGAGATGTTACCAAGGATACACAGTGCCTGCTGATCAAAGTGAGAAATTACCTTCTTGTCAGGAAACAACTTTTTGGTCTGAACAATAGCAAATTGAGTTTTATAATGACAGAGCAAGTTACAATAAAAGAGATTTATCTGATGAATGCGCGTCAAAGAAGTGCACTGGACTCAGTTTCTATTATTCCCAAACTTCTGGAAAATTAGAGCTCTGGATTTGACAAGACTAATTCATCGAAGATTTTAATGAAATGATGATGACTTAATTTTCTGCATCCTTGGGCATATTTATTTAGAAAGAAATTGAAACTATTTCCTTTATTTCATATAGATGGATGACTAAGTTGGGGAAAAAATTGCAATAGGTGCATTGATCTGCTTTTTCAAGATTAAAGAACTTAGCGAATCAGATGATTTTGAGCAACCCAAATTCACAAATGTTCAATGGAATGCTGACCCTGCTTTGTCAGAGGCATGGATTCACCTGTTTGATGTCGTAAAAGGGAATATATATTTCAACTGTCGATTTCTTTGAGGAGACACAAACACTCAGAAGCAAACTGGACATGTGGATAGAGCAGATGGCCACTTGAGGCTGCACCTAAATCCCACTGCTTAGCTACCCTGAAGTCAGTGGAAACACAGCTGTCAACAAATTGTAAAGCTATTCAGTGGAAATGAAAACCTAATTGCAGAAATAGTTCATAGGTTTGGTGGACACAACTCTTGTCTTATGTTTTTGGGTTTGCCTTTAGACTCCAGGTATCAGGATGTAATTCAGTCATTCAGCATCTTCCTAACATTTGAGGTTGAGCTTCTAGAAAATCCCATTGGACCAAGAGCGAAATATGACTGCAAGAAGGTGGCATAGTACAAGAATCTGGAAGAGGAGTGCAAACATCCCAAATATGTCAAAAAAATTGCAAGCTTGTGAACAGCTTCTGTAGTCTTGAGTCTATTGGATTAAGATAAGAATATATTCCTTTTTATGAAATGAATGAAACTGAAACTTGAAAGCACATTCCATGATACAGTTTTAGGGTTAACACGGAGATGGTATCTTACATAGAATGTTCCACCCACAATTATATGCTGATTGACTTGGTCAAAATTGAGCAATGACTTCCCTTAGACCTATAGCGGCAAACTCTTTTACTAAGACATTGACTCAGGTTATTTGGAATGTTTTGTGCTACTGCTATAAAATTCAAGTGTTTAACTAGCTTTCTATGATGTAGGTCAACATTTCATGAGAATTTTAGCTTAAGAAACAAAAACAGACATTTGTGGCAAATTCATATGATTTTGTTGAAATTCCAAGACTTCTGACCAGCCGTGTTGAAGTATTTGCAGTTCTGCCTACTTTCCATCTGAACTTCCTATAGTTCCACTGTTGAGAGCTTCCTAGCTGCACAGAAATTGCAGGAGAGCTGTGTTCTAGGCCTTAGTACTTCCTTCTGAGCTCCGAGTCTGGGTTTGTTGTTGTTGTTTTGTTTTGCATTTAATCTGATGACGATTTCCCTTTATAATTATATAAGATACTCCCTTTATAATTTAGTGTGCTTGCTTAGTCACAAATCTGACATTTACTTTCTTTCCAAATAACCCTAGAAAATTCAAACCAGAAACCACTGAGGGGCCATCATCAGAATCTCAGAGAGTCACTGTGAAACATGGCCAAGTGTTTCCATGGGAATGTGGAAGAACAGTCCTGATTTCAAAGACTGCTTCGTTCTTTCATCAGAAATCTTGTTTTCACTACAATGGCACTGACAGGGTAAGCTCTAACCTTTTATCTAATCTAAACCTCTTTCTTATTTTTCATCTGCATTATGGAACTCAATGACCACATGTCATCTCTGACCTCCATTGAGGTTTAAATTACACAGAAAAGAAATATTTCTTACTCCAAATGCTGAAGCCCTTGGGGATATGGAGTGATGACTTAGATTCAGCATTAATGGCATTCAGAAACTAGACACAGGGAGATGAAATGCTAAGCCTCTGATGTGTTTTTGAAAGTTCAATAACTGTCTTGCATCCACTGGTGACTTTTTCTTTCACAGGAAAGGCATAGGCAAGAATGAAGATGAGCAGAGATAGGCAGTCAGTAAGAGAGAGGAGGAGGAAACATTTTATTTTATTTTATTGTTCACCTTGGTTGCTCCTGCTGGTCCTGGGACATGAACCTGGCACCTTGGGATGTATGTAGACAGGGTCTTCCCCTACTCAACCAGAGCACAGCAGTTGGTGTCTTTCTGAGAAGGATGAGGATAGATGACTGAGGAATAAATAAATGGAAATCACTTTTTATATGAATACTGGACATTAAAAGGAGACAGACAAGTAGAAGGTCTATTCTAATGACTAATGAAGACAAATCGGGTATATTATTTATTTTAGGGTTTTTCTGTTCATCTTATTGATGTGGGGGCAGCGTAGCTTAAAACCTACAGGGCAGTATGCATATGTGTGAACAGAAAATTAACTGGCAAACCTTGAGATTTCTAAGAGCAAGGACTCCAAAGAACAAGGACCTCACCTTAGCAACTTGGATCTAGGATACACCCCTAGATATGAATGCCAGGTAGTCTGGACACACACACTTTCTCCTCCTCTCACTATACATCCCCACCTAGAATAGGACCCAGAGTCTTAGTAAACTTATGCTGAATACTAGTAGATAAACATCGGGTTTTGTTCAATTTATTCCTACAATTTCATTCTTCTATTTTTTAGTATTTTATCTTGTTTTATATATAGCCTTAAACTCGACCTCGATTCAAAAGCAAAAGAAAGGGGATTGTTGGAATTTCAAGTGACCATAAAGAATAACCCCTTTCCCATTCTGACTTTGGAACCCATGACAGTAAATGTGGGGTCCAGGATAACTTTAGTTTTACTGTCAAATAGACTCTCTTATATTTCACCTCCTAACTGCACAGATCTGTCAACATGGTCATTGACACAGACTGGCTACCACAGGTGTCCCCTGGAAAGGGCTGAGGGGACGTTTCTCAGTTTCTTCTCGCAAGTTCAGATTTGGAGAATGATGCCTCTTCTCCTAGGTAGCAGTGAGTTAGAAAAAAAAATCAGCTCTTTGCCTAGTACAAGCCACTGTATATGGAAACCAAAGTTCAAATGGAGATAGGAATGGACATTCTTCCCCAACATATATAAAAAATAAGTGGAGGTATACCCTGGTGGAGCAGTGGTTGGGTCTGCTGCTTCTGACTGTAGGCAGTCCACATCCATCCCAAGAACCGGATGTATGTCCCAGGGCCAGGGGGGACCAACCAAGAGGAACAACTAAATAACAATGAAATTAAATGCTTCTTCCGCTCTTCCCAACTGTCTCTGCTTACCTTCTTTCCTACCTTTCCTTTCCTTTAAAAAAAATAAATGAAGGGAAAAGAGAAATAGATAATTTTGCAGAGAAAATAAAATAAGACATAACCACCTCTGATCTGGTTACTTCTCTGAGTTAAACACCAAGAAGACAAGCTTCTTTTTTTCATCCATCACTGCCAATCAATTTCAGTGACTGTTTTCTTTTCTATCTTGACTTTGAGTCTCTGTCTCCATGTCTTAATATCCTTGCTCTCTACCTGGGACAAGTGACATTTAAAAATTATGACCGAAACAGGCAAAGGAACTAAGTCTATTTATTATTTCTAGTTCAAATATTCATTATCCCATGATAGTTGTAATTAGTAAATAGGCCATTAGGATGAGAGAAAATCTATGGTCATCACAGGAAACCGTGCTGTGGATATGAGAATCACTAAAATCTTGTTCTTGTTTCTGACATCTACAATAAGAAGAGTAGTTTTGCCTCTAGAATTATGTGAACTAAATAAACAGATATTTATTGACATCTTACATTAATTGTATATTAAAATATGTAACATAATAAAATGTTTTCTCTCTAAGAGAGTAAAATTAAGCTTCATTCACATATTTTTGAAAGAGGACCTAGAATCCATTTTCAGATGAGTTATGTGACCAATATTTGAGACTAAAAGAGGGAACTAAAACCAAAAAACAAAAAAAAACCCACTTACTTGTATAAAAATTGTAGCTGTTGTAAAATAGGCACGAATGAGAGCACTGGACTGTATGAGATTTTAAAGACCCATAAAAGAACTCTATTATCTTCTTACTTATAAATAAGGTTTTTCCTGAATGGCAAAAGAATAATTATGTATGAGTCAATCAATCAAGACTAAATTATAAGCATCTAAATAATATTTCAAAAGTTTAAAAGTCCATGAAGGCATATCTTTCCTAAGTAGTAGGGGATGGGGGGAATAAAGACTTGGTTAAGCAAGGAATAAAAAACAGCTGCAAGCTAGGGACAAAAGTATCAGAGGAAACAAGTTGTGCTTCTTTACATTTTTCTTCAAAACTTTTTTCTCAAAATAGAAATGCAAATCTCACAAATTAATTTTTCAAAATTTTTTAAAAATTAATTTTTAATCTTTAAGACCTGAGGCTGAGTACTGAATTCTCTAAGATTCAGCAATCTCAAGCTAGAAATTAAGTATGACTTCAAGCAAGACCTAAGGGTGTCTATCAGAAAGTGCAGCAATAATGTCTACTGACCTCTAGAGGGCTCTTTATCAGCCAGATCTAGTTCAGGAAGTAATACCAAACAGCACAGTGGGGAATTGTGGTTTACATGGATTAAAAAGATGTGAATTTGGAGAGACTCGGGCTGAGTTTGCTTTTCCAATGATGTGCAAATCATTACCAACCTACAGACTTAGTTTGGTGTGTCATGCATCTTCATTTTGTCCAAGAGACTGGGAGCTTTCTCCTCATGGGTCCATTCATCTTTGCACCCATTGCAATCAAGACTAGCGCAAACCCACCTCCTAGAGGGGCCTGTGGTGATTTGAATAAATCCAATGGAAGCTGAAAATGATAAAAGCCTATCTGACATTTTTGTAGCTTATCATAACACACACTTTCATACACATGATCATATAAAAGCCTTAAAATACTAGTGAATCATTTTTTACTGTCATTTATATAGATGAGATGACTGAATCAAAGAGTAGATGATGTAATAAAGTGGGGATTCCAATTTAGTCCTTTTGATTTCAATCGCAGTGACCTTTTCACGGACTCATTGCTGCTTCTGATTATCTAGATAATGAAGCAGCAGATCAGTCACCTTTCAATAGGTGGCCTCCAGCAAATAGAATGAGAGAGATCCTGAGAGAGAGTGAAGGCATCAGTGACCTCAGCTCATTAGTCATAACCTTGAAGAGCTGACTGAGTTACAAATGGAAGCTAGTAGTGGGGCCCTGACATATCAGCTCCTGGAAAGACCAAGGACCTCAAAAAAAAAAAAAGTTCAGTTAATTAGATGTCAGGAGCAGAGAGCAGACCTAGAAAGAAGAGCCATTTTCTTGGTTGGCAAAGTTATAAGGGTTAAAAAAAAAAAGATTGTAAGTCATAGGATGGGTCAGGTCAGAGCTGAGTATCATGTTTGAAATGAGAGATCATCATGGAGAAACACAAGAAGGAGTGGTCAGTATAGGCTTGATAGACATAGATTGGACAGGAGGTGGCTGGGTCTATTGTCCAACTACTAGTTTATTCCACCTATGTTATTTGTTTATTAAAGATGAAGTACTCAGGGTAGGGGGAAGAAAAAGGATAGAAATTTTAATCCACAAAAAATGATCTATTTTCCTCCCACTGATACCTGGCAGTCAGTCTTGCAATTTTGTTATGAGCTCATCTTCCATATTTTAAAAAGCAATAAAATGCAATGATAAGAAACATGGACTGCCTGGATTTGAATATTGTCTCTATCACTCACTAGTTGAGTACTTTGAAAAAATGTAAACTTACGTCAATTTTTCTTTTGCAAAATTAAAAGAATATAACACCCAATTCTGAAGTGTTGCAAAATGTACTAAAGTTTTTTAAACTTTAAAAGTATAAGTTTAAGCTTTAATTATATAATTCCTTCCTAATTGTATAATTCCTTCAGACCACCAAATCCCCCAAAGCATTATTTTTATGAGAGAGATATTGGTGGATGTGGCAACTTTGCCTTGAAAATGTGTCAACTTTGTCAGCCCCAAACCAAATCTGGTGTCACATGCTTAGAGTAAGAATAGCTCTTCAGTGTCATCTGAAATGTATAGTCTTTTTCGTGTGCCATTGAGATTTAACAATAAGTAAATTTCCTGTCAATATCCAGCATCAACCTTCCAATTTTCCTGTCCCAAAGAATTGAAGTCAACTCCTCTTATTTATCCATAATTCAACAAGCAATGATTGAGCATCTATACCATGCCATGGATTGCCCAAGTGTTGAGATATGGCAGATAGATTTCTCTGTAGTTGGAGAAATTGACTCTAGTGGAACCCACCCAAGTAGTTTTTAATATTCACCTCTGTGCTTCTTGGTTATTGTGGAGCTCATCAGGGTCGTTGCTATCCATCCAGGGACCAAAGAGACTCTTCAGAAGAAATCCAGAGCCTCATGCCCTCGGTGAGCTGCGCACAGAGCCTACCTCCTACCAGCTGAGGGCTGCTTATACCAGCCTGAGCTCCACTGTTGGTTTCTGGTGCCCTGTCCTGAGAGACCTCAACCAGTCACAACACAAGAATGGCACTTCCTCAGCCCCCATCAAGCTGTCTGCACTGAGACCCACTTCTGTTCTACCGGAATGCCTGTCTCCTTGGGCTCCACAGGGGACGTCAGCAGAATTGTCTGTTCTTTAATTGTCCCCATCTTTCTCCAAAGTCCTGTCTTTCTTTCTTTTCCTTGCTATCTGTCATGCTGGCACATTAGGGAAGGCCTAATAAATATTTGTCAAATGAATCCCAGGAGGTAAGCAAGATGATATTAGGGGACATGTGAATGTATCTTGATAAATTGTTGTGAAAGGTTTTAGAAATGATGTAACTTGAATGAATAGATTTTTTTTTTTTTTTTTGAGAGTTTAAAGATCAACAGTTTTAATAGTGGTACAAAAACAATCAAAGTTTGCAGGAACACCTGACCCGGTGGCTCATCATACAGCTCTATAGTTTCACGGGCTGGATATTAATCCTAGGTAAAACAATAGTTGAATGGCCTGGGATAAATGCTATCCAGATCTTCGTTTCCATATTTTACAAACAAGGCTAATAACAGGACCTGTATCAGTTTATTGTGGTGAGTTACTGAGATATGGAATGTGTAATCCATGTGAAATGCTGAACCCTATGCAAACACCTGGGAATGTTCAGCAGATCATTATTATTAATCATGGCTATATAACAGAATGCCTTCTTGTCAACTCCTGCTTCATATTCTAAGCACCATGGATTGGGGTTCGGGCTGCTGCGTTATTCCCAAGAACGTGCACAGGAGTTGGAGGAGGAGTCCTTCAGAGGACTTGCTGAGAGAAATCTGGAATGTGGAAGTAGACATTGCACAAGACCAAGAAGAAACTGAGGCTTAGCGCACGAGCACATTGCCCAGGCATTGGAAGACCAGACCTTCTTCTGAATCCTCAAGACTACTTTGTCATGCTACTTTAAGTTACGCTTCAACCTCCTCCAAAACGACTTGGCTTTCCTGAATCTTAGATAAAGTCTCAGTCACAATCAATGCTAAGAAGCAGAAATTCTGCAGAGCAATAAAGAGAACACACACACAAATGAGGTGAAGATTTGTTTAACCATAAACCTTGAAGCTGGTTAGTTATTACATTGCAATCTAACCTGATCTAAACAAGGTAGTTCTCATATGCCTTCTGAGCTTTTTTCTTCTAAAAATATCTCCTTACCATCCGCAAGAACCATCCGCAAGAACCATCCGCAAGAATGGTTAAATATACATATTTAGTTTTTATGGCCTTTCTTTTAGAAACATAAAAGATTTTATGTTTCTAATCCCTAGACAATTTTTCATGGTATTTCTGTTTATCCTGCATTCTACTTTCAAGTCATGTTTGGCAGGGCGGGGTGGGGGGAAGATGCAATGATTTCAGCAAAATATAAGGTGTTTTTCAGTTAGTGTGAGTGAATTCTGGGACTTAAGATGTCCATTTAGCTGCCCTGGTATTAGACAAGTTCTTTGTGAGACAGGAGTTGTTTTGGTTGGATTATTGCTTCTTGGTGTCTTTGCAGTTCTCCATTTGCTCTCACTTCCTTTTGTCTATGACAATGAGTCCCAGGGAGGCTTGCCTAGACTGTTGCATAGCAATTAAGTATCATTTGTTTAAAGGTTTTTCAACATCAGAGTATGAGGAGGAATGTAACAACCAGATAGTCACCTTAATGACCCTCACGTGGATTTGGACAAAGGGCTGTAGGTGTGTCAGTTTCTATCTGTCTCCACTGTGAACTCTCCAGCAGGTTCAGATCTGAGTTTATCCTTCTGTTATGAATAGTCTCAGGTCCTTGCCTGTATTTCTTCAATGTGTGATAATGAGAAAACTTCAAAAACTTTTCACATGGTGCTGTGGCAACATGAAGCTTTTTTTTTGTTTTATTGCCCTGTGTATTCTTCATGCCTAAGATACCATTCTACTGCCTTTCACATTCAGAACGCCTGTTTATCTCTTAATGCCCAGCTAAAGTTTGTTTCTTTGGAGAAGCCTTTGGTGAAAGTAAAAGAGAGTCTTCTGTGTGCTTTCAGTACTCTCCTCATTGAATTGTATTTGGAAATGCCTATTCCCCCTACTTGATGAAGAATTTCTTGAAACTTAAGTTTTATTCAGCTTTATAGGGCAAACACTGGCATGCTACCCACTGAGAGACAGGGGGAGGGAGAGATTGGGGGAGGGATGAGAGAGAGGGGATCATATTATTGCATTATACCATTATACCAAATGATGACCCTCTTGAAGAAGAGAATTCCAGTTGAACAATTCAGCTTTATTATCAGACATGCCATGAGTTGCTTAAAAGTGTTTTTTTCTTTATACTCCAGAGGGCGGAAGAGGAATGAGACCTTGAAGCTAATTGATTTTCAACACTAACTCTAATAGTCTGATTGTGCCTGTTTTGTGGGTCCAGTCAAGTAGAACCCTTACTTTTTTTCAGGTAGAAAAGTGAAGTCTTAAACTTGAAGATAAACAAGTAGAACCCTAAAGACATACATATATGCTGAGTGACACCTTTAACAAAGTAAATTTGTGTGTGGCCTATGTATTTTTGATATGCTTGTTGAAGATCAGCTGATTGTTCATATGTGGGTTTATTTCTGGCTTTTTATTCTCTCTCCATTGGTCCATTGGTCTATGTGTCTGCTTTGCACAGTATCATACTATTTGCATTACTGCAGTTTACAATGCATTTTGAAATCAGGACTCGTGATGCCTCCCATTCTGTTCTTGCTCAAGATTCCCCTGGCTATTCAGGGTTTTCTGGTTCCAGATGCAATTTTTAGGTTTCCATACAAAGCTCCAATGAACTTTTTTTATTAACATGATTTTACTTACGTCCCCCCAATAACCCTGTTTACTTGGCACTACAATTGCTATTTTTCTAGTAAAGAAACTTTACTTAGGAAAGTTGAAGATCTCTTTCAGGGTGATTAGCTGATTAGAATGAAATTAATTCTTCCTTCCTCCTGCACACAGCTTTATTTTATTTTATTTTTGGGGTTTAGAGTTGGGTGGGGTATTACTTATTCTAACAGGTTGAACTCATTTCTTTTTAAAGATTCAGAAGGTGAAAACCCATTCCCAGTTAATGGTGGCCAACTAATTCCAATAATGATCCTCTACAAATCTCTGTTTCCTAGAGAGTGTTAACTGTTTAGTGGCAGACATTTTTAATAAGCCCATAACATGGCCATTACATGAATTATACATGGCTTATAAAATGATTATTTAGTCAGTGGAAAATTAAATCTGTCAGTGTTTTCCAAATCTGAGCTAGGACATTCATCAGAAAAACTGTTAAATTTTTAATCAACTGTACAGGAGTTGATGTAGCTATCAGCCTAAATTGCTCTTTCTCTTTCATTCCTCTTGTTGAAGAATACAGTGTAGAATTACCAGTTCTACGGGGCTAATTGATTTTTTTTTTTTCTAGCAGAGATTTAAGACAAGAGTGACATGCCATCCAGCATTGACATTAACAAAAAGTTACATGAACCTCAAATACTCATTTCACATCGACTGAGTGGTAATTTAATATTTTAAGCTTTATTTGGACTTTACTTCTTCTGAACCAGTACCTCAAGCTAGAGTCTACCTCAGACAAAGATCGCACTTAAAATGTTCAAATCCAAATATTAAAATGAAGAAATTATACAGTGATTTAAAAGATGGTGATATGAAAAGGATAATGCAAGAAAAAGGGCTTCCTTCTGTAAGTCAATGACGTAGCATGAAGAAAGTCTGGATTCTCCAAATGCAGAAGAATGAGCACATCTCCGGATGAAAAGATACCTAACTGGACATTTCTTTGTTGACATATGGTGATTGAGTTTCTACTGTATATATAAAGCTCTTGTTTGTTGTACCTGTTAAACTTGGATGAGAAGGGAAATTCCTATGTGCAGGAAAATGTATTTATTTACCAGTAAAGCTTTCCAAACTTGTATTTGCATCTACTTAAACAAGAATACTCACAAGCAGACACAGGCAAAGAAGGGAAGGCAGGGCTGGGAGGACACGTCTCCCCCGATTATACTGTGTCAAAAGCAAGGAATTCAAGGCTTAATTCCCACCCATGTCCAACACAGCACTGTCCACCCCAGTCCAGCTGGCATCCTGCTGTGGGTGTCTGCACACTTCAGGCCCTTTCTGGTTTTTTGTTGTTGTTTGTTTTTGTTTTTCAGATATAATTTGCCAAGGACAGTATGTGTTTCTTTAGGTCAGCATTCCTGAGACTCAATGTGCATGCAACTCACCTGGGAATCTGATTAAAATGCAGGTTTTCGTTCAGCTAGATGAGGGTGAAGTCTGAAATTCTGCATTTCTGACCTGCTCCCAGGTGATGCTGGAATTGACATGAGACACACTTTGAGGAGAACAGAACTATGACAACCGTCTGGAGCACAGCCACCAAGATGGAAACCTTGCCTTTGGTCCTGGCTCTGGACCCCCAATTCATATGTGGGGCATAGTTGCTTCCACCAGCACTCACAGGGAGCACTAGTGAGCCTGTCAGAGGGTGACAGGGGTGGTGTGAGGGAGGGCAGGACATTCGACATGGCGGTACTCCGCTCTGCACGCCCCTCAGTTGTCATCAGGGAGGAAGTCCACAAATAATCATTGTTTCCAATTTCCCTTCCCCTGTGCTCTTAAGGGGGCTCTGCCTACCTGAAGGAAGGGCACCTTTTGCTCGTTTGCATGCTGGGGCACCATATGAGAGGGGCAAGCAGTTTCTCAAGCCCTCACAGGGTCTTCAGTCCCACCACAGTCTGGGGACAAACATTCATTGTTTCCCCAACACAGTCTGCACTTAGAAATTTCTGTACATGCGCAATAACTGTTTCTGATAACTGGAATATCCTTCCTCTTTTCCTGGCCTAATGCCATCATGTCTGTTTTCCTAGATAGAATTCTAATGAGAAGCTTGCTCTGTCAAGAAGTCATGCTTCCTCCATCCCCCTGGCATTGCTGTGGTTGCTTCTTAATGGTTCCACTGGCTTCAATTTTCACCAACCCCAACCCACCTACCATCCCCTCTGACTTCTGAAAAATGTAAATGAGATCATAAAAACTCCCATCAAACACCCTCTGCCTAGTGAAAGATGACTCAATCTCCTCTGTAAGAGTGCGTCTCCCTAACTTCCCACAGGACAGCTGGCTGCCTGTCTCCGGGACTCCTGTCCATAATTGGGTCCTTTTCCACTCAATAGCTCTGCACCCTCCATCCCCCATCTGAACCTGGAAGGTAAGCAGCTCACCCCCACCCTAACTCCAGTCAGGAACTATTCCCTCTGGCTGGAATGTTCTTCCCCAGGGCTTCTCCTGCTGGGACTTCTCATTCTGGTCTCAGCTACTTCTACCAAATCTGAAGCTGGTGCAGCTGCTACCTCTTCCTGTATATGGTCTTGCACTGTGTCCATCACAGCTCTCGTGATTATCAGCTGTGTTCTTGTTGCTTGCTCTCTGCTCTCCTGTACCAGAACCCCTTGTCCCATGGGAGAGGGGACTAATTCTCTGTGGAATATTGCAGTCTCAGAGTCTAAGTCAATGTTTGGGGCTTAGGAGATTCAGGAAATATTAGTGGAATCAAGGACTGTCAAGTGCATTCAACACAGTGGCTCCCCTTTAGAGAGACAGATTTGGGCTTACAAGCCAGTTCCAGGTTTTAGTCCTGTACTAGCTCTCAGTCTCAGTTTTCTCATTGGTGAGATGGAAATAATGAATCCTGCCCTTCAGACCTGTTGTGAGAAATAAAATCAGAGAATGCACATACCATCTTTAGCTTTGCATGGTATCGTAGCTATCTCAGTCAGGGCAGCTATGATTCTCATCACTATCCACTCCTCTATTTACACAAGAGGAGCAATAGGGGTTGGTGGTGGGGAGCCGGGCAGAGTGTGAAGATGCCTGCCTGGGAGCCCCTGGGAACAGTGACCTCTTCCGGCTCCCAAAGATGTCGCAAGATGGGGGGTGTGTTTATTTAGGGAATTAGCTTAAAGTTAGCAATGATCTGATTAATGAATACCCCACAAAGGGCTTCTGTTCCAGCATGATGGGTTAAGTGTATCTGGACTCAAGGGGAAGATTCTAACCTGCTGCTATGAATGGTGGAATATTTAAAATTGGATGTATGGAGTGGCGAGGTAATTATGTGTGCGGCAAACATATGGCAGAGTCTATATTTCTCCCACTGAAAGAAACAAGTCCAAATATGTAACATACACACATTCTCCTTCCTATAAATACACAGATTGGGTGATGCCGTGGCAGCATGTCGTTAAGTACCAAAATCCGAGAGAAATCACTCGAAGCACGTTATCAGAGGAGCAGATAGCAGATGTTCAGTGTCCCTCCTGGTCTGGAGGTATTTCTGGCTGTCATGTGGTTATTCTATAAATAAACCCCACTGGGAGGCAATGGAAGATAAGCAATCCTGACTTTACAAAGAAAGCACTGGGATTAAAAAAAGAAGAGAGCCTGGGTGTTTTCAGGATGAGTCTCCTAGAACCCGAGGGCAAGAAGGAGCCTTGAAGAAGCACCAGGACCATCCGTCTTTCTAGGGGAAAGCCCGTGGATTTCATCCAGCTTGACTTTGGGGACCTTCAGAGGGATGAGTCCAAAATGCAATCACCACATCTGTGGCTTTGTTCAATCTCCTGACCCTGTAGACTCACCCACCCAGATCCTATCCTCTCCACTTCTTCCTACTTTGACTTACTCCTCTAAAGACTTGTGCCTTGTCAGCCCGCAATCTCAGTGATTCTGCTGACCCTCCAGCAGGATCCCTGGTAGGAAGAATTGCCAGCTGAGTGTCAGCCATACCCTGGGCAATTTGCAACTAGTGTTTGTTTTCCTCTTTCTCTCAAAATTGTAGTAGGAGACATGTTTTATTGTTTTTGTGTTGCAGATGAAGTCTAAAGTGAAACCAGAGATGGACCATGCTCTAGAATGTACGCCTGTTTATTACTTCATCGGGACTGGGCCGCCATTTTCTTTTCTTTCTAATCATTTCTTTAATTATTGAAATTTATTATCTTTCATTCACAATGCTACATTCATTTTTGAATACTGCCATTGCATCTCAATCTTTATTTCACACCGCACCCTCCACCAGAGTCCCAGTGTTCTTTGCCATGACCTTTTCCCCGTTTTCTTCTCCACCTTCTCCCACCCTCTAGCAGTCATCATCTTGTGTCCTGAGAGTTTTTGCTGGAGTTTATCTATTTATTTGCTTCATTTCATTGTATGCCACATATGAGTGAAACCATCCTATGTTTCTCTTTCTTTCTGACTTATTTCACCTAGCATGATCCTTCCAATTCTATCCAGATTGTTTCAAAGGGAATGATTTCATTTTTTTTAATAGCTGCACAGAATCCCATTGAGTATATAGATCACAGATTCCTTGTTCAGTCATCTCTCAGGTCATTCAGGTTGGCATCTGTGAGCTGTGTGATGAATATCAGGGTGCAGACATTTTTTCTGATTAGAGATTTTGTATCCTCTGGTATATGTCCAAGAGTGGGTTTGCGGGTAGGTGCACCTGTATTTGTTTGAGAAATCTCCATGCTGTTTTTCAAAGAACTTGCATCAATTTACATTCCCATCAACAGTATAGGAGGGTTCCTTTTTCTCCATACCCCGCCAATGCCTGTTATTTCCACTCTTTTTGATGTACACCATACTCACTGATGTGAGGTGGTTTCTCATTGTAGTTTAATTTGCATATCTCTGATGGTGAGTGATATAGAACATTTTTTCAAGTGTCTGTAGTCCATCTGTGTGTCTTCTTTAGATAGGTGTCTTTCAGATCTTTTGCTCATTTTTCGAGTGGGTCATTTGCTTTTTTATTGTTGAGGTATGTGAGATTTTTATATATTTTGGAGATTAAGCTCTTATCTAGTATCTGCTGTGTGAATATCTTCTCTAATTCCATAGGCTGTCCTTTTGTTTTAGTGGTGGTATCTTTTGCTTTGTAGAAGTTCTTTACTTTGTTGTAGTCCCCATTGCTTAGTTTTACTTTGGCCTTTTTGCCATAGTTGTTCCTTCCCCAATGATCGCTTTGATGTTGAGATCATGGGTGTTTCTTACACATGGTCTTCTAGGTATTTTACAGTTTTGGTTCTTATTTCCAGATCTTTGATCCATCTTGAGTTAATGTTTTTGTATGGTGATAATGACTAATCCAGTTTTCTTTTTGTTGCAGATATCATTCCAGTTTTCCTAGCATATTTTTTAAATAGACTTTTCTTACTCCATTGTATGTTCTCGGCATCTTTGTAATAGATTAACTGTCCAAGTAGTTGATGCTTTATTTCTGGATTCTGAATATGATTCCACTGATCAGTGTATATGTTTTTGTTCCATTGCCAAACTGTTTTGATGATGATCATTCTGTAATATAATTTAAGGTCAGGAATTGTGATTCTCCCTAGAAAGGGAAGAACTACTAAAACCAAAAATCAGCAGAAGGAAGGGAATAATAATAATTAGAGCAGAAATAAATAAAATTAAAAACAAAAATAACTTCCAAATCATCAATGAATTCAAGAGCTGCTTCTTTGAAAAAATAAACAAAATCAATACACCCTCAGGTAGACTCACTAAGAAAAAAGAAAGAAAACCCTAAAAACAAAAATTAGAAATGATGGAGGTGAGAGTACAACTGACATCACAGAAATTCAAAGGCTCATGAGAGACTGTTATGAACACTTATATGTTAAATTCATCAATCATGAAGAAATGGACAGATTTCTAGGCTCCTACAACCTCCCAAAAGTGAACCAGGAGGACAAAAACAAGTTAAACAGACTGATCACAAGAAGAGAAACTCAAGCAGTGATAAAAAAAGAAAATCTCCATAAAAACAAAAGCCCATTTCCAGATGGCTTTACTAGAGAATATCAAACATTCAAAGAAGAGCTAATCCCCATCTTCCTTAAACTCTTGCACAAAGTTGAAGAGGAGGGAAAACTCCTGGACACATTCTATGAGGCCAATAATACCCAAAATTAAGCAAAGACACAGACAAATTTTACTAATTAACATAGATGTGAAAATCCTCAGCAGAATCCTGGCAACTAGAATTCAATAGCACATCACAAAATATACACTACTATCAAATGGGCTTTATTCCAGGGGTGCAAGGATGGTTCAACATATCAACAAAATCAATCAATATAATATACCAGTCAACAAACTGAAAATGGAAAGCCACGTGATCATCTCATGAGAGGCAGAAAAAGTATTTAACAAGATTCAACACCCTTTCATGATAAAAACCCTTGTCAAAATATGAATAGAAGCCTCGTACCTCAATATAATAAAAGCATATATGACAAACCCACAGCCAATATCATAATCAATGGTGAAAAACTGAGAGATTTTTCCCTAAAATCTAGAACAAGGCAAGAACTAGTCAACAGATTTCTGGAAGTCTTGGCCAGAACAACAGACAAGAGAAACGACATTAAAGGAATCCAGATTACAAAACAAGAAATAAAACTATCATTCTTTGCATATGGTATGACAGTATACCTAGAAAACCCTAAGGAGTCCATGGAAAAAAAACTGCTTGAAAGAAATGAATACAGCAAAGTGGCAGTACAAAATCAATACACAAAATTTAGTAGCATTCCTACATACAAACAATGAAGGAAAAAGAAATTAAGAAAGAAATCCCATTCATAATAGCACCAAGAAATATCAAATACCTGGGAATAAATTTAACAGAGAGATGAAAGACCTCTATAATGAAAACTCTACTTAACAGAAGAAATAGGAAAAGACACAAAGAGATGGAAAAACATTCCATGTTTTTGGGCTCATGGATTGAAACATCATAGAAATAATGGCCATTCTACCCAAACCAATATTTAGGTTTAATGGAAATCCCATCAAAATCTAGGGGCATTGTTTAAGGAAATGGAACAAACAAATACTAAAGTTTGTATAGAATCACAGAAGGCCTCTTTCTAATTCTTTAAGCTTAATCCCCTGTAGTTCTCTTCTCAGAAGCGAAGGAATAAACACTTACTTTCTAAAACAGAACACAAAACTCATGGATGCATCAGCAATAAATTGCTGTAGAGTGAGAATCTCTCTGTTTGTTCATTCATTCATTCATCTTTTTATTCTTAAACAATCATGAGAGTGGAGGGCCCATTGCTTGCTTACTCAAGCAAAAAAACCCTTACTCATTCTTTCACTATCTAGATCTCAACCTCCAACCTCCATTTTACCTTCCTTAATCACTTGAATTTTTGGAGCTGCAGTTAATTTTTAAATCCAAGTGCATTTTTTGGAATATGTGGTTTTCCTTCCTAAGAAAAGATTAGAACACAATCTCTTATTCTTATTGTGTCCATTTTCCTGAGAGATGTCACTGTTTAAGATATTCATACTTACTATTTAATTCTGAAGATATTCTTACCATGGAGTGCAAGTAGTGTCTGTCTCTCTTCCTAGTGGGGTGTCTGCTCAGGTCTGTAAAGTAGAGAAATTACCGACCAGAAGGTGGTCATAATTATGATAAAGTGCTAAGATCTTAAGCCATTCTTAGTCCTCTCCTTTGTGTACAGAAACTGTAGGGGAAGACTCACATTCTCCACAATCCCTCCTTCCACAGGGAAGAAATGTGTCTGTTTTCCAAACTCCCAGAGATGGATCCTTGGTCTCATTCATTGGTGTTGACACAACACTTGGAATGGGAATGGGGTTATTGTTTAATCCACACATTGATAAAAGCAAACACCTGTTTCAGAAAATTTTCAACTCACTTTTGGTTTTTTCCTCCATGCATTAAAAATAGCTATTTAAAATGACACTTTTAGATTCAGTTTTTACTCTGTAATGATAACAGTCTCAGTCATCTCTAAAGAAAATTAAAGTTTCTGAAGCAGCTAAATTTTTTTTCTTTGGTATTAAAATTCTTTGTTCCTGTTTTCAAGGAATAAATAAAATCTCTAACTTGTATCATTTCAATGAAAGAATATTGCTTTTAATTTAATTTTAGAAATCACTATATAAGAGAATTTTAGAACATTTGTATAAATAGGAGTACATTGGAGACATTTAAAATTCTTGCAGGCCCCTGTGTTGTTTTTCACTAGTATTGGTCCTCTGTGGACAGAATGGACATCTGTAGAGAAATGGTGTTTGCAACAATTTTGCTGGAATTTCACTGGCAGAATTAGTCTGTTTACATGCTTTTGGTTATCAACTTTGTTTTTTCTTCAACAATTAAATTTCTTTCTGAAATTTAGGGTTTATTCCTAATGTTCATATTTCTTTGCTCTTCCATTCACAATTTCTCTAGAAACATGGATTCTGGGAGCAGAATCCCACCTGAGAGGAGTCACAGGGCCCAAAGCCTAAGTCCCTGACCAGAGTACAGTCATCCTGACCCTGCCAAAGGGTTTCTGGGGGTCTTCGGCAGAGACATGTGATCCCTTCTGATCTCAGGTTCCTTATTTGTAAGATGTCTGATTTGGTCAAAGAATTTTTAAGTTTTTCTCTAAAATTCTTTTTAAAAAGTCACCCTTTTTCTTACTAAAAATGATGCATCTTCAAGGTGGAAAAATCAGAAACTGAAAAAATAATCCTGAAATGATCATCTTTTCTATAAAAAGACCAGTGTCAAGTATGTGTATATATACACACACACACATTTCTACAAAAGCAAGTGTGTTTTTGCACAAATGTTTTGGAGCCCCTGACACTAATCAGAATAAACATCTTTGCCCCATCTTTGCAGCTGCTTGTAACACTTTCCATTCATTTTTTTATTTTGGAATTAATTATAGCTTCATAAATTATTGCAATATATGACAGAAAAGGACCTTCTACACACCCACAGTCTCTGGTTGAAGACATCTGGTTCTTACATGCAATATATTCTTTTATACCAGCCTACTACACAAAGAAGTTTCAGATCAGCTACCTAGGCTTCTCTGAGAAACATGTTTACTAACTAAATAAAGTCTTTGTGTGCGGTTCATATTGTCTTTTGCTTTATCAAGTATTTTTGCTTCAGTCAAAATCCTGGTTTCCCGAGTTGTGTGGTTTGTTCTTGGTTTTTCCCTAATGTCTTCAGTGTGGTTTTGTTTTCGTTGTAATGTAATAAGTTTGTTTGGCATTCTTTCTATTCCACTTGAGATTCCCCTGCAGTCTTCGATTTTAACTATGCGATTGGGAGTTTGTGAAATGTTCCTGTGATTCTAAGCATGACAGCAGCACAAGGCCCGCTCAGAAGAGCCTCGCTCCCTCCTAATCCCAGTTCCTGCTCCTGTTCCATGCTTCCTCCAGTCCTTCCTCTCGATCCTCCGCATGTAACCAATCTCTTCAGTTTTGTATATGTTTTTCCTGTGTATCTTTTGCAAAAATGATGTGTTTCTTTGTGATATATTTTCTTATATCTTTTCTCATGTGAAGAGTAATTTACAATAGAGGCTCACCTGTGTAAGGTTTTTCTGGGCTTCGCGAGGAGAAAATTTCAATCAGACAGAAAGCAGAATAGTCAGGGCTTTATTGGACTTTGCGCTCCCGGGCGAAACTCCCAAGTCCCCAAAACGGGCCTGGGGAAGTCACGCACAGAACAAAGGGGTACCGGCTCTTTTAAGCAGAGGAATTTCGCGGGCTTCCCATATCACGATTGGGGATTGGCCCCGTGAATCCAGGTGTGGGGGTCGCATCCCTTATTCTGACGTCATCCACCTTTTTCCCGGGCTTGGCCGCCGGGCATGCCCGCCGGGCATGCCCGCTGTCCCTGCCCGCTGTCCCGTCTTTCTGAGCCAGCCTAACAACCTGTACCTTGCTTTTATCACAACATGGAAATTGATAAAGAACTCCTGACTAAAATCTGGGAATCTGGGAGCCATGAATGGCGAACTCTCAGACACATGCCACCTGTCTCAGTTTGTGTGACCAACAATTTGTTTGCTATCTTATTAATCGCTTGCCACCTGCGGCCAATGAGAAAGCAGCACCATTCCAACTCCTGTCCTCAAAGGAACTTTCTTTCAAGCTACCCTCCCTCTCCAACGCCCTCCTCCACTCCAGTAGAAGCTGGCCTCCCCTTTGTCACTTCAGGTTTGTCAGTGTCACCATAGTTTTCTTCATCCAAATGGCAACTCGTCTGCTATCCATCAATAAACTCATATTTACTAAATAATCATTTTTGTCCATTTTGTTTTCAGATCCAAATAGTATAGTATGAAAATCATATTATACAACTTTAAAAGATTTGTTCTGAGTTAAAGCTAAATATTATTTCACTACTTGGATGTATCAGAGGTTTTTCAATAATTCTTTCATATGCAAATATATAAGTCATTTCTAATAGTTCCTAATATTGTTACAAGAGTGTAACAATTTTATAATGAATAACTTCGTGTATGTATTTATGACGCTGAAGGTTCCTAGGGGAAGTATTGAGTGGGTCAAAAGGTAAGGGTGTCGGTAGCTTTGTTGCATCTTGCAAATTCCCCTCCAGAAGTATAATATGGATTTTCATGTTCATCAGCAATGTTTGAAAAGCGTGTGTTATTTTATAGGTTTGCACCAGGATGTGATGCCCTAGTTTTTATTTTTCAAATAGATTCAATTTTTTAAGAATAATTTTCAGTTACCAGCAAAATTGAGTGGCAAGTAGAGAGTTCCCAGATATCACCTGTCTCACACATACACTCTCTCACTATCAATATCAGCTACTAGTGGTGCATTTGTTATAAATGATAAACCTTTATCAATGATAAAGGTCCATAGCTTCCATTAGGGTTTGCCTTTCATGCTACACATTGTATGCCCTTTTAAGGTATAATGACCTATGTCCACCATTATAATATTATACAGAACAGCTCCACTGCCCTGTAGACTTTCCATGCTCCAGCTATTAATCCCTTCCTCTTCTCTAACCGCTGGAAGCCGCTAATTTTTTCATCGTCTTCTTATTTCTTTCTTTTCTGGAACGTCATATACTTGGAATCGGATAGACTTTAGTCATTTTTGGTTGGCTTCTTTCACGTAATAATATGCATTTACATTTCCTCCTTGTATTTTTATAGCTCAATAGCACATTTCTTTTTAGTCTGCAATGATATTCCATTGCCTGAATATGTCACAGTTTAGTTATCCATTCTCATACTGAAGGACATCTTTCTTGCTTCCAAATTTGGAGGATTATGAATCAAATTGCTATAAGCATCTGTGCATAGGTTTTTGTATAAATATGTTTTTAATTCTTTGGGATAAATATGAGGGAGCGATTGCTGAATATCATAGTAAAAGTAGGTGTAGTTTTGCAAAAAAAAAAAAAAAAAAAAAAATCTGCGAAACTGTCTTCCAAACTATCTGTACCATTTTGCATTCCCACCAGTGATGAACGACAGTTTCTACTGCTTGACATTCTCATTTGTCAGCATTTGATTTGGTCAGTGTTTTGTATTTTGACCACTTTCATAGGCATATAAAGGCATCTCATAGCTATTTAATTTGCAATTCCCAAATAAAATAAGATGTCAAGCATGTTTTCTTATGTTTATTTTCCATCTGTGTATCTTTTTTGGTGGGGTGTTTTGTTGTCATACATTTTGTTCATTTTATAATTGGGTTGTTTACATACTTATTATATACTTATTTAAGAGCTGAAAATTGGTACCTCATTGTAACCTGTATTGTGAGTTTCATTGAACATTTTTTGTTTGAGAGCATTTTATACATTTTTGTGAATTGCCAGTCCATATGTGTTCTTCTTCTTCTTATTTTTTTTTGTAATTTGTTCAATTAAAAAATTTTGTATGTTAGTAACTCTAAGTCTTTTTATATGATATATATCACAAATATTTTCCCAATTTTTCAGTTACTTTTTGATTTTGTTTGTAATGTTTTGCACTACATTTTTTATAAATACTGCTGTAGTCAATTTTATCAATTCTTTTTTTATTGCCTATGGCTTTAGAGTCATAGTTAGAAAGTCTTTTCTGACTCTGAAGTTAAAGAGGATTCACCTGTAGAGTGAGTACTTTTATGGTTCCATGTTCTATTTCTAGATTCCAGTACATTTCAGAATTTCTTCTTGAGTCTACTGAGATATGAATCCAATTTTACCTTTTTCTAAATGACCACTCAATTCTCCCAACACCATTTATTTAAAAATCCATCTTTGCCTGGAGTTTGTCTTAATCATTGTGTTCTGGGACACCTGTTTTTGGCTGTTGAGTCATTATTATTAATGATGTCAAAATCTTAGATTTTGCTTTTGTATTTCTGCTCAAACAATACTTTTCAGTACAAAATTCCCATCATTTGATTTCTAGTCAACTCTGGTTTCTCTTTAACATGCCACATAAAATAGAACTTGTCCTACTGGACTTTTCAGAAGGGAATGTTGTTAGACACTATAGTTCTCTTTCTCAGTCTGGTATTCTAAGATTACAAGCTAGAAGGATGGCATAGTGTCTTAAATAATCTTTTGCAGAATATCCTTTGCTGTTCATCATATCTATTGAAATGATTACTCCCAAACTAAGAATCCAAAATTCTCATAGAACATTTATCAATCCCCCCAAAGAGTAGCATATCAGTTATAGATGATGAGGGAGGAATGTATTATCTTCCTTGTGATGGGTGTAGTTTCAGGGTCTAGTACAGCGCCTCACATGTAGTAGGCAATGAATTAAATATCTGCTTAATGATCATAAGAGTGAAAGAATAAAAGGAGTGGAAAGTATAATACTGTTAAATCGTTTCAAGTCCAGTGTTGGAGAAGTTATTAACGCGGAGACAGCATAGCTTAAAATGTACAGGGTAGTATGCAAATGTATGAGCAGAAAACTAACTAATTGACAAAACCTGAGACTTTTAAGAGCAAGAACCCCAAAGAGCAAGAATCCCAAAGAGCAAGGACCCCACCTTAGCAGCTTGGGTCTAGGATACAACCCTATATATTTGTGCCAGGTTACTTGGACCTGCCCAGGAAGAGAGAAACCCCCACTCCTCATATATATATATGCAGGACTCTATCTGGCCTGATTGAGAGGCAGGCAGCACAGGTCCTACACACGTGTACATTCCCTTGATGGAACTGTCTCGGCCCGCAGGGAGCTTCAACTCGCTGTTTCTGCTTTTAATAAACTTGCTATGTGTTCCTGAACACACAGCTCTCTCCATGAATTCTTTCTGGACTGACTCAGTGTTTCATCAGTGTGTCTTGCTCACCCTCACCCACATCAGTTATCATATTAGGTTCGAACAATTGAACACTTATTTTTCAATCATCTGTAAATAACAAATATATTTATGAATGTATGTTTCCATTACAGATCCATTATGAGTGGTGTTTCTATTATTTTAAAGGATAAGTTCAGACAGCAATGAAAAATGCAGGTAGGCAGGGAGAGGAGGAGGAAGGATTCACTTATTTTACTTAGTTGTTCATCTTAGTGGCTCCCTCTTCCCTGGGACACAAATCCGGGTCCTTGGGATGGATGTGGCTTGTGCTGATCAAAGCTGACACACCCAACCGCTACTCCACCAGGAGACAAGAGTCATGTTTCTATTGTGGATCAGGTATGACAGGACATTTCATTCATACTAGCTCATTTCTCATCTCAACCCTGTGAAGTAGCTATTAGCCTGCCTAATACAGGAGAGGGAAAACTCAGAAATCTTCAGTGATTTGTGAAAGATGTATCACTCACAAAAAGAAGCCAGGTCTTTGGATTCTAGAAGAATATAATGATTGTGCAACTCTTGACCCAGCCCTAGCAATGGTGGATATATGATAATTTGTTGATGGTTATAAACCATTTCTTATGATGTTATCAGAACTTAGCTGCTCCTTACAATATTATTAGCATACCCTGATCTGTACAGGTAATAAATAATTCAGATTGAATTTGGCAAGAGCAAATGTTTGGCCTTTCCCACTTTCTGTTGGCTGGGAGGAAATTATTTTTCCTCTTCAATTGTTTACTGAACAGGAAATGCATTTACATTATTTTCTAAGGCAGATCTGTGGTCTGGCCTCTTTTTCCCCATTGTGTTGATGAATAAATTGTGCAAAATCTACTTGCTCCAGTCACAGGAGTTCTGCTAAGAAAACAGACAGTTGGACTCACACAATAAAGCACACCAATCTGATGTCAGGGTTGGATTTAAGAAATCAATTCTCTCTTGCTTCCAAAGAACTCATTTTATTCTGGAAGACAAACTCTCATGGTACATCTTGGAAAACGAAAATCTTTATTTAGAACCTCTGGGTTTTCCGATGGGTCAATTTAATGTATGTAAAGATAGGTCAAAGGCAGTTTCTAATAATGATGACATTTCTTAGTCATGGTTTACTGATCACAGCGTGATTTTTAAAAAAAGCCATCATTTGTTTCCGGCATTTTATTGTCTGCCCAGTGTGGCCCTGCATTTGGAGGGAGCAGTGAGTGATACAAGGAAAGGAAAGCAGAAAATAAGTTGGATTTGGAGTCAGACCTCTTAGGTTCAATTTCCATGTGAATGACTAGTTAGTTACTTAACTGAACCAAGAGTCATTTCCTTTCAGAATCTGTAAATCGTAAAATTTAGAGGAGATTTGTATATGAAAGCCTATAGGATGTAAATCGCTATGCAAATGTTTACTTTTTCATTTGTATTGCTTTTCTTGAATTTCCCCCCCTCCCCATTTACATAGTAAGGTAGGAAAAAATAAGTAACTTCTATAGTAGCTGACCTGAGACCTGATCAGAGTAAGTCTTCTGAATTTGCTTATTTTAAGGAGGAAGAGGCAATTGGAGAAAAAGAGCTCAGGCCTTTTGAGACAGTCCTTTAACAATATTTTTAAAGAGTAATATGTATTATTCCTTTAGTTCAAATGATAAATTCATTTTAGGATACAGATATTGCAACAATTATACATACATATATATATATCTATATATATCTATATATCTATATCTGGGGTCCAGTGGCAAACGGTTCAAGAAAGAATTCTTGAGCATTAGAGTGCAGTTTTATAGGTTTATTAGAGAAAATGGAGGAGACAAAGCAAAGCAGGAGACGGTCTCTTGGGCAGAAGTGCTGTCCTGATGGCTATGAGAATCCTGCATTTATACCCTCCTTTAGTCTGAGGAAGGGCTGTTAATAAGAATAAAATGCTTGTGAATACCAAAGACCAGGCCATCACCGCAGGTGGCTCCAGGTAAGACAGGAAGAGAGACTTCCCAGGTTAGTTTTAAAAGCCTCGGGAGCCAAGAGCATTTTATGGGTCCATCCTGTCAGCGGCTCCCCAGCCTCATGTCTGTGTAGTAGCTTCTGGCATTTTGGTGGTCCCTGTTGGAGGTCCCAGGGTCCTTGTTGTCTTGGGTAAAACAAAGTTGATGATTGTAGGAATCCTTAACCAGGAGATAAGCTTTAGCTTCTCTGGCCTCTAGTGCTCAGGACAGGGCCTGTCTGGTGACGCAGGCAGCAACCTGTTCTGAACTCTCCCTTTGTCACATATGTAAAGTCATAGGACTCTGCCCTCTTCCAAGTGCTGGGAAGTGCTGTAGAAGACCACACTTTCCCAGGTTACTACCACTGTGGTGTGGCAGAAGCCTCAGGAACTATCATAGAAGAGCAAATTCCAATCTCACCTCTCAAGGCATTCACATTATATTGGGAGGAAAGGCTGATGCACAAATAAATCATGGTGACAAATTTGACCCAATTCATAGGTTTCCAGAACAAAAGACATTCTATTTCTCTTGATTTTTAGATTCTTGCCTGGAGTCTAATTTGTTTGAATTTGTCACAAAATAAAATTTCCTCCTGAGTTCTTCTTCCCTCTTGGCCAGCTGGTCAAGAATTATTGAACCACTTCTAGTACTATATGGCAGAGAGAGAATAAAAGCACAATTGACAGTCCACTGCAGCTCACATTGTGGGGATGAGCTTCTTCTGTTCTCTGGGATCACTTTCATACCCTGTGTCCCTGAGGTACCGTCAGCATCATTCCAAGGCTGTGTCGTTGTGGCTTACACTCAGAGGCCCACCATGGCTCTACAGAGCAGCATTCTTGCTAGAGTAGTTGCTAAGAGGGCACATGTTGTGTTTCTCCTGTGCACATCTGGACTGCACCAGCCAATACAGCTAGAGCACTATCAATGGCTAGAACGCTTGAAATGTGGGTAATTCAAATTGAAGGGCACTCTTACTGGAAAACACCTCCTTGACTTCAAAGAATCAATGCATAATAAAGAATATAAAATATCTCATGAAAACTTTTTATATTTTATAAATTTCTAGTCATTATTTCTTGTGATAAAATATTTTGGATAAACAAGAGCAAATAAAAGGTAACCATTATACATGTTTGTTTTTACTTTTTTAAGTGTCGCCAGGTAGAAAATCAAAGCTACTCTGTGATTCGCATTGTATTTCTATGGGCTATTCTGCATTTAGTTCGGTGTTTTCAAATGACTTGTCTAAACTCCTTTTTTTCTTCAAGATGATGTCTTCTTTGGTGGCCTTCGGTTTTCTTGATTATGAGCAATCTTCAGTTCTTACCATTTTTAGTAGCCCAGATACCCTCTCAAATATCTGTCCCTAAAAGGAAAAGTAGTCAGAATCTAGATCCCTTCCCTCCCAGGAGGTTTTTTGGTTCATACACTATTTGGGGATTCCTGCTTCAGTGTTAGCTGTGCATATTTTAAGAGGGAACTTGGAGGGATTACCTTGCCAAGTGCCTTCCCTGCAGGGAACATCCATCAGTTCTCCACTTAAGAAACTTAGAACACCTTTAGTGGTTTCTCAGAACAGAGACAAGCTGGTGCTTCCACCTAGACTGGGGTGAAACTGGTAATGGCTTGCTGCTGAATCTTTTATCAAGCAATTTGACAAGTCTCATACTCCATTTGATTTTTACCATCTGTAAAATGGGTGTGATTGAGAATCCCTGTAACACCAGGGTCCACGACAAACAGAAAGCAAAACTACTCATGCGTGTTTAAATGGTGTCCTCTGTCTGATGGCTCATCTCAGAGAGTAAAACAAAAAATATCAGCTGAAGGGATTACATCAGCACCAGAAGAAGCATAAGGATTCTGTGAGTGTCAGGAATGACCTGTGTGTGGCAGCATGAAAGCTCTGACGAGATGCTGGCTAATACATGGGCTAATACAATGTCACAGTAATGGCACAGCCAGATCACACCTCCCACAAAGCATTCTCCCCTGCAATGAAGTCCTACAATCTTTAAAAGGTCTTAGTGTGGATTACAGCAAACATTTCAGTACATCGTCCTCAGAAAAGACCTTGAATATCATTGGGGTGAATTTTAAAAATAGTCTTATTAATACAGCTTTTCTACAACTCAGAAAATGCAGAGAGGCACTCAGTAACCTCCTAGAATCTGAAATGTTAAAGCCTGGTTTCTTTTCACTACTAGTGCAAAATAGATGCCAAGTGATAACCTATGAGTTTAAAGCCATTACGGAGGGCACTGAGCTTCTCAGATGAGTTTCTGGGGCAATTCCTCTGGACATGTTGGCACTTTTCAATATCAGGGACATTGTGACTCCATCTCTCCCCAATGGCTACAATGTGTTAAGATGTTTAAAAAAAAGAGGTTCTAATTTTTTAAATGGAAATGAGAAGAAGGAAGAGGCCTTGATCTAACTGTACTGTTTGACAAGAATATCCCAGGAACTACGGAATTTGAGATACACCTTAAAGAGGTATTGAAGTGAGAGGTTGGGTTGGTGGCATGGGGGAGGGCTTTTAAGACCTGGAACAAGATCTAAGGGCATGAAGGTGGAGAGAACTTTCTGACCATAGTAATCTGCTTTCCCACTGCAGCCTCTTCTAAAAGGGGTCAGTAGGTTAAATTTATGACTCGCTGTCCCACAACTGAAATAAAAATACTGGTCTGTACATAGGTAAGTACAAGGACATTCACAACAGCTTTATTCCTAAGAGCAAAAAAGCACAAAGTCGATGTCCCCAACAGGTGAACGGATGTCAAAGTGTAGCGTATTCATTCAGCAGGAAATGTATTGTCCATGACAAGTTGGCACTAAAATGTTCATCCTACAACTGGATTCTTTTCATTCTCTTGCTCATACTCTCCTGTAACATCAAGACAAGGTTCTCTGCCTTCCTGAAGAACCCATTCCATCTTGATGTCCATTCTTCTGACTCTGCGTGTCTCCCATGAGTGGACTTCTCTCCTCAACGTCTCGATGACATTATGTGCTTATTTGTCTAATATGAAAGCTCTCTTTGGCATGAAAAATAAGCCCTTAATTATAAAAATGCTTTCATTCTCTTTATATGCATTTTATTATTTAATGTTGATTGTGTGCATATAAAACACTTGACAGATGTAAAAGCACCTACCATTCAATAATTACAGATACATGAACATAAATGCATTAGAGATACAGATAGATGATAGAGGCAGATAAATGTAGATGATAAAGTTCTAGAAAACTCTGGACCATGAGTAACTGTATTTGCTAAAATGGCTGTATTATTGGACATTGGTTTTCCAAAGTTCAAAGACTGCAGTGAAAGTTTTTATTTTAAGAGCAATCGTTGAGAGAATCAACTGACCTTGCTCTTCTCTGTCTCAAGTCAGAAAATAAACAGTGAAAGTGTATCTTAGTGGTTTGCAAGTGATTCAGAGCAGGATATTCAGCTATTAGAAAGCCATCGATTGGACTGGAGGAAATGAGTTGGCTGCAGCTTGTGGTATTCGCCGATGCCCAGGTTTGTGAGGTCAGGGAAAGGTGCCAAGGTAGACTGCATTTCTTGGCAGCAAGTCAAGCTCATTGCTGAAGGTTTGCTCTTACTCTGACTCCAGACTTCCCTACCATTATAAAACTCCTACTGCGTCCTTCAAGTTTCTTAATTCAACTTTTCCATCTTTCAAGATTCTTGATATTTGTATATATTTCACTTTTTTTTTTAATACATTTCTAACCCATGCTTTCAGGTTAATACATACTTGCTGCTTTTAGAGTGGTTATTTATTCTCCTAGAATGATCATCAACATTGTTCAGAGACTCTATTTGCAGAAATATCTCACTCTGGAAAATAAGCAAGTTTGCCAAGAGGATTACTCAGAAGAAAATATTAATGGTTCAAGAATATCAAAGCCATTAGCTACTCCAAACCAGACTGCTTCAAATGAAGTGTAGTGGGAAAGGGTCATGACTGAGCGGGAAACCAGCCGACAAGAGTTCTATTCTGGGCTTGATTCTGGGTGACCTTGAGCAATTCACTCAATTTTTAAGTTTGCTCAGGCTTCAAAAAATTGGAATGATAATACCAGGATGCTGTGTATAATCATCAGATAAGCATGACACTCTGGGCTCCCAAGACATGGGGTAATGGAGAAATAGATGATATCTAAGACATGGCTCAGAGCAAAACATCTCGTATTCTATGGACTGTAGGGTCCTATTCCCTTCCTTCCCTGCCTTACAGTCCCATGAATTGATCTTTTTCAACAGGGTTTGTTCTATTTGAATTGTTGCTTGTTTGCAAAAGATGGAATAAATGCATCTATTGAAATCATTGCAATTCCACATGGATGAATTGCTTGTAGAAGTCGATCATTAGTTTGATAACCCATCATCTCTTAATATTAAAAAAGTCTCTGGCTTCTGTCTCCTCTTGAAGTTATAAAGAATCTTAAGTTGGTTTACTAGAAAAACCACCTCGGATTTGCCAAGTGATTACTAGCTGTGAGACATCTTGCCAAGTGCTTTGCTCATATCAGCTCACTTCATTCTCACATCTCCATGAGACTTGTTTTCTTACTAACCTCATTTTACAGACTAGAAAGATGAGTGAGGATTAACAAAGACAGCATCTTCCAAGCAGTTAAGAGCATACTGCCCTTCAACCTCGGGTCTCTAAGCTTCTACCTCTGACTTCTGCAGTTTCCAAACCAGTGATTGTTAAACCTGAATATGCTTTTGAGAGGCTGGTTGAAAATGCAGATTCCTGAAACTCATGCCCAGAGTATCATGATTCTATAATGTTTTTATTGCCCATTGGAGACCTGTCCAAGAACTGAAAGAGAGGGCCTTTGTTGTAGACCGAGAGGACTGAGGGTCAGAATACAGACCTGACAGAGTGCCAACAGAGTCCTCCTGTTTCCAGGTTGATGTGCAGAGGTAGGTGCCGCAGTCTTTGACATTCAGTTATTGGATGGCCTAGCAAGTGTGACTAGAGGTGGAAAAAATGCAACTGTGGTTAATACCAGAAGTGCAAGTGTGTCCTGAAGTACTACCTGGTCATAACCTTATTCGCATTAGCCAGAGAACTACAACTGGATAGACATAATATCATCATCGGAAGTCAGAACTTCTGAACCTCAGCACTGCTGACATTTTGAACCAGATAATCATCTTGGTGAGGGGTTGTTTGGTATATGGTGGACACTTTAGCAGAGGGGTCTTTAACCAGCAGCAGTCAGTAGCATGCCCTCCCCAGTTGTGAGAAACAAAAACATTCAACTTTCTTAGCATTCCGGAGAGGCAAATGATCTTTTCTTGAGAACTGATGTCCTAAGTTATGTTGGGTATCCTAGGACATTGGGGAGATCCAACTGTGGAAGCAAGTTTTCCTTACAATGCTTTTTTACTTGTGGAAGGCTTTTAGGGCCTCTCTGTTCTACTAGGGGAAATACCATGTTCACGTACATGACAACAATAAAGTACCTGTGACTGCAAGACAGGTTCCAGGGGCAATGCAGATTCAATGCACGGTGCCCACTCCTGCTTTCTAGAGAATTCCTGCTTTAGGGACTTGCATTTGGAAAAGCATTCTAACCAAGAAGAGAGGGAAGATGAATAAGAAATAAAGATTGTGAACCATAGTGAGGAGTAGTTGTGACAGCCAAGTTTTAAGGACATGACAAGACTGACAGGAACACATTCCATAGAGGGAGAGAGAACAGGGAAGGAGCTCAAAGGAGAGATTTCTTGGGACTAGAATGAGAGCACTCTAGGCTGAGGGAACCGTAGGAACAAGACAGGGAGTGAGAAGTGAAAGACCAGAAAGTGGAGGCAGGGGAGGAAACCACTTTGGGAAAGCTTTGTTGAGAAAGGAATGAGAATTAGAAACAGTCACTGAAGCAGAGGACAAGGAGAATTTAATCTGATGTGTTCACAGAATGGGTCTAGAACAAAACAGAATGGGTCAGAACAGTGACGGTGGAAAGGACTATTGACTTAAGTAACTGAAGGGCATAAAGATTCTGCACTACATAAACACGGGAGAGCCTATAACTGACCAGAATGTTGGGGGTGGTAGTTTTAAAGTATTGAAAGAAATGGTCATAGGGAAGAATCTCCTTTTTCTTTCTGCCACTTCCTTGAAAAATCAGAGGTCTTAACAAACACATAATAACATGCTTATCATCACTTACTATTGGGGAGATGTAAATCAAAACAATGGGATATCACCTCATGTTGGTGATAATGGTATCTCTATCTGTCTTTATACATATATACACACATACATAAACATGCATGCATGCGTATATATATATATATACATGCATCCATATATATAGACATTGATACATAGATGCAATAATATATATACATACACATACCTTGGAAACAGTAAGTGTTGGAGAAGCTATGGAGAAAAAAGAACCCCCAAGTCCTGCTGGTTGGAATGTAAGTTGACGTAGCCACTTTGGAAAACAGTATGGAGAGTTCTGAAAATATTAAAAATAGTGCTACCATTTGATCCAACAAATTCCACTTCTAGGAATTTTCTGAAGACCATGAAAGCATCATTTTGAAAGATATTTGTGCCCTTATGTTCATAGTAGCACAATGCACAGTAGTTAAAACATAAAGTTGATTGAAATGCTAATCGACAGGTAACTGGATTAAGAAGGAATACATACACAATGGAACACAAATCAGCTACTAAAAAAGAATGAAATGATGTCTCATGAGACAACATGGATGGAACTTGAGGTGATTATGCTAAGCAACTGAGTCAGAGACAGAAAGGAAATTACTGAGTGGTTTTAAAAATAGGTGAAACAAAGTGAAATAGTAAAATGCACCAAAAGAACTTTTGGACTTTGAAATAAAAATGGTGGTTACTGGGGGTGGGGAAATGGGGGAATAAATAGGCACAGGGGCTCAATCTGGTAGTGGTGAATTGCACTGAAACTCTAGTTTTATAAACATATAGTTTTCTAAACCAATGGTACATTAACTTTAAACAATTAAAGAAATTAGAGACCTTTCTTTTAAGACCTTAAGAGAAAGGTGACTCTAAAATACTGACCTTTCTCAGGCCTGCAGTTGGTACTGTGCTAGGAAGAGTTTACCTGTAGCCTCTCTAAGTAAAAATAAAGCAAAGCAAAACAAAAACACTCGGATTTACAGTTTGCTGAATTTCAGGGGTGCAGACATTCCCACATGGCTAGTTTTAAGCCACTGTCAAGAAGCCATTGAACAAGAAATTGGGAAGAGGTGCCTTCAATTTCCTGTTGCTCGCTGGTGGGAGCTTGTTTCGTGTTGGGGAGAGTCAGGGTGAGCTGGTTGGAGCACAAACGTTTGAATTGGGTCTAGTCTAAGTTTTCCTTCCTGGGACGCCGTCTTCCCATTGGGGACGCCGTCTTCCCATTGGGGACGCCTTGACGAAAAGCTGGGGCAGAACCCAAACTTTCAGGTGTAGAGCTTTTCAGTTGTTCACTTGTATGAAAGTGCTAGTTTCCCTGTTTGTGCATTGGCATCCTCATCTGCACTCAGGATGCGCAGGAATGATGCACACAGGCCGCGGAAAGACAAGCCGAAACTTGCAGAACACGTGAGATCCACCCAACGGTTTTTAGAGCAACAAAAACATGAATTGGAAAAAGTGGTTTGAGTAAAGGACTCATGTGAGTCAAGTTTAAATGGACAGCTTTTGCTGTTTGCTTATTTGGAGGAGACTTGGATGTCATGCATTTGGACAGACACGCGGCAGTTATTGTCACCTGTGCGGGCAGATATGGTAGCTGTGGCTTTGATAAAGGTAATTCTAGCTCTTTCAGTTATCCCCCAAACCGGCCAGGGTTTGAGAGAGGTAAGTTTCTATTCCCTAAGAAAGCAGTGGAGAGTGGGGAGGGACAGGGTGTGTGGCTGAATTCTCAGTATCTTGAACTCTGCACATTCAGTCCCATCATGAGAATGGGACATTGTAAACACTTCTCAACTTCAGGAAAATGGTCTTGGATGAAATTTTGTGTGCCCTTGTCTTTTCTTCTTGTTTATTTACAGGGATGCCAGGAATATATTTTCTTCATACCTCTGTGTCATCAACTTAAGATTCAAAAGGGTATATATATATACATATATATATATATAGTCTGGTTCTGGTTGCCTACTCAAAGTTCTGTGGGGTGTATATTTATAAGAATATATTTCCACATTATCAAAATATTTAAAAAATATTAACAGTGAATGATGGAGAGAAAACCACTATCATCTGAGAGGCACTTAAGTATGTAATTTTCTCTTTTTCTTTTTAGCCTTTCTTTTGTTAATATTTTTCTACTATGTCATCTTCTCTCCAAGGTGTTTAGAAGAAGGAAGTTAGTTTCTAGTGCATCGTCTCCTTTCAAAATGAAGCATTCGTGAGTAGAGGCCGATGAGAGAAATCAACTTGCTAACATACCTCCCTTCTTTCCTGTTTCTCACTCTGGAAATGAAGATAAGGATACAGGCTGGTGCAAAATGTCAGAGTATTTGATTTCTTAATTTGAACTGAAGGAAGGTGTGTGGGTTGGAGAATTCTCTGGAAAATAAGAGCAGGCCTTTTTGTTTGTTTAGTAACTGGATAATGTTGGGCGATCTCATTAGACTCATGCAGGGTTAATGATGTTTTACTGAGGGTGCTTTGCAAGGTCCCTGCAGAGGGCAAAAATTTGTTATCCTTGAAGATTTCTAAGGCATGCGTAGCCTCTTCTCTATAATTGCCCCATTCGGTTTTGGATTTCTTTTAATAGCTCAGGCATTTTCCCAAACGTTTGCATTTTTAGTCTATCATCATTCCTCTTGCACAGCTCTCAGTGAATTTTTCTTGCTGGAGGGCCTATAACTATTTTTCACTGAGTTCTGCACTCACAGTGTTGGGGGTCATGGTATGTTCATCTCTTTACCCCTTTTATCACCTATCTCAGTGGCTAATAATGGTGAAAATCCCTGGCATTTTCAGGACAAAAATCTACCTGGCCTTTTCTCAAACATTTTCAGTCCCTCATTGCGTCCCAGTCCCAGGAAGGGAGCAGGAGAGCAGTCCCTCAGGGAGGATAACATACAAGAAGCCCAAGCACTTGGAACAGCAGCAAGTAGCCAGTTTGGAGGGGAAAGTCAATCAGCAGCTGTCTTACACCTTTCTCAACATGGTGCTTTCTTTTCTTCTTCTCTTTTGTTTATCCAACGGATCCATTGTCTATTCAGACAATACCCTTTTTCTCAGAGGTGGTTTGAAGGTTGCCCTTTGTAGCTGTGGTTTAGCAGAACAAAGCTATGTGTTATCTATGGAATCTTGTTGCTTCCCTTAGCTATTGACACAGAGGATGGGTCAGGTATTTATGGCTCAAGGTAACATCCCTGGTGCCATGACGATATATAGGTGCTCTAATCTAAAAGGCAGGAGGTTCCCCAAAATTGTACATTAAAAAACTCAAACAAGAAGGTGAGCTCATCAGACCAGATCTTTGGGAACAAACACCTCTGAGTTTGAGCTGAGGGTCACATTTCCAGACTTGCTCCTCAGGCAGCCTTGCTGGCAGCAACAGACAAGCTCTTAGGGTGTTAGGACTGGAGTGGGCTAAAATGGAATGGAATTCAGAGAGCTGTTTTAATAGGCAATGGTATTTGTACATTTTCATGAACTAAAGCAAATAACTTTCACTTCTGAATTGAGCTAGAGATGAGATGACTCCTACTCCCATGATGCCTCTGTACATCAGGAAATCGATAGCTTTTCCCAGTATTCTCTGAGACAGCCAGTGTCTTACCCCTGACAAATCCAGAGAGTTCTTAATGAAAGTTGTGTGTGTCGAGGATGGCAAGAAGGTGCTGAGGGATTCTGGTAATAGTACTGGAGTCATTATACCACCTCAAATGAGTCCCAGATCTATTTTCCTTATGTTCACAAATGGTCCAGGGTCAAGATGGAATTTCAATCCAATTCTTGGATATCAGAACTTCTGACTCCAAATCCAATTTTATTTCCTCTCAATTCCGATTGCTGCCTGCATATAGAGTGCCCAATAAAAGTTTGTTGAACGAGATTGAATGGAATTGCAAGTCAGAAGGGTTTTAGCTCTGCCTTACCAAGACAATTTCCCCCTGAGCAGAGTCTCAGCCTTCTGTTCTGCCTCTGAGTTCATTTGATAAGAGACTTGATTTGGGCTTGTTTTAGCAGATAAGTTCAGTTAATATTTGTTTTAGGAAAGTGGGATTAGTGGAGATAGGTTGAGGATGAATTATACATTAACTGAGCAACTGAAGGTCGTTAGGAAAACAAGCAGCTATGTGTTTCAGGCATAAGGCACACACAGAGAGGGTGAGAGGTGATTTCCAAATGTTCTGTTTTCTATTTAGTGAAATAACTTGGGAAGTGGTGAACTAAGATGATGAGGTTGTTCATTGAAATAAAAGATAACTTTTTGAAAGAGAAACTGAGGACTGTCTTTGTGAATATGGAAAGGACAGCTCTCAAGGCTGGCAGACACAGCAGACTGAGTATCAGAGAAGTTGCGTATTTGTTGTCAACCTGTGTAAGAAACCAAGAAGAGGCATGTGAGGTAGGGGGAACCTACTCAAATGGCAAAATGGACCCTGATAAAAGCAATCATAATGCAGAATCCCAAAATTTGTTCACAACTCACGTCACATTTGGAATCATGTTAGCACTGGAAATTTCTCTCTAGAGGAGCTAAAAATCTGTAGAACGAAATAGTAGGTTGTCACTGAACAATGATAATAGCCGACAGGTCATCTTGCATCTTCCTGTCCCATGTGATGGGCAGTGGGGTAAGTTCTTTGCAAAGATTAGCACATTAAATTCCACAACTGTGGTTACCAAAAGGGAAGTGGGTATGGGGGCGTGGAGCTAGTGATGACAGGCGTCCAGTGAACAGTGGTTGAAGACTTGGTTATTTGGTGGTGGGCATGGTGTGCTTTCATATATCTGATGTATTGAAACTGCACATCTAAACTTCTATTATTTTGCAAATCAAAGTTGAAGTCAAAAAAAAATCCATAGCAGCCTATGTGCGAGAGATAATCTTACAAAATTCATAGATGGGAAAGAAATCTAACAGTTTGATTTTTAAAATCCCAGCTCATCAGCTGAAAGTGGAGGCTCAAACTGCAAACTCAGACTGTCGATGTTGAATTGTTTTGTATATCCTCTCTCAGAGGATTACATAGTGTGTGGTATGCTTCTTTGGAAAGGAAAACCAGAGAGTAAGCACAAAAGTTGTTTGGAGACAGATTTGAAATGCTAAAATGTGGGGGATCTGTGCGTCTATAATTTCCTTTTCTAGCATAGGAAAATATAACCTTCTGGAGAGGCACTATCCAGTCCTCGTCAACTGAGGTTAAGACTAATCTTCTTCCTCCAGTTGAGATTGACTCAAGAACACATGTACACAGGTGGGTAGAGTTGACCAGGCATTCCAGAGAGAAAGAACTGGGGAAAATAAAAGCAGCAGAAGAAAGACTGTCTAGGTATTTTATTACTTATTATTTGTTCTACAAGTATTTTTTGAGTGTCTGTCACTTACTAGGTCCCAGTTCACAGCACATGCGGTAGGGAACAAAAGCTTCATTTCAAAAGAAAAGAGACTTCGGTGATAGGCAAATATCAGCATTGTCACTAACTATCTAAGTGACCTTGGGCTTGTTTGTCTTTTCTGAACCTCTGCCCCTTCATCTAATGTGGAATCTTATGGAGTCTCATTCTAAGAGTTACTGTGAGGAGTAATGAGGATAATGCAAGTAAAATGCTGGGATCGTGGTCAACATACAAATAAATAGTAGTGAGGCTTCTATTCATCAGCAAGGACTTAATTTATCTGAGGAAATCCATGTCAGTTTTCTTTATAATGCAATAAGTTGTCATTTTCCCCTGTGTCTTCTTCTAAGTGTCATATAAACTCTAGACATTTTACCTCGCTTCCTGGAGGCTGCTAAATATCTGTGGATTTCATGGGTCTTAAATTCTATCTTTCCAGGCTGTAGTAACCCTGTAACTTCTTCTTTTCTTCTGCGTGCTGTGGTTGATGGGATGGTACATTCCATGTGTTGGCTTGACGGAGGCATGCCCAGCCAGTAGGTCAAGTATTACTCTGGTGTGTCTATGAGAGCATCTCTAGATGAGAGTAACATAGGAATTTGTAGACGGAGTAAAGCAAATTGCCCTCCCTAATGTGAGCGGGCCTCCTCCAGTCACTGAAGGCTTGAATTGAAAAACCGAAGAGAAGAAAAGGAAAATCCTCTTGCCAAACACCTTCCTCTGGGACATTTACTGTCTTTGGACCTGAGCTAAAGCATTGGTTCTGCTTGGTTCTCAAGTCTGTTGTCTTTCAGACCAGAACCCGCACCGCTGATTAACATAGTCTATCGCGGGCTCTCATTCTCCAGTTTGTGGACAGGAGATCTCAGACTCCATAATTGCATAAGCCACTTCCTTATGATATACAGATCAATATCTGTATCTGATTCCGTATCTGTCTATGTGGCTCTGTATCATCTGTATCTGTATCTGTATCAGCTATATCCATATCTAATATTATAGCATTATAGAATATATAGTACATTATAGATGATATACTATATACTGATATATAACATATGTAACATTATAGTATGTAGTTATGATTTCTATAACAAACAGAGCATATAACATACTTAAAATATACTATGATACTTATATAAGATATCATAATTTCTATATGTCTCCTACTGGTTCTTCTTTGGAGAGCACGGCTCATGCAGTGAGGATGATGAAGTTTGGAAATGAGATCTTCCCAAGGTTATGCAAGTAGCTGGGGGAGAAGACAAGATAATTTATATCTTTCTTCTTCTAATTCAGGGCTCATCCCGTGTAATTCTTCAGGTCACACTGCCGCCCAGTAATAAATGCTGTTTCATAGTTAAAGAAGGGGCTGTGGATCAAAGGTCTTCTTCACAAGATGAGATGAGACTGAAATTTGGCAGCCATGACACTTAGAATGAGTGACAAACAAGGGCCCTGCAGCGTCCAAGGGGCCAGGAGCTGCCTACCTCTTACATACTGTGTGCCAGGGACCTTACCCCATTTACAATGAATCCTCGCAAAAATCTACCCTTGTCTCCACTTCATTTGAGGACACTGAGGTTCAGTGAGTCACAGAGCTGATAAGTGATTGGGTCACTTCTGCTGGAATCTGGAGCTTATATTCTCACCGTGACAACA
Organism: Solenodon paradoxus; assembly: GCA_004363575.1. Taxonomy (NCBI): domain Eukaryota; kingdom Metazoa; phylum Chordata; class Mammalia; order Eulipotyphla; family Solenodontidae; genus Solenodon; species Solenodon paradoxus. The sequence goes on from RJWH01000974.1 coordinate 397,165, forward strand.
AACTCCCTCCCTAAGACTGAGTGGGAGAACCCAGGGAAGGTCCTGGGGGAAGCTTTCTAAAACTCCTAATAGGAGGGAGTCTGAGAGGGCTTGAGAATGTGGCGGGTTCTGCTTCTGACATGATTCTGGTCTTGCACCCCTGATCTGTCGCTCTTTATCACCAAGCCCACGTGCCTGTGTACTGCACTGGAGTCTGCGAAGATGCCAGGACCCGACAGGCAGTGCTTGTTTTACAGCCAGAAACACCTGCTTCCTGGGCCTGCCAACCCTTTTCTGCTGGCTGCTGGGTGGATTAATACTGCCCTGCAGACCCCATACCTGCATTCCCTTTCCGTGGAAGAAAGACATCTAGATTCTCTCTCTCTCTCTCCTCTCTCTGTCTCTCTCTCCTCTCTCTCTGTCTCTCTCTGTCTCTGTCTCTCTCTCTCTCTCTCATTCTCGGTCTCTTTTTTTTTTTCTTTCTCTCTTTTCTGTTGGACTGTCTTCACATTTTACAAAATAAAAAGGAAATCATAACCTCTTTTCATTGCTTCTTGCTGATCTTTGCTGAACCAGAGCTTATTTTATGCAAAATCCCTGTCCCTCCAGCCTCCCTTCCGTCTTCATTTGGGCCACTTCCCTTTACTGCATTTTCTGTGCCTTCAGAATCCTTACCAAGGCCTGAGCACAGTTGTTCCTACTGACTGGTGCACTGTTTGTTATGCAAATAGGATTTCACTTCAAACAGGATTTTAATTTGATGGATGCTCTGGTTGTTTGTCATGCAAGAAGTTTTTACTAGAAGAACATTTCAATTTTTTTTTTTTCCAAGTCTGGTAACTCCCCAAAGTCCCACAGTTACTCTATGCATGTAGTCTCGTTATGTAAGCCCAGGATTGCCAAGGTTTGGGGAATTAAAACTACTTCGATTATATTCATTAAAACTCAGTATTTTCACGTACCAAGATGAATGCATCTTTATCACACATCTCTAAATGTGTCAGAATAGAAATTATTTTCAATCACATATATATATATGCACATACATATGCTATACATGAATATATAAAATATACATACATTTTTCCACCTTTTATGCATATATACGCATAGCTGTATTTCAATGCTACGTTTCTGCAATTACTTTTTATTCATATTCTTGAAAAGAATGGTACTTTTGTTTTGTGAAAAGGAGAGCTGGAGACCCTTAGGCGGTTTCAGATGCTGAGAGGAGCATCACTGTTTTTGCCTCAGTGTTTCACAATGTCTAAGCTGCTGGGGTACTGTTTACCTGGACGGGAAGGTGTGAGGAGTCCATGTGAAGTTGTAATGTAGGAGTCAGAGGACCATAAAAATAGGTGCAAAGAGAGTGAGAGCTCAGCCTAGGGCAGGAGGAGAGGAGTCCTGAGATAAGACCATTTATAGTTAATCCATAAAAATGAGGACACACATTTTGGAGAAAATAATAAAAGCAAATTTGATTGGGATAATGTATGATAAGTGAAAGTAACAATTATGAAAACGAGTTCATCTTATATTTTAAAATGTACATTACAAATGTAATCATGATTGAGTTCTTCAAATGAGCAGAGAATTGATCAAGTGGATTTCACTGTTTTGGAGACAAGTGGATGATTTGCGTTACACATACATGAGATGATCATAAAATATCCTTCACTTTCTAACTGTCTTTTATACCATGACCTTAAAGAGAATTAAAAAAGAAATGAGTAGTCTACTCAGTATTCTAAGAGCCCTTGAAATATTTTAATAATCCAATTATTCTCTTTTGCCACACTTTAAGAATATCTTTATAATTTTTCTCTTCTTCCATTGTTCACTGATTTAACCCCACCAACTTATCATCTAGTAACTATTTCACGGGAGAATTAGGACCTTCTCCAAGATCACACTCATCAGTGTAATGAAATCTTTTACTAATTTTGCATTTTCTTTGCAATGACTTTGTATTGTATTTCTCAAGCTGGGGAGACCAAATTAAAACAATGAGTGCAATTTTTGCGCCTGACACTTGATGAGATTCTAACTAATAAGACATTGATACAGTAGGTCAGATGGTCCTAGTATTAAAAGGGATATATGCACAGGTAATGACTCACTTCATGCATAGCTCTTTCATTATACACACATCGCGCTTTATTTTGATTGTTTTCTTTCTTAGGAACTGTGTAGAAACAAGAACAGGAAGAACTGAGTAAAGCATGACATCTCTGGTAGAGAATTGCAAGTAAGAGCTGTGTTGTAGATTGGAAGCAATGAAGAATGGAATGTTGAAGATCCAGAGACAGAGGAAATGGACCGGAAGTCAGAAAGCCAGGGTAATGGTTCCCTCCAGAGGCCCTGAGGTTTGTGTTTTCTGAATCTAGTTTCTGCTGAGGTGTGAGGTAGAGGTGGTGACCACCTTGTAATTGCAATGATGTTGTAGACTGGGTTCCCTGGAAAACATATGGAGATAGAGAATAACTTGCAGGTTTCATCAGGATCCACATTTCTGGCAGGGAAAGGAGGCAAGCAGAATATTTTAGAGGGGAAAGACAAATAGCAACGCAGTCTCTTCAGAAGCCTGGGTCAAGCTTCCGGAGGCTGGGATGACTGCCCAGAGTTGTGCCATATGGAGAATAAGGAATACGAGTTCAGTTCACACCTACCCACTGAGCAGTCAGTCCCTGGCAGGTGATGTGAGTTTGGACAGGGTACCTTTTTCAGTAGAGACAATCTATGAGTGCTACTGGGTAAGATTATCTGACAGGACAGTCCTTGTATCTCAGGATTACAACAATAATTATAATAACATATTTATTGAAAGTTTACCTTTTCACTGTTGGAAGTACTTCACCTGGTTATCTTTTTAATTATCATAATAAATTTACAAGAAAGGAGTTAGTCTTCTCTTCAATTTAAAGATAAATTGAAGTTTAATTAATAAATAGAAAAACACCAAGTCTACTGTTGATAGTTCAATACTCTGTCCAAGCCATCAGTATTTATCAAAGAACTCTCCTGTAAATTCCCCTTCATCACCAAAGCAAACTACATGAATTCCTTTTCAAGTCATTTCATTTCTCATCAATCTTTTCATGTAAGGGTGCCTTACAGAGCCCCTCTATTTTTTCCTGTAAGGAAGAGAGACTATTGCTACCTATCACAGAGGGGAAATTGATATATATCTAGTAATTCATGTGCTAATTCAGAAAGGAGTTAATTAGCATCAGGAAAGTTCAGGAAAGGTGCGGGGCTTAGGGGTAGGGCATCAGTAATAGAAGGTCAAAGTTACTCCCCTTACCAAGGCTATAGCCTAAGGTGACAGAGGTTAGCTGAGTTGCCGAAGTCATGAACAAAATCAGGGCTCACACTGGGATTTGCTGACTCTGAAATCCACAGCTTGCCCCAAAGCCACCTGCATCTTAACCATCTCTCACCTGGACACAGAGGAGGGAACCTCCAGGGAAATTTCCTGCAAATCCTCTCAAGGCACTTTGAAGGTCTTCTGAGGGAGGCCACTTACTCATCAGTTTCAATATTCACTGAACGCTTTTCATTGTCGGTCATCGCAATGAACAAACAAATAAAGCTAACTGGAAATAAATAGTTCTGTGTACAATTATCCTGGAAAAGTATGATTTGGATTGATGATTTTAGCTACACTCGGGCAGGAAGATGAACCAAAATATCTCTGGCAGCTCTCTGTTGCCTTGTGTGGGTGCTGTCTCTCCTTCAAAGGGAGAGGACTCATTGAAATGGAGAAAACCCAAGGACAAACAGAGGTTAGGTGGGTTTTTAGCAAGTCCTGAAATAAGTAAATACAGAATTGCTCTCTCTAGAATGGATTTCCTTCTGCCGCAACTACACTAAATGGAAGCCTCCTGCTTGAGGCTTTCTCTCCTTTCCTGCTTGAGGTTTTCTTGGTGGATGGAAGTCAAGTGGTCCTACAAGCAGTTTGCCTGATCTTTGTGAACACATCACAGTTGTGTAAATTGTGTAAATCTTTTCTCCTCAACCATTTGAGCTAAATATATAAAAGGTATCAATACTCACATAGCAAAAGGAAGAATATAGACATCCTGAGTCAGGAAGATGAGACATAGCCACAAATTCTAACCCATAGCAAAATTGAGGCTCGGTCATCATTTAGGTGTGCCTTGTTTTAATGCCTCATATTAACCTCTTTTACGAATTTTAAGCATTTTTAAAAAATTAATGGTGTAAAGATGTTTTGCTATTACTGAGGCATGCAAAGTACCAGAGACCATGCAAAGTACTTTATATGCATTATTTTTATTTATTATTGTAGAACAGAAGTCATGTTCAAGTTACCCAAACCACAATATTTACAGGCAGAGCCAGCATTTGAGCACAGCTGCGTATGGATGTGATAAAGATTGATTTTTTTTCCCTCTAAACATATCGTTCACCATAATCCTTATCAGTGTGTAGATAATAAGAACAATGTTATTTGTGTATGCATTTCTCAGGTTCTCTTGAGCTTGGGAAAGGTCCCTCAGAGACTGAGTGGTAACAACTACCAGGAGCATGGGCTTCACTTGACACTGGGGAAAAAATGATAAACTAGACATGTACCCTGCCTGCAAAGAGTTTACAATTTGTAAGGAAATAATACTTTACCATTTGTAAGTACTATGCCAAAAATAGATGCAAAATATATAGCTTATATGGTTATGGTTTGCTTTTCGGAAAAGACCGAGTGGCTCTCAGAAATGGAATCACAAAGTTTTATTACACTGCGGGGCTCAGAGGAGTGTTCTCCAAAGTCAGGGCCCAGACTTCAGGTTAGGTTGTACTTACATAGGTTAGACGTGGTGTAAATTAGGGCGGGGGGTTTCAAGTGGGGGAAGTTCTTGTCCGTTGGTGACTTTGTCGGTTACTTGCAACCCTGGCGCAGGCTCCCCTGTTTCCCAGGCCAGCTCATACCACAGGACGTTCCAGGGGTTCTGCCTCAGGTGACCTTCATGGCTGCTGGGAAGCGGCGGGCAGGTTTTTCCCTTACAATGTCGTTGAATCTGATCATCTCAAATACTTGTAGAGGTAGACAAAAACAAGTATTAGGCATGTACTTTGAGCTCTCAGTCTCCTCATTTGTGAAATGAATTCAAATTTGAATGAGAATTTGATACAGAATTGGTATGTACTATGGTAGTAACCTTACCTCTGCTCCAATGTCATAATACACCAACAAGCATAGCTATCATAAGTTTAAAATACAATGAAAAAAGTGTAGCTAAATTGCTGTGGGAGTTGGAGAAAAGTAAAAGAGGTAAGGAAAGAAGGAAAAAAAGCCCCACAATTTTCTATCAGGTCTTTTATACATGAGGCATTTTTGTTTATTCTGGTTTTTTAGACAAAGAGAAGGCCCAGAGGAGTCAACCATTTTACTTGGTCTCTCAAAACTACTTAGTGAGGCAGCCAGTGATGAAATTTAAGTCCTTTTACCTCTCAAAGCTAGTATCATCCCTCCAGCCAGCACAGGCAGCACCAGAGAAGGGTGTTGAGCTTAGGAGATTTTTCTGGAGCTGTGGGTATCACAGTACCAGCTCTTAGGACAAAGACGAAATTCCTGTCTTCTTCTCAAATACATGTCTTTGTGCAGATTGATGTCAGGCAGCAGTGACAATCAAGGGATTAGCTTTATATAATTATGAAAGCTTTGGGCTTTTTCTTTTTGATGCACTAATATCATTGATAATTGGCTCAGTCTCTGGATAGAATAGAAAATAAAGACAAGTGTCCTAGTCAAAATGCTTATATTCTGTTGCTAAATATAAATGCTAACAAAGAAAAAAAATGCATTTCTTTTCACTTGGGTAATCAATCCTTGCCATACAAAAGCTTTAATACAAACAACAAAAAAGAGACTTATTTATAAAGACGACAAAAGCAGAACATGGGAGCTGTGGTCTCTCTTCTATTTCTTGGTTTTCTTCTTTTGGGGACTTGCAAGGACAGAACTCCTAATGCCTTTGAAGCTGGGTGGAGTTACATGAATATTTTTGGCCAGTGGATTGTGAACAGAGGTGGTAAAGGTAAGCATGTGTTTCATTTCTAGGCGAGACTCTCCAGAGCTCATGCCATCTCTGTGACGACAAATGTTTGGGATGGAGGCTACGCCATCAATGCAGGTGTTTGAGTAATCCCAATGAGAAGAGTTCCCACCCATACCCACTGCTGACCAGAAGTGGACACAGCCTGTGAGGAGCAATCCTATAGTATTGTATTAATTAACTGATTCTGGCGGGGTGGGGTGGGGTGGGGTGGGTGTCAGTATTTTATTTTATGGTTTATTCTGCTTACATAACTACAGGATTTTTCAGGATATGAAATCCACAACACAGTTTATGTTCACATTTCATCATATTTGCCACCAGAGTTCTGTGTCTGTCACCTCCACCATGTTCTATTAACTCCTTCATTCCCTAGTTCCTTCTCCCCTCTCTGCTACCTCCCCTCTGGTGACCACAGTCTTGCGGCCCCTGTGAGTTTTGTTGCTTTTAGTCTGTTTGTTTTGTTTCTTTATATTCCACTTGAGTGGAACCATTCAGTACTTTCCTCTTTTCTTCTTGGCTTATTTTATTTAGCATAATCACTCAAGAACTATTCAAGCTACTGCAAAAGATACAATTCTATCTTTTTAATAGTTGCATGTAACTCCATTAGTGCAAATACCACTTTATGTTGATGAGCATTTAGGCTTTTTTATAAATACTGGAGTTTTGTTCCTAATAAAGCCCAAATGAGACAGAAGTAGTCAAGACCTATACTCAGCATGCACACTGGCCTTTTTTCCCCAAATGCTCTTTAATTTCTTTTCGTTGTTTTAAGAATGGTACTTGAACTCAACAATAGAAATCCTTGCAGCTGAAGAGTATCCACTACTTCCTTTTGCCTCTAAGTCGATTTTTCAGCTAAAAGAATCAGAAATAGGGTCACACATCTGAAGGCATTATTTGTGGGTATTTGACTTCGGATTTTGTATTCAAATGGGGATAAAATCTGTGTTCCTACTGTGTCTGGAAAGTGCGCTAGTTTAAAATGCCACTTAAAAGATGATCAATTTAATATTTTCATCTTTAATGGAATCACATGGGCCAAAAGCCATCCCAGTCAGTGAAATTGCTGCAGAATACTGAATTTCAAATATTGTTGAGTACCTTTGTTTATTCTGAATTTTGCCACCCTGAGAAGTATAATATCTCATTGTGGACTGAATTTATATTCACCTTTTGGTATGAAAATAAACTATATGATGATGATTCTATATGATTTGAGAACTAGTATCTTGATATTGAGATGAAAGTTTACATAAAACAAGAAGTTCCAAACAATTCAACTTAAAAAAATAAATTGACATACAAGAAAACATTGCATTCATATCATACATATTTTAGAAACACAGGGAAAAGAAGCTTTGGCTCCAACAATGGCTAAATGTCTGCAAGAAAATCTCAAATAGCACCTGTGCATCAGTCACTCACTGAAGTGTTAGCAAATAAAGACAATACCCACCAGGGATTGAAAAACTACTTAGGATCCTTCTGAGAAGTAAAACTGTAGGTTAATGATTCACAGGAGAAGAAAGAATTCTTTAAAAATAAATGTTGGAAAATTTCAGGGTTTGAAAATGTCTAGCTTTAGCTCTAGGAGAGCAATATTCAAACACATGGGGGAAAATTCCACTAAGACTCTCTGTTCAGTAACATTTATTGAGAAGACTACTTCAGACTGGTAATTCCTCCCAGTGAGCAACCACATACATAAGTGAGTATGCACACACACACACACACACACACACACACACACACACACACACACACACAAGCACACATTCTTCATGACTTGATTTTTATTTTGGCATTCATTATCTCCTGTTTTAAATTTCTCTTTAATACTTAAATGTTATTTTTTGTTCTACCCATGACTGAAAACTTCAATATAACTTTATAAATGTAATCACCTGGTATCAAACTCAATTATATTTTCTATACATTCTCTTAAGAACTTTTTGTATATAAATAAAATACACACAGGTACTTTAAAAGGATATGTGTTTGTCTACCCAGACCTAAATCACTTATAATGCTTTTCATTGCATCTCAATACATCTCGATATCTTCACATTGCTTTCCTAATCTCCACCATTTCTGCCAAAAAAACCCTGTAAATAAATGCTTATAAAGATTCTGGTTACAAATGAGAAAGATTAGGAAATCTGGGATATTAGTTTTCTTTTCTGGTCACTGGATACCATGTGACCAAATAGCTTTCATATAGTTGAATTGTGTATTTTGATTCATTGAGTTTTAAGACATTGAAAACCCACCTGCCCTGCCATTTGTACAACAGAGAGAGTACTCTTACCCAGTTATAGAATTGTTTAGTTTTAAACAAGTGGGTAGAACACATGAGGGTTCAATAAATGCATTTGTAATTCTTATCCCACTCTGCCTCTTCCATGTCCATTTATAAGTCTCATACATTTCTTATTAGAGTTGTGCTGATATTCAAAACTTGCAACACAGAGTGGTTCATTTCTCTTGAACTTTGGACTTCTTAATACTGATACTCAAGCCATGGCTTTCCTTTTATTTTACTTAACTTACCCTAATTTATAAAATGAGAGTATTCATTATATCATGCAACTTTTGCATTATTGATTATTTTGCATTAATGCATTTTTTTCAGAAGAGAGAGAAAAAAGCAAGACTTCTTAATTGTCTTAGCCAAAATTTCCCTCATGTCTGAGAACTTCTAAGTTGTAACACTGCTTTACTATCTTCATAGTATTTTCCACTATCTGAAATGCTTTATTTATTTGCATTTAATTTTCAATATTTATAATTTTTATTCATATGATTAATGTCTACCACCTTTGACTAGAAGTGGATCTATGAAAGAAAAGACTTTTTCTTTTCTGTTCAATGCCCTAATGTTTAGAAAAGTGCCTAGTCCTACTAGGACTTCATTATATTTTTGGCTGCATGAATGAAATTTTACTCAAAACTCAAATACTTTTAACGCCCTGAGCCATGCTTTTTCCTGGTCTGTAGCATTCCAGAATTATTTGCTATAATGCTCCAGATTACTTAAGAATTAGGGTAGTGCAGAGAGATTATCAGATAACGAAGGATGCTTCTCACTGGTACATTTTACAATGATATTTTGACTGACAATTGGAAAACGAGATTTCTTACTGAAGGAAATTAAGTGAAAATATATCTGGAAGAGAAAAAAGAAGCATCAGCTAAGATCTGGAAGCATGAAAGTATGGATATTTCTGGAACAATATACAGATTGGAGTTGTTTCATTTGAAGAGTGAAATATAGAAATGGATCAAATTAGCACAGGTTTTCTATTCAGCATAAAGCCTGTAGCCTATACTCATTAGAAGAAGTAACTGTAAGTGACTGGAAAGGTTGCAACAAACAGACTCATCAGAAAGAGAAATTAAGGATCACCTCTAGATTTTTGTTAATGGTTAACATAATAGATGATGAAAGCAAATAAGGAGAAGGAATAATGTATGCTCATATAAGCATTAGGCAGAAAGACGAGCTAGAAAAACTAGGGTTTCTGACAAACCACCACTCCAGCATAAACAGATGATAGATTTGAAAGAAATTATAATAATCAAGATAAGACAAAACCATCAAACTAACACAAATCAAGTGGCAAATATTACAAAGTGAAAGTCATGATTTATTTTGTTCTTCAACACAATAGAAACATGCAACATTTTAAATCAAGACAGAGAATGAAAACTAAGAACAAATATTCCCATTCATAATTTCAGTCCTGGACCCCTGGTAAATTGACTTATTGAAACACAAAGACTATGTCTCTTATTGCATAGTTGTGTTGATATTCTAAAAATTGCAGTATATAAAGGTTCCTTTTCCTATAAGTTTGAATTGTTAATAGTGATACTCAAATTCTGTCTTTCTTTTTCAGTTTAACTTTGCCTAATATATAAAATAAGGGACTTCATATCTTGTGTCACAGTCTCTCTTCATTTCTTTATGCTTTATTACTCTCTTATCTCTCAATTATGATCTCTCCTACTGTCTGGATAGGAAATTCAGGGAGACACTGGACAGGAGTTACTTGGCCCCACTCCCACAATGTTGAGATGCAGCCAGCACCGTGGACATCCCAATGACCACCTGGCCACCTTAGCATGTGCTTGTTGTCCACCAATGTACCCCACTGATTCTTTTCATCTTCCATTCTGTTTCTCCGTTCACACAGATTACATATGACTATGTCTTCAATGTTGTCTCATTGACATCACAAAATACAGTTTAATGCTCTGTCTTATCGACTTAAGTGTACTGGTTTGTATTGGTAATATTCTAGAATTTTAAACACTTAGTTCACTAGATCATGACTTATCATATAAAAAAGTGATGTAAAACTCTTGACAGGAACCTATTAAGGGGGAATTCAGAAAGATTATTTAATTCAACCAACAGATATTATATATACACTTACATAAGTGTGTATGAGAGAGAGGGGAGAGAGAGAGAAGAGACAGGGAGAGAGAGATTAGTGATTTGTTAGAAAAGCAATGATTTGCTAAATAGGAATCCTTTATGGTTGTACATACTTTTAAAAGTTATGGATTATTTTATAGATACTTAAAACTTATTTTGCATCTTTGTAACAGCTCTGTAAGTGCAGTATTAGACTTTCAAATAAGAGAAGCTAACGGTGTGACCAAATAAATGATTTCAAGTCTTCCAAAGAGTAAATAAAAGATTTTACTTTCTAATCTGTCTTATGATTACTATTTCTCACTAGACACCTTCCTTTATTATGTCTCCATTCTGTGATGAGTATCCATATTTTAATTAAAATGTTATTGAATATTAGTATATAGTTAACAATGTACTTCTCCCCCTTCCATGAATCAGAGACTAGTGCTGGATTTAGTTTGAGAACATTTGTGTAATTATACTTGTGCTAAAAAACCCCTACAAAACATGAAACATTCACTTTCTGAGACTACATACTTTGATTAAATGAACTTGTGTGTATCTAAGACTGTGCCATTCAGTACCCCAGTGATGCTCAGCTTGGAGGAGCGAGTTATACCATCAATAGAAGGAACAGCAGTGCCATTAGGATTTTACTTATATTCCCAGTACTTTTATTTGTAAGCTGTGTTCCTCGAGAACATGGAATTTGCAATTGGCAGAGACTTTTTTCTATGCCCTCTGAGTTCCGAGAAACATGAATCGATAGTCAATTGTTGCCAGTAATCAAATTCCACCTGAAAATGCTGCAAAATACAGCTCAATGTGAAATGCCATAGCTTGTAGAATGAAACCATTTTTAGATTTAATCTTTTTTATTACCTACCGAACTGGAGCGCACACACGTAGAGAGACACACCTTCCCGGAGAAACAGATGTCAACATTTTCCCCATCAACAGATGTCATTTCATCAACCAACAGAACAAAATGCCAGGCTTACTCAGTCCCCTGAACACTAGGATGTATTTTTATAAACCTCTGAGACAGAATTGTTTTGTTTTGTGTTTTGGAAGCCAGGAAGAAAATGATAACTACAATGGAACAAGCAGAAAATAATTTGTTTCTTTAATAGACTGGGAGTCTGGGGATCAAGAATTTCTTCATGATCCAACCTAAACTGGTGAGACACATACCTGACGAGATGGTTCTGGATAGGCCTGACATTTGGATTAAAACATCTGTATTTTTTAAAGTCACATAGGTTATCAAAAATCATTTGTTTCTAGATGTGAGTTTGCACAGAAGGAGAATTACTTCCTATAGTCAAACCTGTGATAGAGTTTATGTGTGTTGGTCCCTAAAAATGAACCAAAGAATTCTTCTTTCCAATTCCCTCATTGTAGTAAAGACAAACTCAAAAAAATTCTAAAGTACTGAGCTCAACTTATGACAGAACTAGATCTTCTGACTCTGAATACAACAGCTTTTCTGTTTCATCAAAGTGGTAGCAAAGATTATGCGTGTTCATTACCTCTCTGCTCCTGAATCACAGTCCAGGCTGTCTTCACGTCTCAACGCCCGACCAGGAAATTATCTTCCAATCTAATTGGCAGATTTGGAGCCATTGTTCCTGATGCCTCACCTGTGGCATCTTTCTCTTCTCTCTGAGTTCTTGCAGTTAGCTCACATAGAGGTCTAGTTTTCTTTTTCCTCAAATGAAACCTTCCACGGGCTCTTTGCCTTGCTTGTGAAGTCAGCCTATCATCCTTTTCTTTTGCTTTCCCCTATTAGGATTTCCTGTTCTTTGATTGCTACCCAACAACTTACAGGTGCTTTTTCTTGGTTAATTTTTTCTCCTCCCCAAGATTTCAGAGATGGTTAATTTCATCTTCTCCCCGAGATTTCAGTGATTCCATTTTCTGTTTTTAGCAGTTTTTGCCTTAATACTTTTACCCTCACCTTGAAATGTTACTTGAACACATTGCCTCACCCTCAGCTGGTGCAAGGGTCTGAGCTGCCTCAGTGTCCAGTTTTGTCTCCAGTGTTGCAAATACACTGTGATTTCCTGTGCAGTTACTCGTGTCCACATTATACAGTGAACTCCTTAGAGGCAAGGAGAGGATCTGTTCTAGCCGTAAGTGTACTGTCTGCAGAGTTTCTGGTGCACATGTGTGTTCTTTGAATGAACGAGTTAGTTTCAACTGGACTGGCGCACTTGGACTCTATAAAACCCTCTTTATTTCTTACTGAAGCCCAGAGCAGAGCCAGATAGATTCAGTTAGAACCTTGTCTTGTCTCTCTGGGACTATATCTGCTTCAGTTTCCTTCCACAGATGAGGCAGATTAGGGGAGAAAGCTGCATTGCATAGACAATGATGTTCCTTGAGCGCTGGGTTTAGTGTAGGCGTAGGACATCAGTCTGGTGCAGGTTGTTGAGATGTTCTGAGGGGTAGCATCTTAGACACATGTTAACTCAGACCCCAAGCAGACAGTCTAAAGGAATCATTCATTCACACGAAATAAAGGGCATGTCAAAGGTGATGTGACAGACTGGAAATGTCATCAGGGGCTAAGATTCTGAAACTGATCAATGGGACCAATTCTTGAGAAATTCACAAGACTGAGGAGTTTTCTACTTCTGTTTGTTTAAGAGATTCTGGAGTCTGGTGTGTAGCAGACGACAGGTCTTTGAGGCAAATTGGGTGGCTACCTTGGTCCTCTTGGTCCTTTGGTATCAAGGAAGTCCAGGTAAAGATTTCACCAGTTCCACCTCATTGGCTTATCTTTTCTTTTTTCTTTTGCTTTGCTTTTAGAATTTTTCCCCCAAAGGCTCTTTACCAGTTTTGTAAAAAAGACAGATCAATCTGTGAAGAGATCAAATATTTATTTAATATTTTCTTTGTTCCTCTGTCCCCATGTCCTCCTTCCAGCTCTGTCATGACTTGGTACACACTGAGTTTAAAATATTGCTGCGTTTATATGTATATATACATACACGCATATATAAAATTTTATATGTATATAATTGTAAATTGTGATAATGATGTTACTGCATGTGACCGGCAAGTGCAATGAGTTTCAAGAACCCATACCAACAGTCCTGTCTACTTTAAGTGGAGGCAAGTGTGCTCTTCCTTTTTGAGATGCCTATGGGCTAGGACTTTGGAGTGCCCACTGTTTCAGGGCCTTCCCATGTCTTTTCGATGACTCCTCACCATGATCCTAGCAGATGGACATTTATTATTCTGATTTTACTACAGAGAAAACTGAGCCGATGAAAAGTTAAGTTGACCAGAGTTACACAGTCAGGAAGTTTTGACAGCCTAGATTCAAACCAAGTCAAGATTTTCCTTTGTGGCTTCACACTTTATGTCCTAATATGATGGTAAGTACTCCACATTGTGGTAACTGTTTTTATGACACTTAAATCTGGCTTTCTTCTGTATCTAGACACTCATGTTTGGTTACCTCACTTTCAAGTTACCAAGATGTACTGCAGCCAGCATTCTTCATCCTCCATCCCAATCCTGGAAATAAAACAAATTACTCCTTAGTTATAGAGACAACTGAATGGGAGGTGGAAAGAAGGGATGATATAATACTCATGCCTCTATTTTCCACATGCCAGGAAGACAGGGAGAAGGAGACAATGATTCTTCCCGCAATGTAATGTGCTCTGGAGATCTTTAGAATTATATATGATTGAGATAGAAGCCACTCATGTGCTGCTATCATTCATTTGTATTCAATAACTTGTCAGTACATACTCAGATCCTGAAATACAGAAGCCTGTTGCCGACACAGGAGGTACAAAGACAAATCGGGGTAGCACAGTCTGTACTTTAAGGAGCTCACACGTGGGAAAACAGACTTTGCTATTGTTTATTACAGCAAAAGATCTTCCAAGAAAAGTCAACATGGACTTTTGATAAAAAGTAATCCCAAAGGGATAGTGGGTGGACACCTTTGTCATTATCCTGAAGGTAGTTTAATTTAATATGGGACAGAAAAAATTATTTGTGGATTTTTGAGCCAAATGGGGTTCAGATTCCAGGAGCGCCCTAGCTGTATGGATCACTTTGAGTGCGATACTAACTTCCATGCTTCCTTATCTTCGGATGAAGAAGAAATATTAACTCTTCCATTAGGATGCGTGAACAACAGAAAATATAAAGCATATGAGACAATTGGCCAAGATCTTATATATAACATGTACTCAACTCATAGATGCCTCAAAGAATAAATGAATAAAATGGAAAGGAAGGGGCTCAAAGTAAGTTCTGTTTGCTATTTGAAAATGAGAAAAGATGGTTGCAAGTAGGCACGTGGCCTGAGGCCTGTTGTTCCCCATATTTGCCACTTTTAAAGTGTTCTGTCCTTTTCATCCTAATAGTTACTGTGACAAGAAAGGTTTTGAATGATCTGTAGTTAGGGACAGTAAGGTAGGTGAAGGTCAAGCCTTCAGGGAGAATTAGGGAAGGTTGATTGTTGACTCAGTGCCAAAATGGAAACACACGCATTCTCTCTTTTTGATCAATAATTATGTTTAACTTAGTAAAGTTCACAACATGGCACTGATTCGATCTGACTTTGTCAGGTTTTAGGTTGGATCAGAGTAATTTCTGCTCGTGTTCACTGTTTCGATTAATAATTGCGTTATATTACACCAAGAATTTGGAATGCCATAGTCACTAATTTTAGGTGCTTTCTATTGGCTGAAGTTTATTCACTTTTATTTCTTCTGCTTCTAAGAAGACTCCCTTTTTGAAGAATGCTTTATCTTTTCAGAGTTAAATTTTCATCTTCATGGGTGGTATCACAACTTCAATTTATACTCATCTTAAATAATATAATTAAAAAGTGAACTATAATCAGATTCCAGTTCCACAAAAGTTTAATAAATTTTCCTCAGTAATACAAATTAAGTGTGAAAAAATGAAAGTGAAAATTATTTTTGTTTTATTTTTCAAAGCTTCCTTCTAAAATAAAATTACATTGCAATTAAATTTGACATTACAATTCATGTATATCAAAGTACAACAAATAAATTTAAGTTACTTAAAGTTGAATATTTTTCTTTTTTATAATTTAATCAACTTACTTGTTTTTGTGATTAATATTATTTCCTAATTTCCTATTCATAGCAATGCCCACGCAGTTACTGATGGAAAGAATCAACATCATTCTTCTGTAAGATCTATAGGACAATGTTTCGTATAGGACAATGTTCCTTAGCTGTCCAAGGGAACGGATGTAAATTCCTCACCACTCACATCTCCCTCTGGAAAGCTGAGTTGGAAGATGAACACCAAAAAAGAAGTCCTATGCTTTGAATGACATTGTCACATGCAGACCTATTGCATTTGTGCTATCTGCAGGGAAAGATTTCACGAGTTAACTGATTTGTTCTCTGTCTCAGTTGTTCCTGTTTCTCGAATCCCGCGGCATTGCTCTCTGACATCAGCAATACCACACTCACAATCTTTAATGGCATTCAGGGGCCCTAACCTTGTTCCGAGGACACAGGGCAAGAGATGTGTAGCAACCTTTACTGGGAGCTTGAACACACAGGTGTAGAGGTTCAGAGCTAGGGACCACAGACGTCACAACTGAGCCCTGTGTGACAAGAAGCATCTGGAAGAGTACATCCTTTAATAAATGTATTTCCAAATGTCTAATAAATAGCACCTAGTATTTTTTTATTAGTAATTGTTCATTTATTTACTTTAAAATATTTTGATTTTGTAACCTGATATAGGTGTAAAATGGGTATCATCATAAACCAACATCTGCAAATGATACATCTAGTTCACTGCCACCACTCCAGTTCTTCCTCCTCCATATAATTAATTGATCCTTTCTCTCATGCCTGAGGTCCAGGAGAGAGACCCCTGTTGCCTAGACCTCAGGGTAATGCCACACAGGGACAGGTTGAAAACAGGGTGTGTACGGAAGGCCAGGAAGAGAGGAAGGAAAGTCACGGGGAGCCACCATTTTGAGAAGGGTCCCTGGTGACCTCTGATGAGATTGCCAGAGAGTCTGAGTTTCATGGCTCCACTTAGCTGAGGTTTCTAGTTAAACTAATGTTAAACACAAGAGGAGGGATGTGAGGGAGGTAGGAGGGGAGTGGAGAGAGAGGGAGCAGGGTGGTGTAAAGGAAACTGTGGAGGTGAGGGCGTGTGTAATACCCATGGACTGAGAAGCGATTTCAAGATCTTCAAATGAGTATGACTTTGCAAACAAACAAACAAAATAATAATAAAATGATTATTGAAAAAAAGTCAAACGAGCTACCCTTAGGCACACACACACACACACACACACACACACACACACACACACACACACACTGAGCAGGATTTGCAACCTGTGGGTGGGTTACACTCCACTGCAAGAAAAGGAGGCCTCCACCCAATTCCCTTGCACCCTGACCTACGCGCAACACAAAAGTGCCTGCAAAGACCCATCCCAAACCCATCATAAGGTCATCTCCTTGGTGTCAGCAGATTTTCAGAATTACCACGTTTTAGAGACATTCTGTTTTTCAGGAGGGGTCACCAGATCACTGCAGTCAGGCTTGTGCTACAAAATCACGCAAGTTATTTGCTTTCTGTTGCTGAGAACTGACTGGGCAGACTTTCCAGGCTGCTCCATCAGGAGCTCTGGACCCACGAGTCTGGATTTCAGGTCTATCTTCCAGTCACAGGGGCCACCCTGTCCCAAGTAGTCAGAAGTTAATCTGAGAGGACAAGTCAACCATGAGTTGCTTACTCACTAATTGCTAAACAATATTTATTAGGCTCCCTCTAGGTGCCTGACACTCTTCAAGTTGCTAGTGAACAAATCAAATGTCTGCCTCATGGTGCTTACGTTCTTTGAGACAATGGGCAATTATTTGCATAAATCCATAGCACCTCAGCTGATAAGGAAATGCAAGAAAGGTCAAGGTGATAGGATGATCAGGCGACATTTGCTATTTAGGCCCATGGACCAGGCCCGGGCTTCTTGCTGCTTATTTAACTGACCCACGTGGAGCTGAGTATACAGGCTACTAACATTACAGGTAGGCAAGATCATCCCAGTGAAAACTTCCAGGAAAAAGGCATGTTAGTGCTTGGGTGTCTAGAAGATCACAGGGACAGCAGGGAGCAGCCAAGCAGAGTGAAGGTCAGGATATGACACGGGGGCTACGGTCTGAGCTGGAAGGATGTTCAGGTCAGCGTGAAGCCACTGGTTGCTCTTTGGGTGAGACAGCAATTCATTGGTGGGTGACATGATTTCTTCATCGAATGAGTCACTCTGCTGTGACATGAGAGAGAGGGTGATGTGCAGGAGAAGAAGAGAGCAGTTAAGAGATTGTGACTATAGCGATACAGACAGTGATGATAGCAATACTTAGTAGTTAGCATCTCTTGTACTACATTATTATTATCTCTAGTTTCTGCTAGCCTACTTTTTTTCTATTCTTATCTGTTTGATTTACCCTTTATCTCCAGAAACTTGCCTATTACCTAGCTCAGAGCAGACATATACTTGGTGGATACATAAATGAATCGAATTCCAGTCACCTCAGACAGCAATCGTTTTCCATGAAAGGCTCCTCTCTCTGTCTCCAGTTCTTGATCAGTGTCTCTAGAGAATACTCCTTTGGGTCCCATGGAAGTTCTGATCCATTAGCTCCGAGTCCAACCCACGCAATCAGCACATCAACTTTGCCTGAGCTAACCCCACATCTGCAACTTCCTCCTCTGGGAATCGTGGATGGATCATTTCCTCTTCTTGATCTGCAGTGACCTCATCCAGACTGAGTGTAACTCTGGGCCCCAGCATCTCTGACATCAGAGGACTCTCATGATTGCCATCTGAGACAAAATGAAAATTGCAAAGAGAAGGAGGCAACAGGAAATGTTCCAAGTCAGTAATTCATCCTGGAATAAAGTAGCAATTCTCTGTGTCCAGAGTCGTGGGTGGTGGGGACAGAGAAGCTGCCTGATGGCCTCCAGCTGCCGAGCTCTAGCTCCACGTCAGGAAAGCTGTCAGAGCAGGAGCTGTGTTCTGTCTTTCAACAGCCTGCTTCTGCGGAGGCACTGGGGATCGATTCGCGGCACTAAAGTGCTTGTACCCTTTCTAGAGGGGCCGTGCCCCTGAATATTTAACAAGGCCAATAATAGTTTTAAATGGGGGTGGAATTGAGCTGGGTGGTTTGGGTCAGCCACAGCCTGGATTATAAAACTGAAAAGATAGGATGGACAATTTTTATTGATTTGGGGCCAATTTTTTCTTACTTTATTTGCTGCTTTAAATCTATGTACTTTGCTCCCAGTGGCTTCCTGTCTGGATAATAGAAAACACTTTCTCTAAGTGGTTAACCTGACAGGCTTTCCTCTGTACCTGGGCTTCTAGGAGCCACTTATAATTCCCATCCTGTGTGTTTATAATTTTCTGTATATCTAGGGTTCGTTTGTTCATTCATTCATTCATTCATTCATTCACACACTTTGATCGAGGTCTTACTCTGTGGGTGGAAAAAGTGCGTGTTCTTTGCAAAAAACGATGGATAACATGTCTTTCTCTGAAGACGTTCCCTGTCTAATAGAATGACTGTGTAGGACAAGATACACTGGCAATTCAATATCTAGTGTGTTATGATGAGAGAGAAGCAGAGGTTTCTAGGAAAAATGGACAACTCAGTCTGACTTGGATTGTATGTCAAAGAAGACATTTTACATATGTGTCTCTGGGTTGAGCTCTATTCCTTTTATCTCGTGATATGGTATTTAAAAGGTAAATCACTGAAGACCTTGGGGATTCTGCTTCCAACTGTTGGTGAGATGGGTTTTTAATAGGTTCTCTGGCATCTGTACAAAATTATCTTCTAGGAGACCAGGTTTTCCTTGCCTGAGGGATAGAGATTTGAGTGACGAAGAGACTATCTTTGGAGGCAGTTTGGATTCAAATTCTGAATCTGTGGCTCCCTGGCTCTATTCCATAGGAAAGGTGCTTAGGTTCTCTTCCATGAGACTAAATTTCCTAAAAGGAAAATTGCTGTTCAGAGCAACAATGTCTTCATAACAGCCTCAAACTCTGACCCTATCCCCCTTCATCCAGCTATGATGGAATCCTGCCCCACTTCTAACGTGTGGTGAGTCCACACTGCTCTCTTGACCTGCAGCCCCTCGGCCATCCAGTCCAGCAGAGCTAGAGTGGAGAATTTTCTAAGATGTTCCATATTTGCTGTCTCTTGATTTCTCAGCAGAGCAAATACGTGACTTTGTCTTCCCACCATTCTACCTGGAACAGATATTCAGCCTGCTCCACCATCCGGCTCTGTGCAATCTGACCCGCATACTGGAGTTACTGAGCTGAGTCCCCTAAGAGTAGGACCCTTGCCCTATGACGTTTGGGTGTCTCAAGTACCAGACATAGTCCCTGCAGTCAACTGATCTACAAATATTAGCTGAAAGAATTAAAGGCTTCAAAACCATTTCTGCTTCTAAGATCTTGTTTTGAGAGATGGAAAGAATTTTGCTAGACTGCAAGACCTAATAAAAAAGAAAGGAAGTAAAATAGATGATGTTTTATGTTTACATTAAGACTTGCATATGGAGATCATTTTCCTCATCTGGTAGATGATCTTCAAGGTCCTTGGAGTAGTTGTTAGTTTTATGTTGGTTAGAAAAAAAGAATAAAATGACTTTCCTATAACTTGTATTCATCCATCCACCTACTCATCATTGACTCCTGTTCTGTGCGGAGGTTGCACTTTGCTGGTGATAGAGATGCTATGATACCTGCAAAAAAATACGGCAGTTGTCCTCTGAAAGTTCATAGCTTCCTTGGAAGACTGATACAAATGACAAGAATAGGTTAATATTGTGATGAATGCAGTGACAGCCAAGTCCTGAGAGCTATGATGTGATGGAATTGTCACATATCACTTGGCTAGGCTGTACTACATCACCCATTGCTCCATTTCTGATCATTTGCCAGGTAGCTGGGGCGACAAGGAATATTCTGTCAGGATAATTAGGCAACAGAAAGAGAGTCTGCAGACATTTTGCAGCAATACACACCTTTTCCCACGTAATCCATAAAATACTCTTTTTATTGCTCTATGAAAGGACTTTATTAAATGTAATACGAGGTTCCCAATGCGTTGATTTTTAAATTTAATCAAGCAGGAGATTTTTCTGGTTGGGCGTGAGGTAATCTGTGGAAGCCCTTAACATATTTTTTCTACCTTGGTATTGTCATGTTCTACTGATCATTTCTTGCGGGCAGGGGGGAGATTTAATTCTGTTCTCTGCATTTGTTGAAACGCACAGAAAAAGAAAGGATTAAGACCCTAAATATTTACAAACACAACGTCTGTGCAGAATTCTCTAGTTGTTCAATTTTAGTATAATGTAGTCTTCAATCACCCCTCTCCCAATTGTCCCCAGAAAATATGGGACTCCAATTTTAGCAACTCTTCTGAAAACGGGATCTCTCCTGACTGGTTCAGAGTGCTGGTGCAGTGATCTCTCTTGATAGTGTGAGGGATGAGAGTTTTCAGGCTCTCATAGAGAAAAGACTCATATGTCTTTACTGGGGCTCTTGCTGAAACAGATTTTTCTTTCCTATGTATCAACATTAAGCACCTTCTTGGGTTAAAAAACATGCAGAGTTTTGCTTTTGTATGCATGGTTGCAGAATATAGAAAGACACCGGTGTGGTCCTTTGCCCTAAGATAGCATCATAGTGCAAGTTGTAGCGTTCAAACGAGTGGGAATGAAAGTTTTCTTGACCAACCACAAAGGTGTGTCTCCTCAGTGTCTTGCTAAAAATGGATCCTGTGGAGGAGTCATTCCTCCTTCCTCCTTCAGGCATCACGAGGGTTGTTGTAGGCACAATCCTTCAGACTTGGTGGAGCTTCCATGTGGATGAACAAACATTTTCCACTGAAAACAGCAATCATAGTGCCATCATGATGTTTGTGACATTTACTGAAACATCACACCCACATCGCAGCATCATCCTATTTAACGGAAGTGTTTTCTCTAGGTGACGTCTGCCGCAAATGGGTGTGGCATTGTTCTGAGTTTTGTTCTGACTAAATAGCTGTATTTTCCTAAGATACTAATCTCAAGACTAACTGGCTTTCAAGGTTTATGTCCTGTAGAAGATTGCATACTCTTTGTAAAGTCTGTGTGTCTTTACCAAGCCAGTATTTGCATCTTTGTCTTAGTTCTGCTTTCTCAGTGGTAGCTAATAATCTTTGGATCATGCAGCCTAGTTAATATTTGTACAATATAATGAGGGTAGACCAAAGGGTGGTGAAGATTTTTTTCTGCTTTAAAATTCATGGTAATTTTGAACAGCACAGGAATTTTTACAAAGAAAACATAAAAAAAGAGAAATATAAATCATTCCTATTGATACCCATTGGAAAGTCCTATAGACATCATTATCAACAGTCAAAATTTCATTAAGTGGCAGATATATCCCAGACACTTAACTAAGATCCTTTACAGACATGCACTCATTTCTTATCAAACCAGTCTTAGAAAGTACGATTCTGGTATGACAACTTTGTCCACGGAGGAACACAGATGAAGCATGCTTGAGGTCACATGACTAGAAAGTAGGAGTTTATACCAGAACCGAGGATTTTCTGATGATAAAATCTTTGCTCATTACCAATATTATCTACACTGTCTCACCTTGGATCTCCTTAAACTGCCTGACTTGTGGCTATGTTAACATCTGCACAAAACTGAGTCATGGTGGGCCTTGCGTAAAAGTATTAAAATTTCATAGCAGTCTGATGCTATATTCAGAGGCACCTGGAAGTTCTTTCATCTGTCACCCTGCCTTGCTTCTCTCCTGGGTCTGCCACATTTCTTAGTCAGCCAATAAAAATAGAGATGCTGAGTAATTTTAGAAAGTCAACAGTTGGCTGATAAGCTGATACGCTCAGAAATTCATCCAACATGTTTTTACAATGTGTTTGAAAGTCTGTGTCTCCCCTGGAAGTGGTGGATAAAGAGGACATGCATATACTCACATATGTGGAACTGCATATGGGTTATCCAAGGGCCACTCAGAGATCTTCAACTGTTTCTTTTGTCCTACTTTGTCAATATTTGCTACTGAGAGGAGGTGAGAGTGGGTAGAAAGCCAAGCTCATTTATAATATTGCTGGAACCCACCTTTACGATTACTCACGATGGAAGTAAAATGACAGGTTAGTGAAATAATGAAAACTGAGTGTCTGAATGTAAATGCTAATTCAATGGCCAATGGGCATTGGGCGTTGAACAATAAAGAAGTATCAGTTAGGTTCAAAACCACTGAAAGGTCTCTATTTAAAGTATTTGAAGCTGGAATTAAATACCAGACAAAAATATATACAGCTATTGACCCAGTTTCCAGAAACCTCCATCCTTTTAGTGCTGTTAAGAATAGCACAGAGCTCTTAAGATAGCCATCAGTGTCAGCCAAGTCATGGTTCTCAAGAGTTTGCTTTGTATTTTCACACCCATTTGATATAAAATGTCTTATATTCTGAAATCAAAACTGTGGTTGCCAGAAGGGGAGAGGGGCAGAAATTCCTGGCAGAAAGGATCAATTTCACAGGGTAAATAACACTAGAACTACATTGATCAAGGTGCGAATCCATCCCCTTGAAGTTTAAATCAGATGCAAATTAATGACACATCAGTAAAAAAATAACAAAATAAAAAACAACTAAACTAAAAGCCCTTGGGAATGCTCAAAAAATAAAGTGACCATAATCTTATAAAAAAGAAAACAAAATTATCCTTATAAGAAGTGCAGGAGCTTTGCCTTCCATTTGGACTGTCAGAGCTTGGGGAAATAATTTGGCCTCTGTAAACCTTGCATTTCAAATGGGAATATAAAAATAGGGAATGACCTTGAAAGGTGATTATGAGATTTAAGGGAAACGATGTAAGTGAATGAAATTCCTATTTTAGATGCTGTCTTAGAAAGGGACGGAGGTGTAGATGATGTCTTACTGCGTGTATTAACTATTTCTTCACATTTTCAGTAATCTGACGCTTTGACTCTGTGGTTTTGCCGAAACAACTCACCCATTGAGCATGCTTTTCAGATATAAACCAAGCAATCCAGAGTCCACAGCCCAACCACCTCTTCTGTGGGCCTCTTCTATGTCAGGTCACTATGCCCCTGTCCTATCACTCCAGACACCTTCATGTAACCTCTCTGCCTAGAGCTGCTGACATTATTCCAACTAGTCAATCCTAAACCTACTGCCCTGTTTTACCGACTCCTATTCTTTGAAAAACATGATAAAACTTCTTGCTCACAGTCTCCCTCTCTCCTTCTACCTCCTGACCAAACCCAGTGCTTCTTCATGTAACCCCACTACATGGCCCACCCACCATCATTACACAGGCTTCATGAAACCACATACCTTCCTGGCACTGGGCTCTTGAGTGATTATGGCAGGTGGATAGTAATCTCAAATACAAGAACCCAATCTGTTGTCCTTACCCCGCCTAAATGATAACAAACCCAGTGTTAAAACACCCTCGGCCTCTCTGCTTCTCAACACCCCATATCACAGAATCACCGGGAGCCCAGTTTGAAATCACAAAAAGAATGTCAAGTGTTGAACAGAAACAAGGACCCACTTAGACCCAGTAAATGGAATTTTGGTCTTTCCTGATTTTTCCCTCCTAATTTCCAAAATTACCTGGCTGATGGAATCCATCTCTTCTCTTTTCTCTTCATTCATGTTATTATTCTCAAAGAGCTTCTGATAGACAGTCCAAGATAGCCTGCCATAATTATTTTCTCGTTCTCGTCCTTTTGTTCCATCACTCACTCTGTGCCAACACGAAAATTTTGAGCATCTGTTAGAGAGTCACATTCCTCACTTCCTGAGGCATGGGTCAGCCACAGGCTTCCCTGTGGAGGCCTCTTCTGGAAAGACCTCATTTCATCCAAGACTGACAGTTCTACTGTCCAGAGAGATGTGGCAGCGGGAGGCTGGGGGGCTGATGTCGTCATCATTTCACTTTGCTGTCCTTTTTTCTTCAGTTGTTTCCCTTCTCTCTTGTTGGCATCCACCATTTTAGAAAAATCTTTTGTTTTATAAACTCATGTTTCTGTGCCAGGCACTGTGCTCAGTACTGAAGATACAGATTCGAAGAGGGCTACCGCCATCGCTGTCTAGCTGGTGGTTCCACTTGATGGTCAAGCGAATGGAGTAACAAATATCCCCAATTCAAGTCCCCTATGTTGAGACCTTAGTTGGGCACCAGAAGGGGTCAGAATTAGACCATATAGGGATCATCCACTGTCTATTCCCAGGGTAGAAAAAAGTACACACAGCATAGGATATAAGTGTCTTGAGAAAAACGAAAGTTAGGGATGATAAACATTTGAAGGAAGAAAGCATATTTAGTTGGGAGGCAGGTACTCTCAAGAGAAAATAATACCTTTATAAGGAAGTTATGAAGGAAAAAAAATAGAGAACAGAAGTTTTGGGAACAATGAGAAATTCATAGGTAAAAACATAATGTTATGGGTTAAACTGTGTTCCTCACCTCTCACATTCGTATATTTAGATCCTAAGCCTCAGTAATTTAAAATGTGACCTCCTTTGAGAATGGGATCTTTAGAGAGGCAGTTATGTTAAGGTGAGGTTATTTGTGTGGGCCCTAATCCAATATGATTTGGGCCCTTATAAAAGGGAAAATGTGTACACAGAGACACACATACAGAAAGGCTGTGTGAAGAGACACAGGGAGAAGATGGACATCTACACGTGTGTGCTGTAGTGGTGATTCCTTCAGAAGGAGCCAACCCCTTTGGTACTCTGATTATAAACTTCTAACCTCAGAATTGAGATAATATATTCCTATAGTTTAAGTCATCCAGTTTGTGCTAGGTATTTCTTTTTAATTTTTATTTATTTATTTATTTATTTTATGACAGCCTTAGCAAAGTAGAGACTGGGAGATGACAGGGAGGAGATAAGAGGTATACAGAGGAGTATGTAAATAAAGCTTCAGAGACAGGGTGGAGCCATACTGGAAATACCATCTAGAAAGAGTGTAAATTTAATTCTGTAGGCAGGTAGTATTAAAGAATACTTTGAGAAGTAAAGAGATATGCCTTGCAGGTTGGTGGACCGAATAACTGAATGAGCATAAAGGAGGGATGTGCCATCAACAGAACCGCTGACTATGTTCAAGGATATTCACTGCAGCACGTTTTGCAGTAACAAAATAACCCAAATGTCCACCAGTCAAGACTGGCTAAATGAAATGCCCTGAGGAGTATTAAATAGTTGGGAAAAAATAGGAAGTGTTTTTTATATTCTGTTCTGATCTCCAGGATACATAATTAAAAAAAAAAAGTACATGCTGGGAAACGTTACAGAGGGAACATACCTTTCACTTTAGAGAAAGGTACTGCAGAGTCAATGTACATTGGTCTGTTTAAAGTAATAGGCACAAAGAGGAATAAAATGGAGGAGACTCTATTGGGAACTAGATTACTTCTGAATTCATCTTATTTAAGACTTGCCCTTGTGCCTTGGTAAATATTTAACATCACTATATAACAAAAATATTAAAAAAGTAAATGCCTGATAATGAAAAGAAGAGCACATGTTATATACAATATTGAGAAACCATGCATAAAATATTGAAACTATAATAACGATTTAAATGAATTTGGCTATAGTGGGATGTACTGTGAGGATATTAAGTATTTTTTAACATTATTTTTATTTAGCTGTTCACCTTGGCTGCTTCCCCTGGTTCCAGTTCTTAAACCTGGGTCCCTGAGATGTATGTGGACTATTTCCAGTGGTCTTATCTACTAGGTCACGAGGGTGCACTGAGGACAATAATTTTAAGCAATTGAAATATATTTATGGTAATAGTGATTTTGTAATTTGCACCTGATTTGTGTGATAAATCAAATGGATCATTTTCATCTAAGATGGGAATTTTTTTTGGATATTTGAAAGAGAGACAGAAAAGCAAAATTAATAGTACTAAGTAAAATGCTTCAATCCTGTGTTTGAACTGGAGGTGGTATCAGGATGAATTCATGGTATTACATACAAAATCATATTTCCTGCCACTATGTCTAGAAACAATGACTAAATTAATAATAAGTTCATCTGGCATTCAGATTAAGGTCTCCAGATACCATTTTTTTCAACCAATATGTGCCAGGGGTGTTTTGCAATAATAATGTGATCTAGTTAGCTACAGCTTATTTTCTTTCAGAAGACAAAACATAAGAATAGTAAGGTTCAATAGTATAATCAACTTCCAGGTCAAAGAGAAATAATTTGAGTATAATTTAAAATAATAGTTGCAGTGTAATCATATTCAGTAAATTTGTTTAAATGCATTAGTTAATACCACATACCAAAAAAAGGTAAAATAATACTCTACTGATAATTTTTCTGTAAGTTTTTCATTATTGTGTATTTTGGAGAATACCGATATCATTTTATTTTTAAAATAGATAAATAAAGAGAAATAAGGAGTAATTGACCATTTCTTTTTGAAACAATATATAGCTCAAATTAACAAAATAGTGGATGAAAACAGATTTCTCCTACAGGAATACTAGAAAACTTCAGTTAACAAATGAAATAGGAAAAATAGAACCTGACAGTTTTTATACTTGCTAATGGATTTATGAATCTAGGCAATGATCTTTCATGGTTGCTAACATCTTGAAGACACAAACCACTATTGCATGTCTCTTGAGAAAACTATACAACAGTCTCTGTGGAAAATCTTGGCAAGTAATTAAACCTGAGTCTTAGTAAGCTTATAGATGTGAGCACAAATTAATAGAAAGTATAAGCAACCATGGAGACATAATCACTAAGACGAGATTGTAGGAAAGGCCACAATTCAAACTACTCTCTTTTCTCAAATAATGTGCAAAACAAAAGGTAAAGATAGGAGTAGAAGTCTGTAAATTAAAAGTGACTTATGAGACAGATAAATCAATTACAATTCATGAACTTTATTTGAATCCTGTTTCAAATAAATCAGCTCTGCAAAAAGAAAAATAATCTCTTATTTCCAAAAGCAAGTCACCTTCACTTTGCAACCTGGCACCTTATCAATATTGTAAATGCTATTGATAGCCTGCCCCATATGTTCTTGACCCCCTTAGGTTTACAGAGCAAGACAGTTTCTGGTCTTTTCTCAGTTTCCAACCTCAAGTATCCCCCTTTTCCCTTCCCTGTCTGGTGGTTTTCTTCAGTAGACAAGTTGGTGCAACTCAGAAATATGTAACTCAGGTAGGTCCCAGAGCGATCCTTAACAATGGGGAAGGGGAACCAAGGAAAAATGTTCCAGCCTTTCCACCTTCTGGTGAGACAATTCTGATATGTAAATACATGGGTGATAGTTCTACATCTGCAATGACAGAGATGTTAACAGAAACAAGCAACATTCCAGTAAGAAATCTTTCTGACAACACTCTACTGATGTCCCATGATTTAGTATTACTACTAAAACGGTCCTACTTGTATATAACTCAAATGTGCAAATGGAGTTACCGTGGGATGCTAACACTCACATGATTATTTTTGTTCTTTGAGAGATTTCAAGAAGGTCAAAACAATGCACCCCTTTCAGGAGATGAAATACTTGTGTCCCTCTGATGAGGTGGGGAGATTTTGAGATTTTTTTGGTATATATTAAAGAAGACCAGTCTCATTAGGCGACACTTGAAGTCCATAAAGATTTAGGGAAGAAAGCAGGGAAGACTTTGATTATTGTCCCTGACCCTTAGTGACATGAAATGTCTGCCTTACTGCTCATTTTAAGAGAATCAACATTGTCTAGTTCTGAATAAGAATAAGCACCCCTGATTTGCCAAGCATGCATGAAGTTGCTCAGGAGGAGAAGTCTTAGGGAGGATGCACAGGTTTTAGAACAGCTAATGCAGGAATGCACCACTTTATTTATAATATGTAACTCAGGTAGGTCCCAGAGCGATCCTTAACAATGGGGGAGGGGAACCCAGGAAAAGTTTTCCCGCCTTTCCACCTTCTGGTGAGACAATTCTGATATGCAGTTCACGTGATGCTTTAGAGGCACCCCGGAGGACACCTGAACTCCATAACTTTCCATAACTGTTATATGTTCAAGGAAATTTTAGGGAAGCAAGTATGTGTGATAATGCAACTTTCTGTAGTGGAAAGACAAAACTGCTCTAAAATATCTATTTATAATTACCATCTATCATTTATCTACCTATCTATCTGACATCTATTTGCCATCCATGCACCCATCCATCTATCCATCCAGCTATTATGCATCCATCATCCATTCATCTATCCGTCCATCATCCATCCATTCATACCTAATAAGTTCTTCTGAAGTGCTGTTATTCTTAGAAATGAGGAAAGGAAGTTTAGAGAGGTTACCTAATTCATTCAGTACACCTCCCACAGGTAGTGTTCAGGTCAGAATTTCCATCCTTCCCTTTCAAAAACAGATACCACGCACTTTTAGCTATAAATAAAGGGGTGCATTCCTGCATTTCTGGGATAAGTGTTCAAAAGAGCTAAATTAGAGTATTGGTTAAGTAGTTGATTAAGAATCTTCACTTCATCCTGTCATTTCATTTTCCAGCATTTTGGTGTTTGTATTGAAGAAAACTTTTATATCCTATAAGTCACTGCTTTTTATCTTCCTACCATTCGTCCTAAGTTCTTAAGGGGCGAGATGATGAAAAATGAAAAGAAAAGAAAAGAGAAACAGAGATATATTCAAGCCTTCTAGGAGTTTTGAAACTCAAAGTTTTTTTGAAGATTTATGGCATACCAAAGGGACAGAGTTAATCTTGGACTTAAGACAAGCCCCTTATGTGAGTTTTTGTTTCTTCGTATTACTTATTGAATTTTGACCTGACAACATTTGTTGCCAAAGATACATTTTGAAATCTATGGTCCTATACTGACATGAAACATGTGTCCCCTTTGTTCTAGTGTTATAGTACACTCTGGAAGGAAGCATTAACACCATGCCTAGGAGAGCAGAAGTGATGGAGGAGGGAGAAGGAGAGATGAGGACGTCTAAAGAACAATTTCCTACAGGGGAAGCTGTGAGACTTCTGGTATGGGAGTAAATGATACAGGAAAAGGGATGAAGGCTTTATTCCAGCCATGAAAATGCTTGGATCCATTTTATCAAAATTATACCAATACCCTTTGGGACCAAGAAGCAGGTGAGACAGGTTTGTATTACTCACTTCCATTTTAATTTGGAAGGACATTTCTCCCTACTCCTTTTCATTAGAGCCCCTTCCCCTCTGTCCACAGTAGCTGTTCTAAAACCCGTGCATTCTCGCTAAGCCTTCTCTCCTCTCCTGAGCAACTTCATGCATGTCAAATTAGGGGTGCTTATTTCATACTCAGAACTAAACAGTGTTGATTCTCTTAAAATGAGCAGTAAGGCAGACATTTCATGTCACTAAGGGTCAGGGACAATAATCAAAGTCTTCCCTGCTTTCTTTATTCCTACTAAATCTTTATGGACTTCAAGTGTCGCCTAATGAGACTGGTCTTCTTTAATACATACCAAAAAAATCTCAAAATCTCCCCACCTCATCAGAGGGACACAAGTATTTCATCTCCTGAAAAGGGTGCATTGTTTTGACCTTCTTGAAATCTCTCAAAGAACAAAAATAATCATGTGAGTGTTAGCATCCCACGGTAACTCCATTTGCACATTTGAGTTATATACAAGTAGGACCGTTTTAGTAGTAATATTAAATCATGGGACATCAGTAGATTGTTGTCAGAAAGATTTCTTACTGGAATGTTGCTTGTTTCTGTTAACATCTCTGTCATTGCAGATGTAGAGCTATCACCCATGTATTTACCATATGAAATAATGAATGAGGCCATTGAGGGTCCCCTTATGCTTCTCCACAACTCCTAAACTCTCTTGGGAACATCTGAAGTATGAGAAACACACTCTTAGAGAAGAGTTATTGTAAGAAATGTTGAATAACAGAAAATGTCATGAAAATACCTATGGCCTGTGTTGAATTGAAAATCAGAGTTTTGTGTCACTCAGACTGGGTATTAAAAGTGCACTCCACCTTCAAAGGGACAAAAGAAACAGCATCTTCTTTGGTTGTTTCCCTGGATCCCATTTCTCTACCTACTAAGATTCAGGGTTACTCTACCACATTATATGTCTTTTAAAATGTGCTTGGTTCTTTAAGCATTTTTCTCTATGAAATTGCAGTTTTATACAGTAAACAACACAGGTATTAGGTAAGTGATTCAATGAGTTTTGCAAAATACATGTGTACAACCAACACCTGCATCAAGATCTACGCTGCCTGTAGAACTCCATAAAGTTTTCTGTGCCCCTTCTCACTGAATGCTTAGAAATTCCTTGGCCTTCTAAATGAGGGAGAGGGAGATTAATTTTGCCTGAGGATGCTTTTTTAATATCAAGTGCTACCAAATTAACTAAAGTTTTGCCGATTTCTCATTCTTTCCTCTAAAGACCTTCCTAGAGAATCAATCTTATCAACCTCCACATGGCAGATTACTGGTAGGGAGAATTTTAAGATATCCCCCAAGATGTCCTTATCTTGGTTTAATGTCTCCTGCATAACCTCCAGTCTGTGCATATGATGGTCTTAGGGTATATTACATGGAACATTTGGGGAAGGCAAAGCTCTGATTTATAGAGCTGATCTTGGTAGGGCTGAATTAGTCAAATGAGCCCTTATCTAGCAAGGTCTTTTCTCTGGTTGTTCACAGAAGATGAAATCAGAGAGACGCTTGAGAGGGGTGTAACGTCACTTGACATTTTGCAGTGCTGAGATGGAAAGAGCCACATGGCAAGGAACTGAGGCCTGGACACTGAGGCTAACCTTCAGGGACAGCCCACCAGAGTTTCAAAGGGAACCTCACTCCAACTGGAAGGAACTGAATCCTGTCAACAACAAAAATGAGCCTGGATGTCGATTTTTCTTAAGAACCTTCAAATTAAAACAGCCTGCCAGACACTATAATTTCATCCTTATAAATATTTTGAGCTGAAAACCTAGTCATGTCATGGGAAACTTTTGCACTACTGAATTGTCAGTTTTTGTCAGTAGGTATACTATGAAATCACTGCTTCTACTAAATCTGTGGTAGTTTTTATGCAGTTACATACAACGAATAAAGCTAGAGTTAGTAGAAGAGTATGCTGTAGATATCTCATCTACAAGAAAGCCCATAGTCTTGTTTTTCAATCTCTTTTTCCTGTCATGTGTTGTTAAAGTGAGTGAGTACTGGAAAATGACATGACCACATCAGTGAGCATGACAATGGGTGAAAAATTGGGTGAATTTTTGCAATCTACTAAGGCACTGTAGAAATGGTTCTAATAACCTTACATGTGTTTGCGTTATTTCAGAACTTAGCATACTGCTTTGCTCAAAATAGGAAATGTTTGTTGAATCATTTTGACTTTCTTGATATATAACTACATATGCTTTGAGGACTCCCCGACTTTCATTTTCTATAAAATGAAGAAAGTCTTCAATAATCATGAGTTGATTGCACCTCTGTTTCTGTGAACACTCCTTTTTATCATGTTTGATTTCTTGATGACTGAAACAGCAGCTATTTCTGCCAGGCTTGTGGCTGAAAGAACTTCTGCTAATCTGAAAACATATAACTTCCCTTACTTCAAAGGTGGATCTCAAAATGAGGCATTTTAGAACTAAAATTGTATTAAGAATCTCGCAAATAATTTTGCATTTTGATATGCATGATCTCATTCAGTGAAATGTAAAAGTAGAAGTTATCATCTACTTTTTAAATGGAGAAATCAATGTAGCAAAATATTAAGCAGTTTGTGCAAATGAGGGGCCAGAGTTGCTCTCAAATGAGACCATGGACTTTTTTTTCAGGTCACAAGGCTTTCATAACTTATCGAAGCCATTTCTTACTTCTTTTTGAGGCTACCTGATCTCTCCATTAAAGCTCATTACAGGACAAGGACAAAATACTTAAAAACTCCAAACCACAGTCTAGAACACTCTTGTTAACTCTCAGGGAGCAGAAACATCTATCTGTGAGAACATACTATGGAACGGCAGGGGCGGGGAGGGGTGTGTAATATGAGCTTCTAATTCTAAATTCCTCAAAAATTAAATTCTTCAATGCCCTCTCATTTGCTTATTCAACAAAAATTTGTCATGCACCAACTAAAAGGGCCAAATAGTTCTTGCTGATAAAAATAGAATAGAATGAGACCTTTTTGTTAATGAAAAGAACTGACACCACTGTTAATGATGACTAACAGTTATTCGACGCGATATGCCTGCTTCAGCTGAAACTGCTCATCTGTATTAACTCAAGCAGTCTTTACAATTCATGCAGTTTTGACTCATGTTATCATGGGATAAGTACCCTAAGTACCCACATTTTACACACTAAAAAGTGACCTCCCAAAATTTACTCAATCAAGCTGGGACCTGAACCAAGAAAGTGTGGTTCCGAGTGTGGGCTCCTTGCTGCACCACACGAATTGCTTCACTCTGTATTACAAGCATGAAGACACACCACCCCAGAGGAGCGACATTCCACCACAGTTAATTAGAGAAACCTCTGTGTTTGATGTCACAGACACATCCCCGACTTTCACTCTTTTCTCATCGGTGACATGAAGCAGATGGTTGCCTGTGAAAACACTGTTTTCTTTTATTCTCCCCCTTGTGCTCCCCATTCCCTGTTTCAAGATCTTCTCTTTATTCATTCAATAAAAGAATCATTCTCCTGTTAATTCTGCAGAGTGAATGTGATTGAAATGGTGACATTTCATCCCTCTTTCAGTCTGCGTAGAGTGCTGACTCATCACCCAGAGTCCCTGTAGTTATAGTCAAGGCACTAGGGTAGCAAATAGCGTCTTTCAGGCGCTACCATGCCCTGTGGTTCTTAGAATTTTTCACTGTTCCCAGAAAACTGGGGTTGACTGGCTCAGTAGAAGCAGTTATTTACTGATTGGAGGATTTGCATTAAAGATATGCCTAGCCAGGTGTGGACAAAAAAGCACACTCTCCAGTGGTCCTTTTCAGTGCGCTTGGATCAGCTCTAGAACGAAGCCCTCCTGCCCAGGACCCCAGGAAGAGCCCGGCACCCCCACCGCAGCGTTGCTTGGCAACAGCAGCACTCGTTCCACTGGCAAGAAGGGAAAGTGACAAATGGATGACCAGGAAAACTCTCAGCCTTGTAATTTCTCAAACCATCCTGGAAAGGCACCAAGTGAGTGCTCAGCTTTAATGCTATCTCGAAATTGCAGCCCGAAGATATTTCTGTTACAAGGAAGGAAACATTAGTATCCACCACACTGAAAATCAGGGGCCTTTTAGCTCTCCAGCTGCAGCGGTTCAGGTTGTGATCTGTGATTATAAACCTGATTACATTACTAACTACTAGGGGATACTACTGGTGAAAGAGCTAATAGTCAAGGGGCAGGTAAATTGACGAAGAGAAAGCAATCAATCACTCATTCAAACTTTACTGGGGACTTATTAGGAACACTAATAACTGTCATTTAATGAGGACTTTCCATGTGTGCAGCTCCCTGCTAAAAGCTCTAACGTCACCTAGTTTAAGGCTTACAACACTCGTGTGAGCTCTGTATCTATATAAGATCTATCATTCATACATTAGAGATAAGGAAATTATTGTTTGGACAGGTTCAATAAATTCTTCAGTGTCATGCAGAGTGTCAGATTTAAACCTGGGCTTACTTGATTCCAAAATATCCTAACTTTTAGGGTCATTTGTCTACTGGGCTTGCTACTCATCAGTCCCTATACCACCAGCCTCCGAGGTGCTTTATAGTGTCTCATTTCAGAAGTTCTTATCATGCACTATGTTATACTAGACTATTCTTTACTAAGTTACGTTATTTGATACTATACAATAGGATACGATATGATACTATATTATACTAAGCTAGTTATTCTCTAGTTATATTATACTGTACTACTCTATCCTGTACTATTCTATATTATACTATTCTTTCCTGTCCTACCCTATACTATACTGGTCTATACTATCCTATACTATACTATTCTATATTGCACTATACTATCCTATTCTATATTATACTATTCTAACCTATCCTATAATACTGTTCTATACTATACTATTTTATTTTATACTATCCTTACCTATTTTATACTATACTGCTCTATAATACTATCCTATCCTATTCTATACTATACTTCTCTATATTATGCTATTATATTCTATATTATACTTTTCTATTCTATACCATACTATACTATACAGAAGCATACAGATGATGAATTGAGACTGTGTTTTATTCTATTTCTCTACTGTAACTCCTTTATATCTTCTCTGAAGTATTGCAATTCAGATAGATTTGGGTTTGAATATTGACCCTACAACCAATGTTTATGAGAACATTGACACATCAAGTTACATGGTTCATAAATATCAGTCCTTAATTTTTCTACCAATTGTTTTGGTCAAGAACTTCAAAGAATACTTTTTAAATGGAGAAATCAATGTAGCAAAATATTAAGCAATTTGTGCAAATGAGGGGCCAGAGTTGATCTCAAATGAGATTTTCCATTTCCACTTTATAGTGGTTTTGCTTGTACCCAACACCCATGGAGCGATGAGGAATGGTCCAGGAAGATGCTAGGTATGCAGTGAGCCTGCATTTTGGCTGAGGAATACCAGACTTAGAAAACCCCACTCATTTAATGGAACTGCTAGCAAAGGTTTCCAATGCTTGCCCCAGAGGAGCACATTATCTTTATCATATTACCAGGAATAATGTTTCTTTTGTTCGGGGTGAGATGCTCTCTTTAACTTCCAGGAATGAGTGCTATACAAACATCCTTGAAAATGTCTGATACAAGACATGACTGATACAAGATATGTCTCCACAACTATGTCTGATATAAGACATGTAGAAATGTGAGATATTCATGAAGCATGGTTTCCCAACAGTATCATCAAATTATAAAAAAGAGAGGGGGTGGAGAAAATTGCCTGCATATTGTCTGCTATTTACAAAAAAGACCCAACAAGCTAGCGAGGGTATCTGAGTGAATGGACAGCTGACAGACATTGGGACACAAATGAATGAGGGTGGAAAACATGCACTTAAAAGTAAAAAGCATCTTAATTTTGTAGTTGGTGCTATGGGACCTTCATACATTACCTAATTTTTATGAATCTCACAATTTTCATATGTAAAATGGGAATCATGACTCAAATATTTCAGAGTTATGAAGATAATTGCATGAGACTCTGTGTGCATGTGTGCATATGTGTGTGTGTGTGTGTGTGTGTGTGTGTGTATGTGCATTGAATGCCCTCAATAGCCTCTTGGAAACTATGACTTCAGTGAATGATGTATATAGCAAAACCAATTTTACTAAGTTCAGGCTAACTGATATTAACAACAGTTACAGTTCCTTCTGCATATTTCTGGTCAGAAAAACATCATCAAGCTTCTGAATAAAGACCTCAAACACTACTAATATTTAACAATAATTTGCATCCATTCATTCATTTTCCAACCTGTTTATTTCAGTACAGGGTTGCAGGTGGCCAAAGCCTACCAGTGATTGCGAACACAAGGTAGGCGCCAGCCCTGGACAGGATGCCCCTGCTTCCTAGGGCACACTCATGCTCACACCCACACTCACATTCACATTCACCCAGCGTTGGACAAATTAGACATGCCGATTCCCCTACAGTGCACATCTCTGGGAAGTGGAAGGAACGTAGCCAGTCCTGGTGCAAAGTCCACACAGACCGTGGTCCAGTCTGGGAGGAAGCGTGTCTGTGTTTGGGTGAGAGCAGCTGGAGAACAGCCTGAACGGCTTGTCAGGAGTCAGCCCTGGGGCGGGCAGCCCGCAGAGTTGACAGAGGACGGCCATGCTTCTTAAATGAGGACACCTCCCTTCCTCCCTCTTTTCTCCCCAGTCCTTTGTCAATATTACCCCTTCCCAAAGATTGCAGGACACTACAGAACAAACACAGCAGGGGACAGCTGTTTGTCCCTTTGACCGGCCAGTGCATCAACATTTTTGTGGGCATGGGTGTGGGGGCAAGAAAAGCAGTGTCATTTCTAACACAGAACAAGTGGTTCTTGATACTGCAGAACCCAGGCTTGACCCCTAGCTCCTCTCTTCCAGCAGAAATAAGGCTGAGTCTTCAGATGATGAACACATTTTCAGGGGAATAAGAGGCTGTAAGAATAAGCATAAAGAACAATGGATTTCGTATCAGTGGTACTTGCCAAAATGAAATATATATCAATAGTGAAAAAAATAAGCAAACAAAGATGTCTGTGTAAAGGACAAGCAGTGAGAGCAGGTGTGGGGGAGAATGAAAAATTCAGGTTGGAGAAGCAGAGCACATCTCATGGAGACAGTTGCAGAATGTGATCTAAGAGCAATTAGAAACCATTGAATGATTTTCCTCGGGAGAAGGCAAAAGCACCAGCAAATGTTAGAAATGATATCTGTCTCTGGTGGGAAGATGGCGGAGAGGGAGAAAGAGAGAAGACATGAACGCCAGTGAGCAGTTTTTTATGGGTGAGCTGTTAATGGTGCCAACACAGTGCCAGACATGGGGAGACATGGGTGGACCTCAGAGTTCACTGAGGTATTTCTGTGACTCAGCAACTGATTGGTTGTGGGGAGAAGGGGCAGAGAAGGAGATGAGGGCTCTGTCCAGGTTGTCTCTAGTCATTGACTGATGTGGAAAACTCAGCCCTTGTCATAAGGAGACCAGAGGCAGGAGATCAGGGCTGAGGACTGGTGGACTGAGCTACTGGTGAGCAGATAGCAACATCCAAGTGGAGATGACCAGTTGGCAAGTTGAAATCTCCAAAGAGAGGCTTATTAACACCCCAGAAAGTGAAGATCATGACAGAAAAGCATGCAAAGAAAGAGAAAGGAAGAGGAAAAAGCAAAAATAATAGAATGAGGTAAGGGTGGGCTTGGGAATGGATAACGATGAACTACCACAAGTTAATGGGAATAGTGCAAATCTCATCTCTGTTGCTTTGTAGCTGAAAGAACACTTCGAAAAAACCCACGCTCAGAGGTAAAGCTCAAACTCAGGTGATCAGCATAAGTGAACCAGTGAGGACTCTATGCCATGCACCCTTGGCCAGCCTTGCGGCCAATGACATTAAGACCTGGATGCACGGCAATAGGACCACCTCTATGGACAAGGATTATTTCTAACATCCTCCTTGGGCAATTTTGTATTGTTTATCAGGTTCCTCATCTTTTGCACCTTCACTGGACAGGAAAGACCTTTCTGGAGTTCTCGGCTCCATCTTGCTTACAGGATGCAATGAAATCAATAAGGCTTTATCCTAATGCCTTGTTCACAGATCACATGGTCTTTATTTTCTAGAATTCAGGTGACAATGGCTGCGTTATGGACAGTGTTGTGACAGAATCGCCTGCAAAAGCACGGCGGGAGTCCATGGACAGAGGGCAGGATGGGTGAGCCAGGGAGGTCCACGCCAAAGCAGGGGCTGCCGAATTCAGGGCCTGCACACAGTTCCCTAGAACATACCTATTGAATGAGAGTGACCGTGGAAAACCTCTCAATACCCGCCATCGACTGGAGACACACACACCCTTGCTGGCTATGGCCTGCTGCCCCGTGAAATTCTGTCAGCAGCGTTTGGTTAATCTCTAATCATTGAAAAAACAAGTGAAACTAAACTAAAATAAAGGAAGACAGTATTGTGTCTTATCTTAAGAAAACAGTGTTCTAATAAAATAAAATAAAATGTAATACGATTGCTTCTGGAGGCAGCATAACTCTCATAAAATACATCAGGCTGAAGACGGGGGCTGAGGCCAGATCCCTTGTGTTCGCGTTTCTCTGGAATTCAGTGTTCACTGACTTTTTAGGGAAAACAATAAAGACACACAAAGCTGGGCTATAACTTCCCAGGACTGATGCAAGTAAGAGGACAAATCTTGGGAATATGCTTGTTTTGTTATTATCTAGTATATGACCCTGGATTAGTCAGAGAACTTGCTTTGCTTTACCTTTACGACCCAGAAGTTAACACATACCTTTACTGATGCTGTTCATTGCAGTGACAGACACAGAGCAGCAGGGGTTCCATAAATCTGAACCCTGGTTGTTAGCATCTTTCCTCATTAAAAAGGGAGAAAATAGAAATTTGAAACATTTAGGAAATGTTTTCAGTCCTCATATGTAGTGAAGAATAACTTTAGACTTGAATCTCAGCTCAATCAGTGGCCTTTCTCTCCACAACTATGCTGATGGTCTCTTTGCAGAATTTAACAGGGTAGCAGGCAATAAGCAAGGGTCTGTGTGTCTCCAGCAGATAAGGGGCATTAAGAAATGCCCCCACTGTTTGTCTCTGCCCTTAGAAGTATCGATGGGACTCTTATTTGTGTTCTTCAAGTATTGAAAAAAACATGATATTAATTAACAGCAGTTATACATTCTGTTCAGAGGCATCAAGGTGGGAATCATTTATTTGTCAGCTAAAGGAAAAGCAATTTGAATGCTGGCATAGGCTTTTATGCATGGGCAATAGAATGGAAATTAATGATTATCTACTGCATAGTTCATTTACCCAGAAAACCTTCAGGCAGTCATTTGGATCAAGTATATAGAAAATGTTAAGCTGGCCTCTGCTCCGGTGGGGTGATTATTCATGATGTACAAGAAAAGTGTGATTCTTGAAGTAAATTTCCATCTTTGCTGGCGATGGGAAAATGTCACACACCAAAGTGAGCAAAATTCAAAGGCACTCCTTGCTCAAAGTGAGAAAATCAGATTCTCTCCTTTACCTCACTTAATTTCTGCATGGGATCCAATCGTGCCACATTTAGTAGGATGGAGGGTAGAAAGAGCATCAAGGTCGGTATGTAAACCTCTAGGTCTTCAACTTAGATCTGTGAATTGTGTGACCTTGGACAGAGCATCTTCACTCTGAGTGTTTCGGTTTCAGCTTGCATACAAATGAAATAATTAGACTTGATTAGAGGATTCCAACTTTTCCCTCAGATCATATATTTCTAAAAAGATTTCTGTTTAAGTGAATGACATGGACTAATGCACAATTAGTTAAGTGTACATCAGGTATAAGTAAATCTGTCAATTGGGACTTCTAATCATAGTGAAATAACTTATCCTTCTGTTTCCTTCTTTTTTTTTTTCTTTGTAAAGGAAAGATGCAAGGAAGAATGAAGGTGAGTGGGCAGGCAGGAAGAGAGAGGAGGGAGACACACTTCATTTATTTCATTTAGTTATTCATCTTGGCAGTTCTCTCAGGTCCCAGGTCTCCAACCTAGGTCCTTGGAATGTATGTGGGCTACGCCCGGTGGACTTATCCTCTAGGTCACCAGGGCGTGTCGTGATTTCTGGTTTTTTTTTTTTTTTTCCTTTTTAAAATCACTTTGGGCAATTGCCAGGCAACTCCACATTCAGACAGTCTATGGAAGCTTTGGCTGGGCACACACATTGCTTTTGTGAGTTATCTGTGTCTTCATCACAGCATGCAGGGTACGGCTTATAGAGTAAGTACCTAACGTTAAGCATTTGATTGCTAAGGTGTTCTTTTCAAGACAACTATCTTGAAGCAACCTATTTTCTGCTGCATGACACAGTCATCAGGGCAACCACCAGATGAGCAACTAGGCCTCTTCGGTCCAAGAAGTCTCTCCTTCAGAAAGTCCTGGGTGAGCCAGACAGTTAATCTTGGGGATGCTTCCATTTCTCATTCTTCCTTTCCCTAATTACCAGTCTTTTGCTTTACATTTGTCAATTCTGACTTACGACCTGACTGCAACTGGAGATGGTCATGCTAAGCAAAATAAGTCAGAAAATAAAAGATGGTTTCACTCACCTGTGGACTATAAAGAAAAGATTCACAGGAGAGAAGACTGTGACTGGTGGGGGTTGGGACAGGGAATAAAGAAAGGAAAGAAGGAATAAGGTGATGTGCAATTTCAATATCCCAAAATGAATATAACAATGTCAACAAAGAAATAAAGCAATGGGAGAGAGAGAGAGACAGAGAGACAGAGAGAGAGAGAGAGAGAGAGAGAGAGAGAGAGAGAGAGAGAGAGAGAGAGAGAGAGAGAGAGAGAGAGAGAGAGAGAGAGAGAGAGAGAGAGAGAGAGGCAGGCAGGAAGGCAGGAAGGCAACCTGCTAAACCTATTTAGTTCACTCCCAGACATTAATAAAGACAGAACCCCAGGCCCTGTCTCCACCCCCTATGTGTGACCAGGGCACGCGTTTACCCTCCCTGACCTGCAAGTAATCAATATTTTTCATCCGAGTTCCCTGATGTTGTCTTCTGAAGTGCATCCTGAAATCATAATAACAGCCACAAAGGCTGTACAGACACAACCTTGGCCCCAGTGGGGAAATGTCTGTGGGGCACTTAGCAGCAGTGTGACCCAGGCAAGTGGTTCAGGGACCCTAGCTGACAGCATCAGTCTCCTAGGCTGGGCCACGTAACAGGTCTTTTACCACACCTGCCACCTCCCTCCTGTGCCTCTCCCCTCACCCCCCAAACAGCACTGGTTTCCATTTTGAGTTACCCAGCTCTTTCCTGTCCTTGGACTTAATTCACGTTGCTTTCTCTGCTTAAAAGCTCTCCCTCCAGTTTTGGTTTAAATGAAATGCTACCTCCCCAGAGAAGCCTCTGTGACCACATTCTCCAAAATGGCTTCCCCTTGTTAATTTCTATCATTTTACCCAGGCTTCTTCCCTTCATTCCTGTCAGAGCAGTTTATCCTATAGATTTATTTGGTCATTTACTTGCCTATTATCTCTCTTCCCCATTTGTGTGAAAGATCCTGAGGAGAATGCTGTGTTTGTTTGTTTTTCAGTTAGTCTGCTCTGGTGTGGCACCTGGTATAGAGCTGACAATAACACTTTGTTGCCTGGGGACAGACTTCCAAAGGTCTTCAAAAACATGGAAAGTAGTCTGGGCTTTTCCTCTATGAGTTTTAAGAAGCTCTAAAAAACTGAGGAAACCATGAAGTTAGTTGGCCCTAAGGGCCGTTCAAGTTCAGTTCATCTAAAACAGGCTTCCTCAGTCAGTGCAATATTGAGATT
Organism: Solenodon paradoxus; assembly: GCA_004363575.1. Lineage (NCBI taxonomy): Eukaryota > Metazoa > Chordata > Mammalia > Eulipotyphla > Solenodontidae > Solenodon > Solenodon paradoxus. Next base: position 438,813 of record RJWH01000974.1, read on the forward strand.
TGATTTATTGCTGTGTAGTCTGTCCCATTGCTAGAAATGGAGAAAGTTCCTCTATCCTTCTGAAGTTCTTCGTGGGATGGACAAATTAACATCAGGTAGGACTAGCAGGAAAAGGACTTTGTTTAATGACATTCATAGAGCATTTACATGGCTCTAAATTCTGTGGTAAACAGGACCGCCTCCAAACCTACGTTCTGCAAAGTGCCACATTCTGTGGAAAAGAGGGACTGTGACATCAAGGAGAGAGGAGGGGCTCTTCCTGTGAGAGGACGACGTTTTCTCACTAGATGCTCCCTTTGCCTTAGGCTTGGTTTTTTTCTCTTAAGAGGATGTATTCACTGATGAACACATCTGGGTTAAACACTTTCCAAACCACATTTTTCTAGGGTTCAGGGAACAACGATTACTTCAATTAGGGGAAGAGTACAGGATTCAGGGAAAGGTCAAAATTTCGCTTTCACCTCCCGGATTGCCATTTCTTTCAGCTCAAATATATTTGCATGTCAGAGCACAGCCTCTGCTGGAGACCTACTGGAGAGTCTTGGGGTGATCTTGGGGTTTTGAATCCCTTCATGGAGCATTGTAGGATATTTAGCAGCTTCCCTGGCTTCTACATGACAAAACAAACCAGTCATATAAGATGATGAGAGCAAACTTAGTCAGCTGCACTCTGGTTGAGAACCACCACTGAACTAAGAAGACAAAACAAACCAGTCATATTTTACCTGATACACTGATTCAGAAGCTTGAGACTATTTCTCTTTTCCTGTTTTCTGAACACATTTCACTGACATCAATGCTTGCAAGAGTGGTTTTGAATGCTCCTTATCTTGCCATGCAGGTAAGGGAGCCGATCAGCATAGAATTGTAATAGTAACAACAGAAATGATTTTTGGTATAAGATGGAGAGAACTTTATTAAATGGCTACCAGAGAATGGAAATATGGAATTGGCAGAATGATGAGAAAAACAAGGGTAGAAAATGACCCAGAACAAGGAAGGCTAGACCACCAAAATCATGCCTCATGAGTCTGCTGTTTGCCTAGGAAAACTGGACATCACAGCTTGTCCCTCCTGTGGTCATCTTTGGTACTGCTTCCTTGGCCTGGGCAAATTGATGGCATCATCACCACTGTCCCCAGAATGCATTCTCTGAGAAAATTTTCTTGGTGTTCCTTTCCAACTCAGAGTTTGTGCCATGTGCGTTTCATTAACTGAGACCTGTGCCAAGTCTCCAGATGTGAGAGAGATTGGAAAAGCACGATCTGGCCTTTTGGCTTCTAAGGTGGGAGGCCGGTCCTGCTTTTCACCAGGACCATATGGCGGGGAATGGACTCAGCCTAGGAAAGAGGTTTGCATTCCAGAAAGTCCAAAGCAACTAATAGGCACTAATAAAGAGATAAGAAACGACAGTAATAAAAAATCTTCACAATGGGGTGGAGGCCATTATAAAGTTCTCTCAACAGTCAAAAGACTTAACATTTGATGTGATGTGGTGTCATTTCCCCTTTTCTCCAGAGGTATTTGGCAGTCTTTTCTTCTGGAAGTAGCATTCCACAAGCTGAGTTCACCATCCCACTGCTTTTCTTCTGGAAGTAGCATTCCACAAGCTGAGTTCACCATCCCACTGCTTCTCCTTCCCTTGGCTATGTCTGGGCCAGACGCAGTGAGAGATAGTCCGTCATCCGGTGAATACCATTAGTCCCCAACATGCACAGCTAGGCCCATTTCCTTGATGCTATCTCTCAAGGGGCATTTAAATGGCTTTTGAACATAGACAAGCTCATGATGTTCCCGTCACCAGAGTGCAGCCGTGTTTGCTGGCTGTCCAATCTGACCTCTTTGCATTTCAATATGCAAACGCTTTCCTCCATGCCTGGGCTGCCTAGTGAGCAGGCAGGGCCTTCACGGATAATTCAAGCTCCAGCAGTTTCTCAGCTCAGATGGAACAGCACTGGTTCTGCAAGAGAGGAAAACAGATTATAAACTTCAAACTCATTTATTCTACCAATGTTTGCTGTACTTAGAGAAAACAGCTTTCTGTAATTTTCTTCATTTCCTTCTAGAGTCACATTGGCTCCCTTTGAATATTTTCTAGTAAAATAGCTCTAGTGAATGCTAGCACTGGAGATGATAAGAACTGTGAGTTGTCTGTACGAGCAGACCTTACTTTTCTGTACCTCATTCTACCTTTGTTATATTTTAAACCCTGTCTATCCAGAATTAGCTGAGTTATGCTGAAGAAATAAATTAACCCCCAAATTCCAGTGACTTAATGCTGTAAAAAAGTATTTTTCACATGTTATGTCCAACTTGTTTTGCCAGAGGTTTCTACTCCACACAATTTCATGTCACACGTATCTCCAGTCTTAATATGAGCACAGAGTAGTGGTGCCTGACCCAGATGGGACAGGGACATAGACACTTTCTGGAAGGGCTGAAATCTGTGGTAAGATTACAAGGAAGAGAGGGGGTTTGATAGGATTTATTTAATTTTCTTTAGGCGAAGTTATCAAAGAAAGATAGAAGAGGATATGTGTAGAAAATGGACATTGCTTATAATGCAGTTAGAGACACAAAGAGGCAAGAAATTAGACCAGGAAGGGGTCAAATTATGGAAAGTCCACATTATCTTTAAACATTTAAGCTTTATCGTATATATAATGGAGAGTGTTTGAAGCAGTTTAAATTGGAACATAAAAAGATCAGTGTGACTTCTGAAAAGGTCTGTCTAGCTATTGCGAAGAGAACGGATTTGAGGGGAAAGATGTGGTGCAAGAATATTGACAAGAGACTTTTCCCAATCCAGGGTGAGGAATAGGATAAGAAACCAGAAAGTAGGACAGAGAGGAGAGGAAGAAGTCATGAAATAGTCAAAACATTGGGGCTAAATGTAGTTAGAGAGTGCTGAGATAGAGATTAGTAAGGGAAAGGGATAGGATTCCTTAGTTTTTAGTTTGACAAATGTATGGATAATGAGCTTGAGATATAGGGCGAAAGAGAATGAGCAGGCTTGTCAAGAAATGAATTCAATTATGGATTAGTTGAGTGCGAGATGCCATTAAGACACTTTGGTAACAATATTGAGATGGTAGTTTGTTTCAAAATTTGTAACTCAAGGAAAAATTAGGATTTATACATATTTTTGGATGGCATCATCATATTGTGGAAGAAAGGAAGCTGCACTCAGTTTCTAGCCGCTGAGGACCAACAGTGGCCACTCAGCCACCAGGCGCCTGACAGTCTAGACTGGCTGGAAGCTACTGACTAGATAAAAGGACCTTTTCTGAGAATGGAACCCTATGTGCATTTTACAATTATGTGAATCCTGTGTGTTATCCATGTGAGGAATTCACAAATGAATAACTGAATTCCGTTTGTAATGCCTGCTCTAATTCACACCTTCCCCTCTCCCTCATCAATAAGTGTATCCCAAAAGTATTTCGGGGCTCAGATTCTATATCTGGCCTGCACATAATAAAGTTGTCTTCACTACTTCTAAAAGAGCACCATTTGGATTTTGTCAGTTGAGAGAGAGCTATAACAATATGGGTGGTAGTAGAAACTGTAAGAGTGAATAAATCACCCCATAACAATATAAATATTGAGGGAATCATAAGCCCAAAGTTAATACTCCAGGGAGCACCTCCTCTTGATAGGTGCATAGTAGGTTATGAAGCAGACAACTAAGCAGACTGAAAAAGCACCATCACAGAGGCAGAGACAACTAAGAGTTTAATGGGTCAAGGACATCATAATCAGATATTTTTGTGACTCAGTGGTGTGAACTGTAGCAGAACAATCCAAGAAAAAAAGACAATGTACCCATTAGATTTAATAATGATAATGTAATGGATCATTTTTATTTGCATCAGTTACAGTAGATTGAATGACCAAATATTTATCAAGCAGCTACCATGTATCAGATCCTGCACTTAACAGTGGGAATCAGGGTGACTAGAAAATATATCTATAGTCATATAGAAGAGATCCAATGTGAATGACATTAAAACTCTGGTATTGGATGCAGTGTGATATACACATAAAGTGTGAATCTATTGTTCTGAAACTTAAATAGTATTGTAAACTAATGAAACATTAATCGAAAGAAAATAAGATACAGTCAGGTCCTCGAAAAGCTTGAAGTATAGCTGGAGATATGGGCAAAAACAGACACACCACAAGGCATAATTAAATTTGATAAATATTGTAAAGATAAATATTTAGAAATAAATTAGATATGAGTAGAGAACATTCATCCAAGGCTGTGTACTGAATGGTAAACATAGATACTGAGTTGTAGATATATTCTGAGTATTAAGGAAGGGTATTTAAGATGAAAAAGATTTCAATGTTTGTATACTAAGAAACAAAAATACACAAAAATAAAGATATAGAAAAAAGAGGCAATGGAAAATAGATAAAGGTCAAGAGAAACAAAGGAACAGGATCTTTCATAGAGAGGGTCTGGTTTTATATAACAGAAAGAGACCGACTCCTTTGAAAGGGAGAGTGACAAGCTAAAAATAAAAGATGGGACATGTGTCTGGTGTGGATGATATGCTATTCTATGAGGGTAGAGAAGGTGGCCTTTAAGTAGATGAATTTGGTAGAAATACAAAAATAAATATTACTTAAAAACAAATGGGTTATTCATTTTTAAAATAAGCAGGCATCTTACAGATTCATAGAGGCTGAACATAGTTTGTGGTCTTTAATTCAGAGACAAGGTGTGTGCTCATCCCACTTGGTCCCAAACACAACAAGGCAACATATGCCAATACATGTTAGAGTTGATTTGTGGTCCTTGTGATTGAGTTCTGGTGAATAGAAGGAGGGCAGGGGTATTATAAAGTGGTTGTAGACTCAGTCCTTATGCTTCCTCACGACTCTCTCATCTCAGGGAAAAGCAAATTCTAGATGGTGGATTCCTAAATCACTGCCTGGAAAAGATACACCAAGCAAAGCTATAATGACTCAGTTTAGCTCTGATGTGACTGAGAGAGCAATCCTATTTTGGCTTAAATCACTGATATCTTCTTGATGCATTTCTTATTGTCACATAATATAGCTTATCCTGAGTAGTAGTATTATTACTATGCTGTATTAATAACATTTTCATCCAAGAATTATCATGGTCATGATTATTATAATTATTACTATTTTGATTTGTTCTTTTGTTGATTCTATTATTTTTTAAATCACAAGCGTGTTTAAGAAGACATTATTGTGCATATTTCTTGAAAGTCTTGAGTTAACTTTTTTAGAAAATATTGTAGAAAATTCAAAAGCATATGATTTGGGCAAAGGCAGTACTCCACAACAGCACAATTTGTCCTATTGATAAGTTCCTACTCAATTATTTTAACCTATTTCCCGACCTATTGCTTTGCTTTCAAAGTCAAATTGCACCTCTCTGCATGTTCCTCAGGATATAGGTCTCTCAAAGAGGCAAGTATTGATTGATCAAGACAAAAAGAAAATGCCTCTATTTCTTGTAATAAATAACTATACCATCCAATTATCTCTAACAAAACAGAACATGTAATAAGAGGGCTTTCAGAATCCTGGAATCCAAGATTGCAGAACTAAAGACCATCTACTTTAGCCCTTATTTTCTTTATATACAAGAACTTACCCTAACCTTAGCTTCTCTCTCCTTCACTCAAGACTCACCACTGCCATGTTTCAACACAGCTGGAGATTTCCCACTATTCTAAGTGCACATAAAGGCCTATTTCTAGGTTTGAGGTCAGGGACATGAGTGTTGGAAACCCATTCTCATACATGTTTCCTCTGGATATTGAAAACATTTCTAAAAATAAGAATTTATAATCCCTGTAACCTAAAGCAATGATTGAAGAGGTTAACTCTTCAATCCTTTGTTTCTTCATCTGTAGAAAGGGTGTAACCCCATTCCCAACATCAGGAGTGAAAATTACTTTAAATATGATATGTAACATACTTTATACAGATTTTGGTGCATAGCTATATTCTTAATAAATTAATTATAATAAATAACAAGTTAGATCTCATATGTGGATACCCTATATGCTAGTCATTTTTGTTTTTTACAATGATCTCAATCCTTCAGATAATACTGTCATGTAGAACATTTTCTGATAATGGAATGTTCTATATCTGTAAAGTCCAAAGGATAGCTACAGGCTATGGAGTGCTTGAAGTGTGGATAGCTCAACTGAGAAATTGATTTACAAAGTTAATTCTAAATAATTTGAATTTCAATATCTACATGTGGTTGATGGCTATTATTTTGACCAATAAAACCATAGAACCACAATCAAGACATCATATTCCTTTCATCAAGAGAGAAAATGGTGTCATCAGTGTTAGGATAGTCATTTAGGGTCACTCAACTAGCAAAAAAGTGAGCTGGGATATATTTCTACTCACTGCTTGGCCAGGCTCTTTTCTCTTCACCCTGTAGCTTCTGAGAATTTTAACATTTTCAAAAATACCTGAGTTCCCTCTTGTGTAATACTTGTATTTAAGTAGCTTTTCTTTCTTGAGACTCTAGCCATCTAGGAAAAGACTCATGTGTAGCTTGACATAGCTTCATTCCACATTAGTCTCTCCAGTTCATGTTTCTGCTTGTTCCCATTGGTGATCTTCCAAGGTCCTCACAAATGCTACCAGCTTCTGGTAACTTGTAACCTCAGAGAGTCAAGTGTGCTTTTGTGAGAAATTGGTTTCTTATCCTATATTTCACAACAGTATGATTCTGTGTGTCATGACACCAGATGAAGCAACTGGAACAGTGCTTCTGTGGCTCATTAAAGTCACCTTCCAGCAATCTGAAGCACATATAAGCCCCTCTATGGTAACATGATCACTAGGGGAGGCGGCAGATGCACTGGCAAGACAGTCCAGGAAATTTGAGATGATGGTATATCCTAATACTAAAATTTTTGTCAAAGCAGAGTTCACTCACTCATGAATATCTTCTGATTATGACTAACATATTTAGAAAAAAAAGTGTAAGAAAATGAGCAGAGGGGAATAAGGCTGAAAAAAAAAGATACACAATGGAAAATAGATAAAGGAGCAATAGGAGAACCAATGCATCTGCATTACAAAGAAAGTATTGCTTTCTCTTAACTTAAAGGTGGCAGATTCTATCATGTCTGTTGGTAAGCACCATGGTTCAGTGGAAAGAATGCCATGAGAAAATTCAGCTCTGACACTTAGGTTTGCACGCTTGTTTTGTCTTCATAACAGTTTTTTTGAACTTTACTTATTCTCTAAAGTTTAGTGACTTCATTATCCTACTCTAGTATATTTAATAGATATTTCCTCTACATTAAAGAGATTAAAAAAATCTAAGTTACTAGAAAGTCTTCAAATATTTATCACTATATTTAAAAATTACCTCTCATAGTGTTTTCTTCTTCATTCCTGTTAAAACGGTGATGCTCCCGTTTCTTCATGAAGAAAATTCCTCCTGCCTTCTCAGGAAACTCAATGTGTTGAGTTGACATCCTTTTCATTGTATTTTTAATATTTCATCTTTTGTAGACACTTTTCACCAGACTTTGAACCTGCATGAGTCTTTCTCACTTGACATACTCACTCATATACAATACACAGGTATGCACAAACACACACCAATTTTTTTCAACCATCCACCTCTTTCAATTTATCACTCTTTTTCTCTTCACCTTGTCTTTAATCTCCAATGCATTACCCAAACTGGCTGCTTTCATGTCCATATTGCATACTTACGCTTCAGTCCAATGAAACTCAGATTTAATGCCACCATTCTATTGGAATTGATCTTATCAAAGTCATCAAACATGTTCTTAATCAGAAGGGCATTTTGGTGCTTTGTCTGGATGAACTCTCAGGGCACTATACCATATTTACCATTGTCTTTTCCAGGAAATGTTTGTTTCTGCAACCGCACACACTCTTTAATTTTTATCTTCCTTACTCTTAATCTTTAGTTTCCTCTGTGAAATTCTATTTATCTAGCTTGAATGAAAGTTAGGAGAAGGACAGGACTTGGTTCCATCTGCCACACTGGTGCTATTGTTTTGCATTGGACTCTCTCCTACATGCTTGCTTGTCTGTTTTCCTTTTTTACCCGAACAATCATATTCCTGAGGTTTCAATTACTGTTCCAATCTTTCCGTGTCAACATAATTTACATATCTCCATGAGTTTGGTGTGTGTCCCTTTCCTGAAATTAGTTGAACTAAAGCTAACATATGGCTCAGTTGTATTTATTTTTCGGAAGCTGCTGAATCACTAGAGATGTATAACTGGTGAGGTTATAAAGGACAATGGAATTTTCAACCATAGATTAGAAAGTGATGGCTGCTGAAATCGGCTCCAGAATGTATGCTTGAAAAACTATGGAAGCCAGCTAGACAAAATGGAGGCGAAGATAAGAAAAGGAACAACAGAAGCACATATTAAATCCCCTTATCTCCAGGCCATGGTATCTCTAGTCCAGATCAAACTACAACTGGAAGTAGGCATGATTCTCAGATCCTTTTCCCTTAAATCTGCAGAGGCCAGAGACCTAAACACTATCCCTTCCTACACAAAAATTACATAACTTTGTCCCCATGTGCCCAGAGTGAGGAAGACCTTTATAGCTCAAGTTCTCTCCCCGTTTGGCCAAAGAATAAATTTCTTTTTGTCAATTCCTACTTGTGGTCCTCCCTCTTTGTAATCTGGTAGGAAAAGGAACTAAAGTGATATTGGTAATAGATGCAATTCAATTCCTACTGATATCTAGGTGCACAAATCACATTGTTAGTGGACATATCCTTTTAAAGTTCAAATGTCTAAAATTTACTTATCATCCTTTGAACCATAGAAAATAATCTCATATTGTACCCAGCTGCCCACGCATGAAATTTGGGAATCATCTTAATCTTCTTTTTTTTTAAATCTATATTTAATCAGACACCAAAGTTTTTTTATTCTTTGTCTAAAACATTCCATAAATCTTTTTTTTGCAGAGTTACAGAGTTGGTCTGATTATCATCTTTATTCTTAGTCTAGACTACTATGACCACCTACCAACTTTTATTTGTTGTCTTTATTCTCTTTTGCTCTTCTAGTCCATTCTCCAAATTGATTTTATAGTTATTTTTAAAGCAAAATTGAACATGTTATTCTCTGCATAAACTGCTTCAATGGCTTCCCATTATCCTACTGTGCAATTCAAACTTGTTGACTCATCTTACACGGCAATCTAAAATATTCTTTTTCTTTCACAGCAACTTTATATCTCCTATGTAGAGTCTAATTTTCAGTGTCCAAATATTTTTAATTCCATCTCTCTAATTTCCTAAGTTCCAGTCACTTCTAAGAGAAGATCACTCTTAATACAAGAAATACTTGTTTCAAAACTTATTCCTAAGACTCAGTGACACGGATCCCTACTTGCGAAGCAATTTGTGTTATCCCCTTTATTTCGTTGATGCATAGATTGAGGTCAGTTATCTGTTCCTTGAAATCCATCACAAAAAAGAAATCAGATTCTGGAACTCTGTCAGTAAGTTGACATGGAGAGATCCTGAATCCTGACAATAGCTCTCAGTTTTTCAGATGTAATTTTATGGCATTGACTTAATAGGCTTTCACTCAGAATTGCAACTGGTCACTTACTCACTGGGCAGTCTAAACATGAGCCTTCAAATACTATGTAGATAAGAGATATTGATGATGCTATTAGCTGGGTTTTAGGCAGGAAGTTAAAAAATCTGGCTCTGCCTACTGGTATTACCAATGGTAATAATGAAAATTTTATAAAATAATGGTGATATTATCATTGGTAATATCAGTTGGTATAGAGATTAGAAATCTAGATGATCGACAGAGAGAAAGGACTAGGTGAAAACAGTAAACCTTTGACCATTATCTCCAGTTGAGCTATCTCTTCATCTCCTCCAGAGTCTCTGTGATAATTGGGCAGTGTGAATGTGGAACAGAGTTCTAGCCTTTTTACCAGATCACTGTTCCCTATCAGACCAGGGTCTTAAAGCAGTATTTCTTCTCCTTGTGAGTAACTCCTATAATTAAACTTGTCAGGGAAATGTCAGTGGAAGGAGTCAAAAACAAACTAGTTACAGTAAGTTTAAAGCCAGTTAGTGGAGTAGAACTATTAAAAATAAATAATGTCTTTACAAGCTTCTACAAAGAGGTAAAACTAACAAGCAGGGTGCAGTTATTAGAGTACAGTGTACACAAAATTCCTCTCTCGAACCTTGATAAACTGATTTCATAATGTTTGTGTTCATGAAAACTGAGGGACGAGCTCTCAGGAGATGTTTGAAGTTGAAGGAAGGACTTTAGTAGGCACTCAAAGGCAGAGACAGAGGTGGGGAATTACAAGCCTGGTAGGTGCCTGTGCCTTGCCCCAACCCTATAACTCATCCCTAAGGGCAGGATATGACAGTTGTCACACATGAAGTCCCTGCAGTCAACCTGTCTGGGCACCAAATTGAGGGCAGTTATTTGTTGATATAAGACTCCAGGCAAGTAGCTCATTCCTTCCGAGTCTTATTCTTTATGTATTAAATGGGGATAATATATCATAGAGCTATTGTGAGGCTGAAACAAAATCCTCCGTATTTAGAATGCAGCACAGAGCTCAGAAGAGAGTATACATGTGATGCATTACTGGTAAACAGTGTTAGGGATTAGAGAGAGAGAACTTTCAAGCACAAGCCAAGAAGGAGGTTAGCAGGAGAGTCCCTCAGAGACAAGGCGTCATGGCTACTCCTTCAGTGGTAGTAAGTACGGCATTGTGTGGGATGAGAATCCTCAACTCCTCTTCCCAAGAAGGTAGCTTGATTTCAATTATGACATCACTAAGGGAGTCATCAATAGAACAACTGGAAACTCTTCCTGAGGTCCACTTTGGTGTTCCCTCAGAAACCCCTGTGCACATTGGCAGGGATGAGCATACTGAACCATTTGTGGGCAAAGAACACAGTGGATAGAGGAAAGGAGAAGAACACAGATTAATATGGATATCCTCTTGATTCCTCAGTGGATTTTGGTGTTGGTGAAGATACTGGGTAATCCACTGTGGCAAGAATCAAAGGTACTTGAGTTAATATTATATTGATATGTTTACATAGAAACAATAGTACATGTTTGAGCATGCCGAATTGTCTTCTCTTTTGTGTTACCCAGTGTTACCAGAAAAGATTTCTAAATCAGAATTCTGCTTACTGCTTTTTATCAAAACTTCCATGATTTAGCACAAAAAATGCTTCTCAATATAACCCTAACTCCACCTTTCAAACTTTATATTCTTTCACTTCCCCTACACAAGTTGTATTCTGGAGACATGTACATGAAATACAGTGCTCAGGACATATCTTGCTTTCTTGCATCTCTTTCTAAGTTCTCTGTGTCTGCTGTGTTCTCTTTCTTGAATACTTGATCTCTTCATACTGCCGTCATTAATACAAGAGAAGATTCAGTGCAGGAAATACATCTTTCTGCCAATCTCCTTTCCTCCTCTCCAATGCAGCTGGATCCATTATTTCCATCCATTCCACGGACATGCACTTAAATTCATCTCCCTGTGATCAGATGATTTCCATGCTGTGCACTCTGTATCAACAACTTTGCATTTGCTATTACTTTACTTAAATGATATTATGCCAGATGCTCCACATGGCTGCTTGTTTCTCACCACTGAAGCATCAGATCAATTGCTATTCTTGTAGAGAGGATTTTTTTATGTTCTGTCCACTCAGTTCTGATGTGGGGTAGACATAGTGATGGGTCCCTTCACTGAAATACAATTTCCTGGTGGCCAGCCAGGGGTCCTACAATTCCACTCAATTCTGACACTGTCTACCTAGAGCTAGTGTCTGATTCCACAGGCTCAGGTGTCAATCCAACAAGACTGTCCCTTGATGCTTTCAGACACTGTTTACAAATCCAGGTTGTCACCAGTTGTGCTTCTGACCTACTGGCTAGAAATCAAAAGTTCCAACAACCCCATCCTTAAGTTCACTTAATTTGCTAGGACAATTTACAGAACTCAGAGAAACATTTTACTTACTAGATTACTAGCCTTTGTGCAAGATTGCAATTCAGAAGCATCCAGGGTAAGGTACAATGAATGGTCAGGGAACGTCCATGCCCGATCTGAGTGGCCATTGTCTCAGAATCCCCACATATTCACCAACCTGGTAGATCTCTGAACCTTCTTCCTTTTTAAAATTTTTTAAATTTTTTGAAGAACAGGAACAGGTAGGAATGAATACGAGTAGGCAGACAGGCAGGAAGAGAGAGGAGGAAGAAGCATTTTTATTTTATTTCCATTTAGTTATTCAGGCAGGTTGTTTTCCCCCAGCCTGGGACTTGAACCCAGGATTATGTGAACTGAGTCCTTTGGAGGTGATTGTCCTAACCACTGCTCCACTAAGGCACAATTAAACCCCATTCTTTTGAGTTTTATGGAGGCTTTATTATAGAGGTATGATTTATTAAATCATTGATCTTTGGTGATTGATCAATCTCCAGTCCCTTTCCCCTCATAGAGGTGGGGGGTGACAAAATTCTAACTTCATTGGAAACCAGTCCCCATCCTGAGATTACCAAAAATGATTATTATCAGAGATGATTATGTCATTAATCCACCAAAGACACTTTTCTCTACCTTATCACTTAGGAAACTCCAAGAGTTTTAGGAGCTCTGTGCCAGAAATGGGAATGAAAGCACACATGTATTTCTTATCAGAAATCACAATAATACAGAGGACTTTTGCAATTTAAAATAAGTCAGCCCTGAACCACACCCAGTCTCTCCCAGTCAATCCCAGTCATGGTTTTCTGCTCTCTCATTATCTTATTTACCTCAACCTGATGCCATTTAACTTCTTTGGTAACCAATTTGTTGTCTCCCCTACTAGAAATTAAATACTTTGATTTTTATTTATTGCTGCATCTCCAAAATCTGGACAATGTTAATGGATAGTAACTGCTCAATAACCGTTTGTTGAAAAACGACTTTTATTCCCAATAGAAAGTGAGCTTAGAGGATGGAAACTGTGCCTCTATAGTCAGCTCCCAGGATGGACAATGTCTGGTGTATGCTGTGTGCTAAAATATGCATTCATCAAACACATGAGATTTCTAATTAGCCAGACAGGAACTGGTTATGCATTGGGAGCTCAAAAGGCAAGTGCTTCTGAGGAGTTAAATGACTGGGTGGGGGTCCAGTAGATGGTAGCCGGAAGACAGCAAATAATTGATGAAGATACCCAAGTAAGGAAACCAGTGCTTTGTTCATAGTACAAGTTCAACATATGTTTATAACATTGACTTTATAAAGTGGGTTTTATATGTCAGCACTAATTCACTTAAAAGCACCATTTGAAAGGTGCCATTGAATCACCTGCTGCTTCACTCATATGAGGGTGAGTTGCTCTGTGACAGGTGTCCAACTGCATGTGCACAACCACATCCAATAAGTGCACCATGCTGACTTTGAGGCATGCTCGCCTTCGCTTCCTGGCTCCACCCCACTTTATAAAAAACTTTCACTCTCCTGAGAGCATCATAAAGGCAGCCCCCAAATGAACCTTCTTCCTTTGAGAGAGACTAACTGTAGGGGAAAAGATAATTACTTAGTTCCTTTATCTCCAAATTATTTGTAATAAAATCTGAAATCTCACCACAAGGTCTTTCATGAGGATGTCATAAATTAAGATGCATTGGCGTATCTAGTGCATCTGTTCCATTCTCTAGCCCTTTGTCTTCTGCAAAGAGCACACCAACCTCAATACCCAGCAGACAGCATTTACGCAAATGATGTCGTGGTCTAGAGCATTAATATTCAGTGATCGTCTGTCATAGACACCTTACTGTACATCTGTTATGCAAATGTATGTTAATTCCAACTCCCTGACAGCTGCCTAGTTTCCCTCCCTAAAATGATCTTTTCCATTTTGAAGTTTGCAATCTGTTCCCAAAAATGTTAATCCAACAATTAGCTGAAATTGCTAAACAGAAACTGTACATGTTGGGTCTAAAATAGAAGGTAGAATTTTAAAATAGATGGTGAACCTTTTTCCCACTTCGTTTATTTTCTATGGGCCTCTACACAGTGTAAACATTGATCTCTGCACAACTTGGCTTGGGGCAAGAGGTGGGTGTGCCTACCTCAGTCCTAGGAGACATACAAGAAAGATGCTATTACCATGCCTGTCATTCAAGGGATTCTGTCCTTAAAGATGCTTCTAGGATGTGTGCTGCTCTCCACGACTGAAACTTTTCTGGTTCCCCCACCAAAATAATTAGCACCAAGCCCTTGGATGTTAAAAAAAATGACAACAGAAAAGCATCAAGTGATGAATGATTGAAAAAGAGAACTTAGAGAATATCCCATGAGACAGAGGACATAGACTCTGTACATGTTGGATGGGTGTTAAGTAGAGGATACTTCCATATTTACTACTTCAGTTTGAGGAATAGATTAATGGCTTTGGAACAATAATAGAACTATTCATGAAGACCTTGAAAGGGATTACACACTTGAAAGGATTAAAAAAAGAATTCATTAAATATCTACTGAAAACCTACCAAGACCAAACAACACCTGGTAAGAGGTTACAGATGACTGGTCACTCAACTACATTCACCTCAGTCAGAAGTTTGAAGACAGCTGCACCTGGGCTGATGACCAGTGGAGAGGATCCCTCCAAGTCTTCCACTTTTCTGTAAGAGATGGCAATGATTTCCATCTCAGAAAGATGGGTGTGACATTCCAATGACAAAAACACATGCCACAAAAGTTCAGCACAATGCTTGGCTCACAGTAGGTGCTCACAAGCATGCTGGAAGAAAGGAAGGGGACACACATCTTGTCTCAGAATGATAACCATAAATATGGATTTATTCACCAAGTTGCAATCATACCTATGTCTATTATTTTATGTGTATATTTCTGTTGTGTACTTTATAAATAACTTTCTTTGTTGTTTTCTTATTTGATCCCCCAAACTCCCTCTAAAGCAGGAAAAACTGTTCCAATGAAGTCCATTTTGCAAGGAGGGAAAGTGAGGCATGCAATAATGAATTGTATTACCTGAGTTCTCTTGCTTAAAACCAAAGTCACAACAATAACAACAAAGAAAAAAAGTGTTATATTCACTCACTAGAAAGCTCGGTGGTCTAAGACCTGTTACATTCTGGGTGGAAGTGGGCAGCATTGATTAGCAGCTACCACTCTACAGGCAGGAATGCAGGGTCATTTCTACCTTTCTATGACAAACCCTTATCTCCTCCTTTGTCCCTGGCAAATACTCACGACATCTAAGTGACTTTAGTAGTTGTCCTTTTTTTGACTCTGTAGAGGTCCTGAGTGTTTATTGTTATCTTACCATTTAATTCCGACTCTCTTCTGGGTTTCTGACTAAAACTATTACACAAAACATACAAAACATGCAGAGTCAGATGAGAAGTAAAATGCATAGTACTGACAGCTGGTCTTTAATATTATGATTCAAAGCTCTATATGCAATCAAGCATTAGAATGATGTTTGGAGCTAGATTCTTATTCCCTCATACCTATTCCTCAATCAAAAGAAAGAATCATCCTAAGCAAGTGAATTTCTAAAAGCAAGGATGAAGATACGGATATTGATGGAGATAATGGTTATTGATGAAGATACAGATATCAATACTTCAATACAAATTAGTACCTTCACATCATTGAAAGAAGTCACTCTTGGAAGTGAATAGAGAAACACTGGGCAAGGACAAAGGACTCCATCCCAAGGAGGTTTGAGTTCCCTTTCTTCACATGAAACTCAGGGATGGTAGAAATTATTTTCCCCACTTTATAAACGAAGGAAATTTAGACCCAGAGCAATTGTGTGCCTTGCCTAGAATAATCCTGTTGGAAAGAGTCAAGCCTCAAGCCAATTCTTCTGACTCCTGCTTCACAAGTTCTTTCCACTTTTCCAGATGGTGTCTGTAGGTTGGACTCTCACTTTCAAGCTTCACTGACCCTGGGTGATGGACGATGATTTGCTCTGGGCATGTGAGCCCAGGCCGAGGTGCTCATGCCAGACTCACCGTAAGCTTTCCGTCCGCTGTTGCTGCGGCTCCGTGGGCCCTCCAAGGTACTGCCTATGTGGGAATTATGGTTCATCTCAGAGACAAAGGGCCAGAAGAAACTCTCAGAGGGCCAGGTCCCTATGTACCCAGGTAAAATGACTTCTTGATTTGGGTGGCATGCTGTACTCTCCAGAATGCAAGAGCGGCAAATGAAAGGACCAGCAAGTCCAGATGCATTCCAGCGGGACATCCGTCTCGGCTGTGATTTCTCTCCTGTCCCTCTCCTTTGGCATCAATCCTGTTGTTTTCACATTTCAGTAAAAAACCCTTCGATGCTATTAAGGCTAGTCATTTTTCAGCTAATCAGAAACATAGGTTACATTGAGAAAAGAAGTGATACATCCCCACCTTAAATATTTCATTTTGACTTGGAATAGTGTGTACTCATTCAGCACAGTTTTGATAGAAATGCTCCATTTTTCATTTTAATATGCGTAGGTCTTCTGATTGGATTTTCACATTGTAGTTCCTTGATAAATCTCATTCCTAATGAATTGTCTATGACTTCCTGTTTCATTTCCTTAAAGTGGGGGAAGATTTAAAGATATTTGTGAATTCATGAGTGTACACTATAGATTACTGTATTGTTCACTTTTTAAATTTCATTCTTGCCACAATTTAATCTGATACATTTCTAGTGACTGAGCAGTATCTCTTCTTGTTGAAGCATTCACTTAATTAGGTTGGAATAGAAATAAGAGAATTAGAGGCAATGTGTGAAAATGAGAAGAATGTGGGATGGGAATTATAAGTCTTTGATGGGGTTGGGTTTTACTCCTTTCCAGCAGAGTCTGCTTCATCTCACGGACCTGGACCTTTAGTTTCTGGTGACAGTGATAATGATGAGTCACTACCTCACAAAGCTATTAGGCAGCTTCAGTGAGTTGATACTTGCAAATGAACTTAGATGATTGGAAGGCAATGTACAAAAAATATGGGAGAATACGATAATACACAAAGCTTAACAGGGGGTATAAGGATCACTGTTCCTCGTGGCAGATTTCCTTCTTGCCACCGCTTAAGAGGTCAGCACCAATGACATGGAGACCATTAACTGGCTATATCATTAGTTCAAGCTGAGTACCAATTTGTACTGAGAAGATCAATGCCTGGACCACTGGCCAGAGTGAGGTCAGTGAGCCCTTCAAGAACCAATGATTTCGTTTAGGTTATGCCCAGGAAAGCAAATCGGCATCACTGGTTAAAATAATCAGTGGAGACTTCCTGTTAAGTGTGGCCATTAAGTAGATGTAGAAGAGGCTAAATTTCAGAGGCGTGTGGGGGGCAGGGGTTCATGGATAATGCCTAAGGCAATGCTAAGGAAGCCAAACAAGAAAATTGTACCATACATTTTATGGAGAACCACTGAACTCAATGGTGAGAAGCCTTTCCTTCCCCCTGTCCTTGCTATGCAAAGTCAACCTTTGATTCAATCTATTATTCCCTAGATCTCCATGGGGTATAAGCAAACATGAGTCTAATTCGCAGAGCTGTTTGTTTTTCTAGCACAAGATATTGAAGTGCAGAATAAAATAAGTTCAGAAACACTTACCTAACTGGAGAGACGTCTCAATGGCATTTTAGAGTGTTCATGGAGTTTAACAAGGTCCCGATTCATCTCATGTTCCTTTTCTCATAAGCTTAGCATCACAAAGGCAAAATACAAGTGACTGAATGAAAAAAGCAAAATGAAGACAGCAAATAAACAGCATAATCTCTTGTCTAGTTGGAGGGATCTAGAAACAAGGAAAGAAAACACCTTCAAATCCCCCTGACCATCACGTGTATCACCTTTGTGACCTAAGAAGGGTAAGTGCCTAATAAATAAGATCATTACACACAGAAGCAGAAAACCTTCCACAGAAATTGTTCCAAAAGACACTATGTCTGAGAGGCTGCGTCATTTGTCTCTCTCAATAACATCAGTAGGTTTAAGTAAGCCAGAGCATAAACACACGAGTCTACAGGAAATCATGAAACTGATAGACCTCATCTTTGGAAGTCATCAACTTTGTCCTCACTACCATCTTGTGCCATCTTCTATACCTGGACGCCATTTGCAAACACTTTCCTCACACACACTTGCACTCTTATGAAAAGTCTCAGTGAGCTTACTATTTTCTTTCTTCTCTTAAAGATGTTTTTATCTCACTGCCTTGAAAACAAGTGGAAAAGGTATTTTGTCAGGGAAGATAGGAGGTCTCCTAGACCTCCTGATGGCATAGTATTAAACCCCTAAGTTGTTGGAATGATGTTTGATTTATGCCTTTGCCCTAAGCACTTACTTAAAATTACTCAATTAGGGAATATATATACATACATACACATATATATTTACACACATACATATATATGGTATATGTATACATACACCATATATATACACACATGTATACACATACATGCACAATAGGTATTGAAAGGTTATTAACCAGGCATTTAAGAAGAGATCATCATAATAATAATCACAAAAATATCAGGGCTATCTTCTGTGTGCCAGATGAATTACTTACATATTTTCTAGAAAGTCCTTTCCAATTTGCACTCTGAGGAGTAGTACTAGATATTATTAAATATTACTAGGTAGTCTTCACACTTGAGAGTAGGTCTCTGTTATAAAGAACTCTCTACACATATTTCACAAGTCTTACTTTTTCCTTTTCCTGCTAGACTCACATGGAGTCTTATACAAGTCTTCATTAGCAGAGCCAGGAAATTGGGAGTCCCTTGTAAGTCTATGGTCTCCTTTGTTTCTCCCTCTTATTAATATACACTAGTTCTCCAAGTAGTTACTCAAAGTCACTCAAAGTTTCCTTAACAGTTTATGGCTTCAGTGGCTTCTGCTCCAAGTAAGAATGTTTCAGCTGTGAATCTCTGGATTTGTCTGTCTCTCCAGATTTTTGAACTTTGTGAGCTCATTTCAGTGATGGGTTCAAGGAAACTCACTGATAATCAGTTTGTTCAAAGTTGTTTTTTTCTTGTGAAGATGGAAGTAACCATTTTCAAAGCTCTTTTATGTTGGGAGTTAAAATCGTTAGTTCTCACCCTGAGTTTTCAAGGATATTTTCACTGAATATAGACCTGAAATCTGACTTTTCATTGTCTTTTGGCATTTTGAATATATCACTCCATTGTCTATTAGCTTACATTGTCTATAGTGAGAAGTCTGTTGTAATTCTGTCTGTCTGTCTTTCTGTCTGTCTGTCTCTTTTCCACGCTGTCTTCAAGATATTCTCTTTTGGCATACCCTAGTGGCTAACTGGGAAACCATGCCCAGTGCAGTCTGCGTACGTCCCAAGGACCTGGATTCATAACCTGGAAATGTTAACAGCAAAACGGTTCCGGGCAGTGGAAAGCAACATGTTTCACGCACTCGGGAAAAATTGAAAGGATTTTATTTAACTTGGGAGGGCACCTGTGGGTTGGTCTTCAAAGACTGGTTCCTGAACAGGAATAAGTCACAGGTTTTACAGGCAGGGATTTCCTGGGTGGGCTGGAGTAACGTGGAGGCGGGTCTCTGGAATTTTTCCATCACTGGTTTCTGCTCAGTACAATCAGGGAAGGTCTGTTGGTGGTTTCGATAAGCAGAAGTTATTTACAGTTTGGGGTTTGGACTGGTGGGATAGTAAGTTTGGTGGAGGCTTATCTCCTGAGGCTTATTCCCTGAGGTTTATTTCCTCCTCAGGACTGGGAGGAACAACCAACATGAACAGTTAAATAAAATAAAATGATGCTTCCTCCTCTTTCTTCCTGCCTGCCTGTTTATTCTTGCCTCTGCTTTTTCTTAAAATAAAAATAAAGATATTATCCTTGGCTTTGGATTTAGACATCTGATTACAAATAACTGGATATAATTTTGCTGGTATTTGTTGTAATTTATCGTCTGTGGCATTTGATCTGTAGTTTTATTCCTGCTACTCTCTTAGGAAAATTCTCAGTCACTACTTCTTTAAATATTTCTTCTCTGTCTTCTCAGTCTGTTATTCTATTTCCATATATTTTCGGTCATTTGCTATCTTGCCTGATCTGCTTAGTGTTCTGGGTTTTTTCTCATTTGTTTTATTCTTTTCATTTCAGTTTGGGTAATTTCTATCAATTTTAAACTGATTGTTTTCTTGACTGAGGAGTCTGTTGGTAAGTCCACTAAGGATGTTCTTCCTGTCTGTAACTGTATATTTATCTATATAGTCACTCATTTAATATTTAATTGTTTCCCCTGGCCCTAGGTCTTGAACCTGGGTCCTTGAGCTTTATATGGTAACTTCTCCACCTTTGCCACTTTTAATGTGATGATTTTATATTATTTTCCTTTTTGATTCTGTCTCATAATCTGATCTTGCATTTTGTCTCTTACTTTTTTTTTTCAACAAAGACTTCCATCTAATGACCAGTTGTTTTTGTATTTCTTATTTGATAATTCCAGTACCTGTGAGTATGTGGGCCTGTTTCTGATGGTTGTTTTGTCTCTGCTGATTGGTTACTGAGCTTTGACTTATGAGCTTTTGACATTTTTATATCTATATTTCTATCTATGTTGTTAAAAGACTGACATAATTTATAGGGCAGTAGGTGCTAATATAAATATATTTTATGCTTGAAAATAATATTGTCTTTTCTTCCTTATATTTGTGTTAATCCACTCAAGAGTTGGACTGGGTTGGAAGTTTGTTTCCTACTTAGTTTGGGGTTTCCCCACATGCCCCTGGTTTTACATTTACTCTGTTCCCAGGGAAAAAAGCATTTGTTGAAGCTCCCCTTGCTGTTTTCCAGTGTTATTTCTATGCAATGAGAGTGCTGTGGAGGGCACTGGAGGGATTCTTTGATAGTATCATTTAACCTGACTCTAGACCAAGATGCAGTGAACCTGAGCCCTGAAGGTATGGACATTCCAGGGGGCCTGTCTTCCCCCCAGGCATGATACTGTTTCTTAGGTTTATTTGTACTCATTGCTCAAGGATGGGGCCATTTTGTTTGTTTCTTTAGCTCCTCTAGCTGCTGCGGTTTTCTAGCAACTCAGGCTAAATTTTTTGTGCAGGCCAAGTGGTTCGTTTCAAGGAGAGATTGAATTTGAGGCTGGGCAGTGTCAGCAGTAACTCTAGACCTCCTCCCAGGCAATACCATGAAAAAGCTTCCACATCTTCCTAGTGGAAAATCCAAGAAGAGTTGAAGAATATCCCTATGTCCGTGCCCCACAGTAACAACATACTCCTTCATTAATCTACACTTAGTCTTTAACAGTTCATTACAACATTTGAGTTGATTCTTCTTACTTACCAAAATATTAGAAATTCAATAGCAATGTCTCAGATAAGCAAATACTTTCCTGCTTTTTATTACTGATACCTGTCTCCCTTCATATTTTATGTTCCATTGTTCTTTTTGGCCTCATTTCTCTGATAAAACAATAAAAAAAACCTGTCACATAGTTTTTGTTGAAAAGATAGGAGATACTCAGTCCAACTATCTCTATGAGGTAAAATTGCTGGCCACTCACATTTAACTTGGCTTTTGCCATGTATTTTGACTTCTCTTTTCTCTATTCAAAACCCAGGGTTTTATTTGTTTGTTTGTGCTATGGCTAAGAGGCTCCCAAATTCACACTTGCTTACCAAGGGTGCCTCATCTCTTTTCCAAAGTAAAGACACTCAGATGTTCTGAAGATCTCTTTTGGCATCTACTTTAAGTATGATCTTTATATTGCTTATCTTGCCTTTTGGATTACAATTTCAAAATTCTGTAAATTTTGTATACCTACTGTCTTCCAGGAATCAATGCAAAGCAGAGGGTGAAACCATAAATTGTTAGTTTTCAGTCCTACGAGAAGACATTCTAATCAATTATGTAATGTATACTTACACTTGAGATAGACAACTTACCATAGATAACTCTAATTAAAAAAACAAAAAACAAAAACAGAATATTATAGGAACTCAGTTTTAGAAATCTATAAAAATATGCTTAATATATATATAAATTTGCATTTTAAATAAATATGCATTATACCACGACAATATGCTCTTTATATGAAATATAATAGAGAATATAATATACTTACTAAAACATTGATTCCTTTATCTTTTAGCATGATTGACCATATAACTATTTTTTTCCTTATTTGTTCTATGTAGGGTGTTTGTGAGTGTATCTGAGAGCCCTCAGGAGTAAATCTGCACCAGGGACAAATTGGATACTCTATACTTAGAGCAAAGTTATTTTGACACATAGCTGTGAATATGTAAGAAAACTGTCAGGCAAAAAACAAACTCAAAGAATAATGGCCTGTGAAAGAGTCATTTGAAAGTGCTCCTCAGAATTATTTTAATTTTTGAGAAGATTCAAGTCAGATAGGAGGAAGGACATGGGGCAATGGTCATTTTAATGCCTAAACACAGACTTTGGGTTTTCTAAAGACTCTTCCCTATGGGAAGGGAAAACCTGATAGTCTCGCTCATATTGGAGAGCCTATTTTGGAAAACACATTCTAGAGCCATGCTAGAGACAGAGGTGGCATTAACAATGACACAGCAATAACTGCTAAATGCTTAGAGATTCAAAAATACACATTTCCATCCTAACTCAGTAACACCTAGCCCAGGACACCTTGCACAGGACTATCAGGGATTTGAAATAAACCTGTTACCTGGGAATGCATATCAAAGTCACAGCGAGGAGAGAAATGGGTTGAAGGAGGGGCACAAAGGCAGGGGCAAGATGGCTTAAACTTGACAAAAGGATTAAAAAAAATCTCAAAATCGTTATCACTTGTTTCTTGGGTACATTGTTCTATTATTCTGTGCAATTCTCTGTATAGTTTATTTATTTTTGATCAGAAGAACACAGAAACCCAACTTATTTCCAGTTTTGATCCTGATTGTGTACAGAACACAGGTTTTCTGGTGAGTTGTGAATTGGCATGAAGAAAATACATGCTCACACAAACACCTGCAGTCACAAACACACAAGTTCATGATAAGTTTTAATATCCATTCTGATGGACCCAAAATAAAAGGAAACATTCCTATCTGAAATGATGTGGTCACATAGGGAAGTGGGAGATGTAGCTCCAAGTAACCATGACTTTCCTTGATCCCAGAGTCCCTGGTGGGTTGTAAAAGCTTCCTGTGTCACTCTCTTACAAGATGGGTATTGCAGAATGTTTACAGTTCAATTTTATCATCACCTTTTTAATTCATGGCCTTGCATCCTGATTCTAGAAATATTTTCAGTAACATTGCATGTGCTTTCTAAAAGATGTTCCCTAATGTTGGGACATACTCTTTTTAGAATCAAGCTCTTAGTCTGCAAGATTATATCACTTACTCAGGAGGGGAAACTGTGTCAGCCCCTGCAGTCTCTGAAAAATTTCACCTCCTGGTTTCTAATAGCTCAGAAAGCTCCTTTAGCAATATTTTTAAACTAAAGATTGGAATGGTAGACTACTCCACAAGAATGTTGGATAAGAAAGCAGGTTAATGATGATTTTATTTAAGAACAGTGGAGGGACAAGTTTAGGAAAAAGAGAACTTAAGATTTTTTTGGACATATTATGTTCAGGAAGCTCAAAATTCCAGGAGAGATTTCCAGTATTATGTAAGAGATATTTGAATGGCGCCAAATGCTACTGGTTAAAGAGTCAATGTCATAAGGGTGGTTTGCAATTGGTATGGTAGGAACAACTGCACCACCAAAAGCATCCGATGATACAAGTCAGTCATTTATTTTTAATGTTAGAAATTAGGTAGAAATGCACATTCTAAAGAGATGTGGCTAAGTGCAGCAGGAATGTCAGATTGAAGACAGAGATGGAATCATCATCTGCTTATAGACAGTATTTAAATTAGATGAGGTTACCTTGGGAGTTAACAGATGCAGAGAAGGGAAAAAGGTCCAGAAATGAACATCTGGGTCCCTCCAGCATTCAGATGTTGAAAAGATGAGAAGCAGCTGTCATTCAAGTAGAAAGAGAATTTGGAAAGCATGCTATCCTGAATGGTTAGTGGAGGAAATATTTCAAGATATGGAAGAAAACCTTACCCTGTGTCCAGTGCAAAAGTTAGTTTGCCAGGAATTTTCCACGGTACTAGGGAGACTGTAGCTACATCTTGTTCTATGGAGACTGCAGCTATGTCCCGTTATCATAACTAAGGACAAGCAAGTATAGCCTCCCTACTCTGCAGCTGTACAAAACTGATAAGAGTTGCCAGTAGAAACCACACATAGCCAAGGACATGAATCATTGCCTCAGAGTATAAACGGAGCTCCTCTAGACCCCTTGTTGCTCAGTTTTGGGTAACAATACCGCTGGGCCAGCACTGGTGCTTGCAATAGAGTGCTGTGTTCTCTACCTTTCTAGTGCCTGATTATCAGTCTTCTTGCCATCTGGAGGCTTTGCCATAACAAAGAAGGGGGACCAAGCAACTGTGCATTCCTGGCGAGAATGAAGTACACCAGTGGTGGAACATTGACTGTCCATTTGGTAATGTGCAGTCACTGGTGACACTGATGACTGTTGTCATATTGGAGGGACAAGGATGGACGCCTCATTGGAATTTGTTTAGAAGAGAAAGATGGCTTTCTCCTCCCTCAATCACTTTATCACTTCTGACTTTTCTCCCAGTGCATAGACTTTCATAGGCCCTTTAATTAATTAATTCTCTACTTTTTCTGATTGTAGCCATTGAAGTTTGCATTTAAAACATTAAAGAAGATTTTTAATGGATATATTAAAACATTTTATTTAAAACGTGGGGAAGAGAATATTAGTAAAACATGCCCCATCTATACCATATAAGCCCTTGATGTGGTCCCGTGGGGATAAGACTTGAAATAAGCCTTCAACACACTCTGCTTCCCCTAGCCCGGACTTGCAAACAACACAGACACCTATGTGCATGATGAAGTTGTTAGAATGGGTTTTCAAATGGATGGTGAGTTCTCTTTGATAAATTTATTTGAAAACTGTTACAACAAATATTTAGACAGTGAAATTTTATAGTGAGGGGGATATGTAAAATGAATGAGGATATTTAATAGATTAATATAAGTTTGAAGCATATTTAAAGTGGAGATAAGACAATGTAATGGTTTATAACAGTCTTTGGAGTTTATAGATATGAAGATTTTTTTTTCTAAGTCTCAATTTTCTCTTTATAAAGTGAAATTATAAGACTAATATCTCAGAATGGACATGCAGATTAAACATGATGCTATATAGAAAGGGCTGAATATAATACATAGGTGGCTAGTATCTCATAAATCTTAAAAAAAATGAAGAAAATACAAGATGATTTTTGACACACTAGTGATTAAAGAAGATATGAGAATGTTAACTCTGAGAGGTTGCTGATTAGGGAAAGGGCATCATTTGAGGGTCTTATAGCCCCTTTGATGGCTCATACTTAGATACATATTGAGAAATTCTGAGTTCCCAGCTCTCTTTTTCGTTAATTTTCTGTTCTCTGGCCCTGTAGACATTGGAATGGTGAAGACTGATTGTACTGGAAGGGAGAAAGAGGCAGGGGAAAGTGACCTGAATGTTTGGTCCAACCACTTTGGGTCAGGACAGTGCTTATTTAGTGTATAAATAATACTATCAACCAAGCAGGGTCAAGGAGGTCTTCAACACTGAAGTAGTCAAATCATTATCATCAGTTTGTGAATCACGTATCTCAGTTAAAATACCCTGAGTTTATATAGTCCAATTCAACGACTGAGCCTTGTGAAACTTAGAGAAAAAGTGACTCAACTAGATTCCTAACCTTCTTGTTTCTAAGTATGTAAACCAGATGACCTGTGTCATATGTTCTGTGAAAAAGAAATTAATATAAAGAATGGAGTTATTTGAATCTTTTACTATCACAGAATTTTATTTCTTTCAATATATACAATCATAGAGTATGATTTGAGCCAGGACCTGATATTCTAAAGGAAGAAATGCATGCATGCAAAGAAACTTCAGCTGAGATTGGATTCTATTTCTTTTTATTTTCAAACAAGTACTCTGTCTACTAAAGTCAACTAGTTGGAAAATACTATGACTTTGAAGGATGTGTCTTTGGATTGTGGAATGCTGTCAAATGTTAAGAATGGATAGTTGAAAGTTCTTCATTTAACAGTGTCTGAAAGACTCATCCTGCTTTTCCATTGAGAAATATTGGGCTGCACAGAGGTTTTTGCATGTTTTCAATTTCCCTGGGAATGGTATCTATGTAAAGGAATATTACTCAGCTATATGTTTAAAAAAATGATGAAAATCTTTCCATTTGCAGCAATATGGATGGAACTTCAGAGGATGAAACTAAGTAAAATAAGACAAGCTAAAGATAAATACTGGATGATCTCATTCATATATGAAATATGAAGACACAAAGCAGGCAAATAGACAAAACAAATCAAACACACAGACAGAAACAAGTTTAGCAGAAGGGAATGGGGTGGGGGTAGGAACAAAGGGTACCGGAGATCCAATGGGCAGTGGTGGAGAACTATTGGAAATTTGGTGGTGGGTGTGGTATGGTACTATACATTTGAAGAAGTGTGACTCTACTTCTGAAAACTATACAGTGTTGTAAATCGTTGTTACCTCAATTAAACACAAACACATTCCCTTTTCTTTTTCCTATGTATGTTAATCTAATACTAAGAGACTTCAATAAGTTTCCAGCTACTGTTTGCTAGTAAATTAATGAAGAAAGTATCTATTTGACCCTGAAATTACCTTTATCTTTTAGGAGGTTTTGCTCATATTTACCAATATTGAAAAATAAAATTTCATTGTGTGATTTGCACTCATGTCTTAGGTTATTTATTATTTATTAAGGGGTAAGAAAAGATTTCCCCTCTCTTCAGTGAATATGGTTGCTATTAATTAAGAAGTTTTGAAAGTTAAGATTGCTGATGTATCTGAAAGAAGTCAAAGTCATCTATGTTTTTTAATCCTCAGTTCTTTGCGTTATAGCTAATTTTCTGTATTTTCAGCAGATTTTCTTAAACCTTGAGTAAAACAGACCTTATAATTTTGGAGTCTTGTTAGCCGTTTCTTGTGTTAAATGTAATTTGTTGCATTAATTCTCTTTAAAGTATTATGGATTTTTTGTAATGTTATTGCTTTCATATACTATTTTGTAAATGGATGATAATTAACATGGTATAGCTATGACTATCTGTAAAAGTATAGAGTAAAAGTTTTCTTTCTGTACCCCATTCACCAGTTTATAACTTATTAAAACAGAGATGTAATTCTGAGAAAATTAATTTAGTACATGCCAAAACTTCTGGTCCTTTATGCAACACTAAAATCTAAAGACAGAAGCCAAAGGGATAGGTTAACATCTATTTATGAAATGTTTACTTTAATTACACAATTTCTCCTTAGTCTTTACATTATTTGAAAATATACTATTGTTTAAATTTCCACAGTATGATTCATCTATATTCATTGATATAATTCTCAATACACTCTTTCTTAACTATATGAATACTTAACTATATCATAACATGTAACATTACTGAGCACTACTAATTTTCAGATGTGTTAGCTATTTTACATATAATGTTGCATATATTCTATGTAGATATAGTATATACATTTCAGAATATATGTTTTCAGTCACAATCACATGAAGCCGTTGCTATTTTCATATATTACTTATGGGAAAAGAGATTCATTCGGAAAAAAATAATGCAGAGCTGTCATACAACTTTGGAGTAGTTGAGGTCTGATTCTAGTGCTTATATTCCCAAAAGTGATGATAAGAAACCTGCAGTATTGTTGATACAAAAATTAAAAAAACATAGAGTTGAGGAAGTGTAGCAATTTCCAAAGGGCTACATAAATAATTCACTGTAAAATTTGTGAGGTATAGAACCATCAAAAGATCTACTAATTAAATTCTTCTCTGCATATCACATCAAAGTCAGAATGTAAAAGTCAGTGCAAACATACAGCAGGTGAACTTTAAATTGGTCCTTTATTTGAACCCGATCCATCTTTTTCCATAGCAAATATAGCCTACAGAATGAACACAAATTCTACATAGTGAGTAGGTCAGAGGAAAATGCACATATTTTCTCTTTTCTTGTTGAGGTGACAGTGGGAGCATTATTTTCAGATACAGTAGATGCAAGGTGACAGTCTGTATAAACTTGGTTCCCTGAGTGGCTGGGTGGTTAAAAGCCCCTTGCCACATCATTAAACATGTTCCACAGATGAGAAACAAAAGCTGTTGTGCTAAATATCTGAGATTTTGAGTTAGTTACCATAGTTGAATCTAGTTTATCCTGACCTGTGTTCTAAACCTGTAGTTTTCGTGAAAAGGAAATGAGTTTATGCAATACCTATCATACAGTCCATGCTCAACAGATGATAGCTATTATTATCATCAGAAAGTCCCACTTTCTTAAGTTCCTCTTGATGCATTATGGAAATCCTCCCTTGGAGGAAAGTATTGAAAATAGAATGAAGGACTAGAAAAATATTTACAAAATGAACAAGGTCTCTTCTTACTGTAGTATCCTGATAAAAATATAGCTAAAATGATAAAGTAAATAATGAGCTTACATCACTGAAACTTCTCTCCACAAAACCCCCATTTCTAAAAACCAAAATTGATGAAAGTAATGAACACATACCTTAGTTAAAGGATTCATTTTTTTGTAAAAATACTTTCATATATTTATCCTTCACTCAGTGTTTTATTATGTGCGATTCAATAATTTAGGAAGTATAGAAAGCATGATGGGCTATTTTAATCCTTGATTCTAATAAGGACTTAGCATGATGTTGAACATCTGAAGGTGATGGAAGGTAATTCAGATACATACCTAAACAGGATGAGATGAATGAAATTGACTAGAAAGAGAGAGGTGAGTGCCATGACTCTATCTGAGGGAGGAAGAAAGGCATGTCAGAAAGGATGGGTGACTGTGACCTGTAAGACCAACACTAAATGATGCTCAAGATTCCAAGGATGATGGTGCCCATTCAGGAGATGTCTGGGGATGGGAAACCATGACAGCTGTAGCCAGAGAATGGGGGGAGCTGAGCTGTCAGATAAGGATCCAGAGCTGGGGTTTGCAGCAACAAGCAGATAGGGCCTTTCTGACAATGACAAAGACAAGCAGTTGGAGCCAGTGAAGTGTTCAGTTCGTTCACAGTGCTGGCACTTTAGAGTGTGTCAGCGCTCCCAAATGCTCCCACCCACTGCTGAATGTGCAGCAGGCCAAGTTACAGTAGCTCCTTTTACTGAGTACATCATGTCTACCAAGAAAAAATTACAAGGCATGTCAGCAGGCAAAAACTACAATTTGAAGAGACAGAGAAAGCACCAGAACCAGACATGGCAGAATGTTTATAATTATTTGACTGGGAATTTGAAACAACTATGATTATATGCTGAAGGTGCTGAAGGGTAAGCAGGCAGCATGAGGAACAGATGGGTTATTTAAGCAGCAAGATGGAAAATCCTAAAACAAACAAGGAAACAAACAAATAAGAAGGTTAAAGATCAAAAACACTGTAACAGAAATGAAGCATGCTTTTGATGGGCTTATTAGTAGGTTGGACCTGATGAGAAAAGACTCTCTGAACTTGAGGGTGTGTCATTAGAAACATATCTTTGAAACATATCTTTGAAAAATAAATAAATGGGAAAAAAAGAAAAGAAACCAAACCCACCAGAACAGCATATCCAAGAACTGTGGGACAATAATCAATGCTGCAATATACATTTACTGGAAATGTATATTAGAGAATAAGAGAGAAAGCAACAGAAGAGCTATTCGAAGAATTGATGACAGACTTTTCCCCAAATTAATGCCACATTCCAAACCACACATCCAGGAGACTCAGAGGACACCAACAAGAAAAAAGTGCCAAGAAAACGTTAAGTAGATATATCATCTTCAAACTACTGAAAATCAAAATGAATGAAAAGACTGAAAGATTTCAGAGCTAAAGAGCTCCATGAAGCAGCATATGTTTATTTGCAAATGGAAGTAGACTGGTCATGAATGTAAATTGTAATATATAGGGTAACTACTTTAAAAACTTAGAACTATAAAATATGCTAAGAAAAGAGAGAATCGTATCATATAAAATGCTTGATTAAAATCAAAAAAGGCCAAAAAGGAGAGACATGAAAGATAAAAGTAAAAACAAAGAATAGGCAACAAATAGAAAACATAATAAGCATCCTAGAAATGAATCAAACTCGATTGATAAACACTTTTAGCAATAATGATCTAAATTCACTGTGCAGGTAAAGGGAAAAGTGACCCCCACCCCACCCATTTTTCTGAGGTTCTTTACAGGTGAGCAAAGGAATATATTAACATTAGGTACAATTAGCAAGAGAAAAATCCAAATGTAATTATATGTATATGGAGAATTTATGTGGTGGTAATTCTGAGGTAACCAAAGATTTACATCCTGTACTGAGACGGGGAAAGGGCATTTGGGGTTTGGGGGAGAGAAAGGGGCATTGGGACTAGGAGATAGGTTTTTTTGGATAGAGAGAGGACTATTTACGGATAAACTATCTTTTGGATTAAGACTTTCTCAAGCTACATTCTTCTAGAGAAGAGGGACAAGAGATCATTTCAGGATTAGAAGAAGAGTAGCAGATGTCTTTTTTTGATTAAGGGAAGGACTAAAAGGTTGGAAGAATAGAATCTTCTCCTTTTTCTCTGGGGTTATCCCTCACTGTCCTTGGTTCTTCATGTTAGAGTGCGACAGGTACAGGAGAACAATTCTGAGAGACTTGGAGTGTTCTGTTTTAGCTCTCTCAGCACCAACAAAAAGATTGTCAGAGTGGATCAGACAAAACCCAACTCTACGTTGTCTATAAGAAACTCATTATTAATATGAAGATAATTATAAATTAATGGATGAAGAGAAATGCATTTATGCATGGTGTGATTTTATTTTTGTCAATAATTTTGTGCACAAGTGAATATGTGAGTGTGGGGGGTGAATGAATGCATTTATGACTTAAAACTGGAAAAAATATCAACTGACATATTAATAGCTGTCTTCTTCATGCAGTGAGTTTATAAAGTTTTATTGTCAATTTATTTTTATATTTTCAAGAACTATTTAAATATTCAATTATTATTGAGTAAATTATTCATAGTACCTCTTAATTACATTGTAAAATGCTGTTAAATATTTTAACACCCAGGTTGACAAATGGGCAAAGTGTATGAAAAAAAATTTACAGCAGAAAAATACAAGTGATCCATAGACACATAAAAAGTAATTCTTCAGAATCACTAGCAAGTAAATAACTATGAATTCAATAATCATACAATGTGAATTTTTCAAAGTAGAAATTTGAAAAAAATAGCAGTGTTATTATGTATGGAAAAAGACTTCATGACTAGTGAGAATGTAAGATTTTATAAAATGGAAAGAAAACTTGGTAACATATTAATAACTTTACTTATGCTTGTTTTCTTTTAAATCTGGAAGGACCCTTCTTGGATTCCGTCTTGAGGATTGACTTGGAATTCAGACAAAGATGCAACCAAGTTATGTTCATCAGAATATTTTTTTAATAATAATAAAAGACAGTAATCATTCCAAACATTCCATTTTAGGGGAGTAATTCAGCATGACAAATACTATGATATATTTCAATATAGAATGAAGATCAAGTTGCTTTATAGAATGAAGATCAAGTTGCTTTAAATAAAGAAAACAAGACTGACAAATGTCTTCAATCTCTCTTATCTCATGTAATTCGAATACAATCCATTTTCAGTTTCCAACCCCTAGCACTCTTGGAAATGAGACGTATTGAGTTTTTGAATAGTTATGGGTTGAGAAAAATGAGTCTGGGGTTAGGTTAAACATCTTTTGGGAAAAAGCTCTGAGACCACAAGGGGTTCATGCCCATTATAAATAGGATCACAAACCTTTCAAAGTAGGTATATAAAATTTTTAAGTATGCACTTTAATTCCTAAGGTCTATTTTATATTGACTCTGGATTTTTATTTAATGTCACAATCTGATACTCATCTGTACCAAATTAATACAGAGATTTGGTTAGTAAAGCTTCTGTTTATACATGAAAATCCTCAAAATAGCAACTCCAGTTTTTATAAATTAGCTGATTAGCCCAAACAAAATGGACATAAGAGGTCAAAATACGATTCTATTATTTCAGTCCCAAACCATTCACAAATTCTCAATAATTTCTCAGGATCATTTCAGAGTTCTCAGAAAGCTACAAAACTGCATATCTAATATTTTATTAGTCCTTTATGATAACAATTTTGGGGGATAAGAATAAATGACTTTTTAGATACTAATATGCTCTAATGAAATTTATTTTTATATTTTTTAATCAAAGTAATGTGGTGAGAAACTTATTTTGTATACACATAAGCAATGTATATATTAAAACACAACTTACACATGACAGACTCAACTTTGTGTGTAGGAGTATATATGATACTGAACAATCTGAACCGACATATTGCTAACCATTATCTCTGTGATGAGTTTATATTATATTTATCTAAATTTTTTTATTTTCTGAAAGAATTCAACAATTTTATGATCTAGGATAAAAAACTATTGTTTTATAGAAACAATTAGGTTTTGACATGATATTTTTTCTAAAAGCTAAGTTCTGTATTGCTTAATGGTTCTGTGACTACAGAGCTTAATCAAGTAGATATTAAGTCTCATAAACTGATTTAGAGATTAAGAAAACAGTAAGGCTTAGAACTACCTCTTGTGCAAATCTCTTCATTGTGAAAAATGGCACGTTTACATTTTAACCTTGTCTTTTTAGTTTCTCAGGTTGTTTTTTGTTTTTGTTTTTTTTAAATGGCAATATTAAAGAGCTCATCCATTATCAACTTTGTCTCAAAACAATGTTCTCTATGACTGATTTCTTGATAAACCTAGAAATGTGCAGTGACATGGATGTTAGTGGAAAGCAGAAGAAAGCGTCCAATCACCACCATGTTGGCCTGGGAGCCATCTGGGTGGGACCAAGGCTTCTCTGCAGACCAAAGTTGGTTCATTACCCCTTCATCACAAATATGGACCTGACAGATTTCTAACACAAACAGCCACCTGGAATCAGAACTCTGTTCAAATCCAACTGTGTTTTCATTCTCTGGTTTTATTCACTTGCACTTTGATGTCCAGTGGCTGTTCTCTCATGTCAGCTTCTGAAATCCCTGACTTACCATCAGCTTGGAGCTCTGAAAACCTGCTGCAACCTTGGAAGCACTCGCCTCTTTCCTAAGTCTCCAACTGTTAGTCACTTTTCCATTTATTTTTTTCCAGATACCATTTATTTCCAAGTCCTTTCCGCCATTCATTCTTAAATCTTAGAATTGAAATTCACAAGTATATTTGTGTTTAAATGGAGTTCTAGGGCCCATTGGTATCTGAAAAAAACTTGAGATTTCTAATGAAGTCTTAAAATGTTCTAGGGTTGAGTCTATGCCCAAAGTTGATATATTCTGAACAATGGGAAGCCTAGGTTCAATTCAGAACTACCCAGGGCAAACTGGAGCCTTCAGAATTTGGCCATTTTTCCTGCACCTTAGTGTCACATTCAAGTCTTTGCTGCTGGACCCAGGCCAGTCTGTCAAGCTCCTCTCTCACTCCATGAGTACCATACTAGTCTGCCTGTTCCTCTCTCCAGGTGTCTCTGCAATGCATTGAATTTTCATGATCTTTATTTTGTCTCTCTTTTCCCCTTGACCTGGTATATCCTCCCTCCAATCTTTACCAACAGACCTTTCAAAATTCATGGGTTAAGTTCAATGTCAATTCCATGAGGATGCTTTTCTTTGCTGCTTATGAATCATTTAGGAAAAGTACAAACATCAATCTCCAGAAATATCTAATTTGATGCCCCCAGAAGCCATATCACTATGGCACATGTATTGCAAATCCATTTTCAGTAAGATGAAGTTTATGCTTTCTTTTGTGTGATTTTTTTTTTGTGAATAAAGTCATTTCTATGATACTCTGGGGATGAAAGCTGAGTCCCCAATTAGCTCTTAAATTATAGAAGTTTTCTCCGTGGCTCAGAATTCTTATTTGAATCATGAGTTTAGGAAAAGCTTTTAATACATTATATAGGCAATACAATTTAACTAAACCCAGAAAAATATAGTTCTATTTTTAATAGTTCTAAAAGTATTTTTTTAATCAAAAAGCATCCACAAATAAAACCTCTAAAGAATGTGGATGACACAGAGAGCGTGCCTTTTAAATGAAAAGCACTATTACTTACCTCTCTGCTACTTCTTTGGGAAAATGGAAAGAAGAACACTTCCCCCAAATGACACGCTGGCCACTTTAACTTTCAGCTGTTGTATTTTTCTTTGGGAGGCAAACCACAGCAGGGTGCATTTATGGACAGATGACATTTCCTTTTCTAACTTAGACTAAAGAGCTATGAAATATTGGTGTTTGGTTGAGCTTAATGGCTGGTTCCAAACAAAGACTTCTGATCCTGAATGTAGGTCTGCCAGGGTTCTGTGTTTCAAACTGATAGATGGCATTGCCAGCATCATATTTTCATTATTTTTTGCTCTTGTTCTATGTGCCAAACCACCACTAAATCACAGATACTAAATGCTGAATAAAGTCAAACATCAATGAATTAGAGTGGAGTCCTTTCTTTTTTTCATTCACTTTTCTCATCCCAGCTACATTTTTCATCATCAGGTTTTCCTTCCAGTATATCCTTCCTTTTGACCTTCCTTTAGATTTTTTACATTAAAAAAAACTCAGCATATGGGACTGAAATACTTTGAGTTGAATGTCAAAAAATGTGGCCTTGGTTTCAAATTTGCTTTCAACTTGCTTTGCAACACTGAGAACATGTTTTCCCATCTATCACTAAACAAATACACCATAGTCTCTCTCATTCCATGCAATTATAACTACGATTTCTGAGAATTTACTAGAGTTCCTTTGACACTTTATTCTGAAAGGATAATGTTTCCAATTATTTTTCATTTTAATCAGTATTTTAATTATGGCCCCTTCTCTACTTTCTACCTAGAATTATTTTGAAGATTAGTGAAATCAACTGTACTATCTTAAAATATTTTCTTTCTATATTCTCCCTATTTTCAATACCATACTTATTTCTATTGCTGCTTTATTGTAAATCCCTATTTTGTTTTACCATTATTGATAACCTGAAACAACTCATTGATAAATTATTTCAAAAATTTATTCAAGAAGCTTACGCAGCAATGGATCAGGTATTGGATTATTTTATTTTGCAATTTGGAAGAACCCAATAAATACAATACATATCCTTTCTCTGGATTTGAAATCAGTTGTGAGATGCATTAAAAAGACTGAGAAATTAAGGTCAAAATATCTCAATACAGCTGTTGGAAAATGTTGCTTTTAGTCTACTAGTCAGTGACCAAAGGAAGAATGCGACATTTCCCAAAATTCTTCTCTCAAATTCAACTATCAGCTAAGTTGCTTCTCTGATCCTGGGAAAGAGTAAGAGGGAGCAAGAGATTGTCCAAGGTGGTGCTGATGCAAGTTCAGCCCCAGAGCAACATGAGGAGAAGGGGATTCTAGCGGCCATTAACACAGGGGACTGGCTACGTGGCAATGAGTGAGATATCTGTAAGCATCAGTCTTGTGCAGTTATAGTTTGCTGAATAAGAGCTTGAAGCAAAGTTAGAAATGAAGTCAGTGTGCACTGAAGAAAGAGATCATTCAATAGGAACCTAAGGCAGGGAAGCTAAATTCTGGGTGGGCATTTCATTTCTTAAGACGTGATGAGGAACAGAGGTCTGAAGATGAGAAGAAACAAGATTCAGAGCCAGCTGATGAGAAAAGAATAGTATTTCAGGCCATGGGAAATGCAACATCATGGCACACTGGAGAGGTAAAATATGGCACAAGATGATGGATGTCACTAGATAAGGAGGAAGAGCGGAGCAGAGCCCGTATCACCCAAGTTGGAGCTTAGACTATCACGTAGTGACAATGATAAAGCACTGAGGGATTTTAAGCATCTGTAAGTCATCCAGGTGAAGATGTCCAGTCAACAACTGAATTAGAACATCTGAAGTAAAGAGCAAGTAGGATGTGTGTGTATGTATACATATATGTATGTAATAAATTGGCAAAGAGATTATTATTAAGCCTCAGAAAATGAATATTGTTGCCTACTGAGCAATCATTGTGATACTGTACAGTAGACCATGAATAATTTCTGAGAATTCTTTACATTTACTGGCTGGTTAGAGGAAGTCAGTGATCTAAGACCAAAAGGAGAAGCCAGGGGTCAGAGTGCTTAGAGATCACCACCCTCAATACTTCCAAAACATCAAGGAGGAGGGAGACAGAAAGTACACAGACCCACTTTAATCTCATACCCATTTTTTTTTCCTGAAGAGAGAAATGTAGTCAGTTTCCTTCTTATTTTCCGCATCCCATTTCTTCATTACCCATTTTTGATTTCTCTTAAAATATTTGGGGTGAAAACTTTGTTCTAGAGGCACTTAAAACCACAACAACTTTAACTGCCTCCCACTTGCTACTTCACGAAAATCACTTCTGCTGATGGAAGCAGAAATATTGATTAGGGTGAGTTTGTGAATTGATGGGCATTTCAGCTGTTTTGAATTTGGTAGTTTCTAACTTTTTGGAAAGTAGAAAAAAGTGATGTTCATGAAGAGTGAAAAGAGGAAAGGAGTCTGATTTTGCAAAGATTGGAAGAGCAGTATGGCTAGAAGGACTTGTTAAACTATTTCTAGGCAGTTTAAATATAGAGATTTTAAAGTGAATTTATAGTGACACAACGCTCTGTTTGGAGACCTGATAGATTACATGAAGTTGAATCCTGGAATTCATCCGTCTTTAGAGTGTTTTAAAAGTATGTCTAATGAGTGGTAAAAATGGCAAACACATATCGTATTTAGTGTGGGCGTGGGTATACAGACATGGATCTTAAAATATAATTCGTAAGAAGAGCATAGTAGATGCAGTGTTTTCCCGTGAATTCTTAGGCACTAGATATTTTGATACAAAAACACTCAAATCAAATCAACAGGCATACTGTAAGACTAGTAGATTGTGGAGAGATATATGTGAGGTTTGCATTAGCATGTTCATAGGTAGAGCAATTCCCAGTATAACATGTTGAGCACAGTCCTCGGGGATGGTAACTGAGATGGGTTAGAATGGAAAGTGAGACAGCATTATATGAAGGGGCATCCATGTAGATATTCTTCTATGTCCTTTAGTTTTACTGCAGAGTATGAGTGGAGATGAAACCATTTGCTAAAGTCTTCAATGAGAAGGGAGTCATAGTCTATCCTTCCTCCTCTCGCCATCATATGCCTGTAACTCCTGTCTCTTTCCATACGGACAACACTGATGTGTTTGGCAGGCCTATCTCATTTGATACATGTCAGAAATGGGGAAATAATTTTAGTCACTCTCCTTATGATGGGAATACCTGTCTTATCACTATTGCAACAGACAAATTCAATATCCTCTGGCCCTGACCACCATTCTCTAACTTGAACTGTGAAAACGTTCAGCAAGGTTTTCGAAAAGGTGAATTTGAGTGAATACAACTGATGGAAACAAGTAGAAGGGTGGACAGATGAGCCAGCAGAGGCAAGAGAGGTGCTATGAGCTCTGCCAGGTGGGTAAGATTGAGTGTCTTCTTCCTGAGGATAGAGGGCACTTGTTTCTGAAAATGTGGCAAAGGATACCCAGTGAAGTCCCAGTGTATCTGTCTTCTTTATGTATATCCGGCTAATATTTTAGTTTTGGGCCGGTGTGCTAAGGATCAAGGGCATAATTATACTGACAAAGTAATGTTAAAGAGAGACATATGTGACTCAATTATGTACATCGACATCTAAAAAAATAAATAACTGAGCTGAGAAACTGTTTCCAGCAAGACTATCAAATAACTAAGAGTTTGGTAGTATAGTGTTTTGATGTGGTTATAGGGAAATAAGCACACACATGATAATAGTCATGGAATGTGAAATAGTACTTCCTTTAGGGTGGAGATTTGGCATATTCACTAAAATCACAAAATTTATGTATTTTAATGAATAAATTTCATTATTCAGTAAAAATACCATCAAATGGTTAAAATTTTCTGTATGTGCATATACACACATATATATATATACACACACATGCATATATATATGACATGCATACACACTGTATTACATATTGGCAGACTGAAATAACCTCAGTGTTCATCAATAAGATACTACTTAAGCAAATTATTATAAAAGCATTCAATGAAATTCAAGGTAGTTACTAAAATTAAAGAGATTATTCAGTGTTAATGAGTTGAAGATATATTGAAGTAAAAATATGGTGGTGCAGAAAGGTTTACATAGTATATATGTATACTCTTCAACCATTCATATACAAATAATGGAGAAAGGAAATATTGGTCAGTTTGTATATTTATAAAAGACTATAAAGATGCATGAGAAATTAGTCATCATTGACTGCCTCTATGTGGCCATCACTTTTGAGTATTGGAATATTAACTCAACAAGAAATAAAACCTATTCAGGCAAGACAAAACTTCATCAACATCAGCTTTAACATTGATTAATTTTTCTTCTCTCCATCTTCTTTTCTTGCTTTATTTCTTTCCTCTCTCTTTCTTGTTCTGTCTTTTGATGTCTTTTGTCCTGCGTTGCCTCCCTGCATCATCTCTCTTCAATTTTTTCCACTTTCAGAGCCAGCAGATCATGAAGTATCATCAGCAACTTAGGCTGCAGTCCAATTGCTCCAATTTTAAGAAGCTGTTCATTAGAAACTATGCTGGGTTTGTAACACTTGCCCTTCAGGGGTGAGTCCACTGGAAACTTTGCAGCCGCCATTTTCTCCAGTTCATTACTGTCTCCCTGGCAAAACCTCTCTCCACTGTCTC
Source organism: Solenodon paradoxus (assembly GCA_004363575.1). NCBI lineage: Eukaryota > Metazoa > Chordata > Mammalia > Eulipotyphla > Solenodontidae > Solenodon > Solenodon paradoxus. The sequence continues at coordinate 477,864 of RJWH01000974.1, forward strand.
CTTTAATACGGGTTATTTGGGGACCTGAACTCAATCATATTACTTTGTTACCTCTCTCGATCTTCTTTTCTCTTTTCTAATGAGTTTTCCCTCTAAATATCTCTTTTGGTGCTTCATGATGCCATCTTTCTCTCTTACCACCTACTCCATTAATGCCCATCATTCTGTCTTTTACTGTCCCAAGTTAACATTGACAAATTTCTAATTTAGAACTAAGACTTAAAATTGAATCTGAAATATATTTCCTATGTTCTCATCCTTAAGTGAGACAAGGACATTAGAAAACCAGATATTGGGTGTTCCTCAGTAGAGTAGGGGTTGGGCACAGTCCACATTTACCTCAAGGTCCTGGGTTTATGTCCTGGGACTGGTGGGAACAACCAAGATGAGCAACTAAATGCAAATAAATGCTTCTGTCTTGTCTCTTCCTGCCTGCCTGCCTCTGCCCTTCTCTCTTTCATTCCTGCCTGTACCTTTCCTTTACAAAATAAAAGGAAGGAAGGAAGGAAGAAAGAAAGGAAGGAGGGAGGGAGGCGGGAATTGATAGGAAGCCTTTTATATCCTTGACAATGCAATATGCAGTAGAATTGCAGAGGAAACTAGGACACCAACCTTGACTTCAGTGAGGACGCTGTATGAGAATGTGTACGGTGTAGGGCTGGGGTAGGCAGATGTGAACAGAATCCCATGAGAGCAGTATGGGGAAATTCACTGTACAGTGGAAATAGCTTTTAGACTCTAAGCATCAAGAAAGACTTCACAAAGTAGAAAGTTCTTTATTTGTTTGTTTTTTAAAGGAAAGGTGCAGGCAGGAACAAAGGTGAGTAGGCAAGTATGCAGAGAGGCAGGGAGAGAAGAAGGAAAATTCATTTATTTTTATAAGTTATTTAATATTTAGTATTTATTATTATGTTAGTTGTTCATCTTGGTTGCTACCCCTGCCTCGTGATGCGAACCCAGGATGTTGGGATGCTCATGGCTAGTGCTGGCTGAACATTGGACCCAACCACTATACCACCAGGTTTTATTTAATTTGATATTTAAGGAAGAGTAAATGCTGCTGACAGGGAAAGAAGGAATTCTAAGTAGAGGGTCCAGCACAGAGACATACTATAATAGCATGTTGGGGAGGAAATTTAAGGTTTTTAGGTATAGATAGCAGGGTGGATGACTGGGGAAAGGAACTGGTGATGTTAAAGACAGGAATATGAACTCAATAAAGTTGAAACCTATAGGGTGCTATGCATAGTACTAAGACCTATAGATTTGATCCTATAGTTTGAATAAATAAAAAATTATTTAAGTTCCCACCACTGTCCCTAAACCACTTCAAACACTGCAAATCCTATACATAGATCAACATAATAACCTCTCCCCAACCCTAGTGTAAGAAAAAATCCCTCAATTTCACATTATTAAGAAAAATATATGGAAATATAGAGAAGAAAGTCATGGACGATAAATGCGTAGAAATATACTCATTTGCAGTCTCATGAGCTCACTGGAAAATCACAAATGGGTGAATAGTTATGTTAGCAAAAATGGATAGAACATTTGTTCCAAAATGAATGCATTTAAAATGATCTGTATTTTTATTTTAAAGACCCATAATATTAATATATGCACTTGCAACCTGTGATGACGCACCGACATCATGCTTTCTAATTGGAGAGGAATACAAAGGGGGGATGTCAGAAACCAAACAAGCTCTAAATTGCAAGTCACAGTTGCAGTAAAAATTTTATACTCACCCATAAATAAGAGAGAAGAATTCTGTTTTACTCTGGGCTTCTTGCATAAGTTCATTTCTTGAATTTAATGAATCACTGACACAGAGGATGAGTTGTTTGCACTGTTTTCTTTCTTCTCTTTCGAAGACAGAAGGTTTGAAACAGAAAGAGAAATTTAGCAGAGAGAATTCCAGAGTTTGTCACCCTCTAGCTTTTGCTTGTCATGTTAAAACCTGTGCTCCATCTCAGCTTGCCTCAGGAAAAATCACAAGCCTTCCAAACAGAGACAAATTCCATTTCTACCTACATATTTGATCAAAAAAGGTGGGAGATTTTCCAGACCATGAACTGCATTAAATTTCCCTTGCAATGAATGCCACACTTCCCTTGACCATCCTGCTATTTTTCTTTATTTTAGATTTTAGGTTTGATAAGCAAAGATGTTGTCAAGTTTACTGAAGATCATACATCAGCTTTAAACAGCACAACTTTTCATTGCTTTTGATTCCCAAAAAAGAGCTTTGGTTTTGTAATGCTAAGACTTATTGGAGGCTTTCATTCTGCTCATCTATTGACAGAAAGATGATGAGTTCTGAGAATGAGCACTGGATCGGGAGTCAGAGAAACTGAGTTCTACAGTGATGTGGATGCAGGTGAGTGAGACACACTGATGAGACCCTGTGTCCATCCAAAAGAATTCTTGGAGAGAGCTGTTTGGTCAAGAGCTCACAGCAAAGTTTATTAAAAGCAGACACAGCGAGTGTAAGTGCCCTGCGGGCTGGAAAGTTCCATCAAGGGAATGCACACGTGTGTATGACCTGTGCTGCCCGCCTCTCACACAGGCAAGATGAATTACTGAATATGTATGAGGGGTAGGGGTTTCCCCCTTCATGGGTGTGTCCTGGTTACCAGAGTTAAAAAAGAAAAACAAATGGCAACAATGCAAGTATCTAGGGGTGTGTCCTAGACTCAGGTAGCTAAGATGTGGTCCTTTCCCTGGGGTCTTCAGTCTTAGATGTCTTAGGTTTTGCCAGTTAGTTTTCTACTCATACATCTACATACTGTCCTATAGATTCCAAGCTATGCTGTCCCTGCATCATACAACTAGCCTTGTGGTTTATTATCTCTGTAACAATTGGTAAGTCACTTTCCTTTTCTGAATAGCAGATATATGATTTTTATGAGCTTTTTCTATATTGACTGGCCATATATATGTATATATTCTCTATATGTATAGATACACATATCTATACATATATTCATATTCATATATACATATATCACGTCTCTATGCCAAGGTGTGACTTAGTCCCTAGAGTGTTGTATTCTCTGAATCTGCCTTTAAGAAAGTAATCTTCTGTTCATGAACTTTTCAAGTAAGGATGCACAAATTCTCTAAAATTTTATGCAAAACTGCACATGCAGGAATTTATTAGTGGAATTACCTCTGAGGGAAGAGATAGAATGATCTAGAGAAGGGCAAGTGCACTGTTAGACCACAACACAGGTCTAAACATGGTGAAGGAAAGAGACAAGTAAGTTGAGTAAAAGAGTTTAAAACTGTAAGTTGTCAGGACATTGCCCAAGGTCAGTGCGGAGTCCTCAGTACAAAGTCAGCTATCTGAGGAGTCCCGTGGGCCCAGGGAAGGGGTGTATTTTATTCAGCAGCCTGTGGGGACCATGTTCTCATCACGTTCCTGGTGGAATACGTCCCAGTGCACCTTCTGGGGCCGGCAGTCCACTTCTTGCTTCCTGTCACTGGGGATCTGCAGGCACATACCCATGCCCACCACAAGAAAAAATATGAAAGAGCTGAGAGCCAGTTCCACCCATGTCATGGAAAATGACAGTCTATTTTGGTCACTTAGGTCTCAGAGTCGTGCTTTAATCATGGTATTCCTTAACACAGGAAAAAGCCATATTCAATTTTAATTTCAGAGTGCTTATTCTGGTCACTAAGTGATCGACATAATAAAACAAAGGAAAGAAATAGTAATGGAAATACCAGCAAGGAGGCAGATGCAGTCATTCAAATTTTTAGAGATCTAAATAAAGAGTAGCAACAGAGAGCAGAAGGATTTCAAAGGTATGTAATCAACTGAATCAACAGGATTTGGTGAGTGATGCAAAGTGGGAAAGGAAAGTGAGATGGGCAAACATCATAAAGGTCTGGAGAGTGTTAGTTGTTTAGGAACTTTTGTGATGCAAGAGGACTCAGGCACTGATGAGGTGTGAAGTTCATCCAGAAAAAATTCAAGGAGAGAAACAGCTGATGATGGGCACCATGTGGCAAGTTTATTAGAGGCACAGAGAGAGAACAGCCCTTGGTGGGCAGGAAAGCTACAGAAGGAAGAGAGACAGAGGAATATAGGCTAAGGGAATCCCTTATATGGGGTGGAAGTGGGGGCATGGAATCCTTCCCTTGCTAAGTGTAACTATTTTAGGAGTTACTGCCAACCCCTTCCTATATGGCGGGAGTTATTATGGGAGTGACTTCTGTTATTAGGGTGGGTAACACCCTTCACCTGCTGTCTGGTGTTTAGGTGGGAGTTGTTAAGGGATGGGGCCAAGCACCTGGTTACTAAACAAGTGTCCTCCCCATAAGCCCATCCTCAGTATGCCTACCTGGATGGTTCAGGCTTATTTTGTAGCACAACTTAGGCTTGGCCAGTTACATCTATAGTCCTGCTTGCTAGTTTTCAGGGTAACTCCCATTTTCCCTATGCTATCCTTCATCATTTGATGACATTGAGAATATAATAGTGGCTTGCAGGAAGAGAGTGAATTCTTGCTTTGAATGTATTGAACTTGAGAAGTTATGTATTTGAAACTTTGCTAGGCACAATGAAACTTAAAGGAATACACAGCTTATTTTCTGTCTTTTGCTATGCTTTTGATATTTACCATTAGAGAACATTACCAATTTATATAATTCAAGAAAGGTCACTGGAAGGTAGTTTTGTTTATAAGAGTAAATCACTGGTTTTGCGACCAGTGCTCAGGGGTGTTGGTCAGCTCTTCCCAGGTTATATAGCTTATGAATGATAGATTGATTTGTAATAGACAAATGGCACTGAATTCATAATCAGATTACAATTAAATGCATCACTGTGAATGTCTTGACATTTACTTCTCAAAGGATCTTGAATAATCCAATTCATCTGTAAAATAGATGTAACTACATTACCTACTTTATAAGATTACTATGAGAATCAAACAACATAGATATAAAGCTCTTAAAACAGGTTGTAGTATATGCTTGCTCCTATAAAATACTCGGAGCTATATCATTATCATTAATTTGCTACTCATTCCATCATCCATTTATATCTCTGCCTCTATATCCTCCTCCTTTTTCATTCTAAATATGCAAACTAATACTTACTCATGAGGGTACAGCTCTGAAAGCATCATCTATGCAATGTCTTCTTTAGTTTGTCTTGTTTTTCCTCTTGTATTCTCTAATGTGCTACACTTCTACTATGGTTATTCAAACTAATTCTTCTGTTGGGCTACTGACTATTTCTCTTGCTACCTCTAGTGCCTGTATTTTTCAACAATTTATATTTTATCAATCTACATTCGATGTCTATAGTACTTTGCACAGTATCTGGCACATTTTAGACATTAACATGTTTAAAAATGTATTGAATCTGGTATCCCCTGGTGGAGTAGCAGTTGGATCTGCCACCACCAGCTGACGCAGTTCACTTATTTCCCAAGGACCAGGTTCACTTCCTGGGGCCCTGGGAGAACAGCCAAGATGAACAACTAACTATAATAAAGTGCTCTTCCTCCTCTCTCTGCCTACCTGCCTAATCACCTTTATTTCTGCCTGCACTTTCTTCATAAATATTGTTGAATCAATAGACTTGTATCATGTTGATTTGGGAGACATACTGGGAAAAAAATATTATGAGGCCATAATATCATTCACTCTGGGATTCTAAACTTCCTTTGTTTTATTAGAATCTGTAACCCTGGGAAGTTCTTAAATTTTTCCGTATCAACCAAGTCAAACAGCTGTCCTTGGTTTTAGTGAGAATGCACCCCTAATGAAAAATAGATGTGATTCTTCCATAAATCATATTGTACTTCTATGGCTCTAACCAGCTATAATTCTAAGTAAAAGTTGAGCAAAAACTCAACATTATTCTTAGTTTTATACTTTTTATCATGATCATAAAGAATTTCATCATGAAAATCTTCAGAAGGCTTGGCTGAAACAGTGTCATTCCTTCACATCTGTCCAAATCTTAAGTCCCATGCTCATATCCAGCTGCTTATTTAAAAAATTTTTTTACAAACATTCTTTAGTTTCAAAATTCAAACTCTGCAGATCAGTGAGTGAGTAAAGCTGGAGATAGCTGGCCCAACCTAACATAGCTAGAAAAGGTGGGACTTCCTCAGGCTAATTTTAGGAAGAATGCTGAAAACAAGAGATCAAAGAAGGAGATATACATCAGAAAATTATATGAAATTGGACCTACATGGGGTAAAGCAAGTCGCTGAAAAAATTCAGGTGGTGAAATATATATTTTAGTAGCAATGATATCTGACATGCAATTTACATTGTTTGCTTTATCATACGCAAATTCTTCCTTCATCTTTAATATCCAATAAAGGCCTCCAACTATAGAGGTTTTACATGGTCATTTTAAAAAAAGAGTCATATCTGGATTAATAAGGTAAAGAACTTGCAGCAAGCTGATCCGTTCCTGTGTCAAATGCATCAGAATCAGGAATCATGATAGCAAGATCCAGTGAAGGGGCTAGAATTCCATCTTAACGAATTCTTAAGCAGTATTTGGGTTATATCTAGATAGCTATTTGTTTCATCTTCTAGATGAAATTCCTTATGGATGGAGATAGTACCCATCATGCCATACTTATCTATGTTCATAATGAACATTCCTTAAATATCTGTGGAATAAATGTAGAGAGGCATAAGTGAATGCATTTACTTAGACATCTGCATTCACACCCAGTTATGCACCTCTGTGGATCATGGTCCTTTACAGAAATCTCTGTGCTATTCAAAGTACCTAGAATATGCTTGACTCAGAGTAAATCATGCTGAATTATTGAATAGGATTCCTGAAAACTGAATGGCATGTTTCAAGGCCAGATGAAGCTTATCAATTTATTGCCCCTCCACCCTCTATCTGTCCTTTATTGCCCATTCTTTGACAACAAGATGGGTTGTGTGATTATTCTTGGAACTTGGCATGATGCTGAACTTTGTTCGTAGAGGACACTGGAAAGACATTGCAGGAGTAAGAGGCCTTCCTTCTGTGTCTGGCATGCTCATTTGGCAGGATTCTGTAGCACATCTGATTTACATAGCACCTGGCTCCTGCAGAGTGTGATTCTCCTGATGTTTGGCTCTTATAGCATGTGCGGCTTCTCCCAATGCCTGACTTTAGAAGCGCATGACAGCCAGGATTCATTAGCCAGTGGCCAGACTTGGTAGACATAGAGATGAGTATGTCCCATCAGATTCCTACTTGTGAGTCAGTTCCTCCAGGATTCTAGAGGATAGATTTTCTAGTAAATTTTGGAGGAGAGGCTTCTAGAAGGAGTGATTTCTACAATGTTCTACTGACATGGCAGCTTAGACAGCGCTTTGTCAACTAGGAACCTTTGGTGTAGCTTTTCTAAGAATATCTTCATTAAGAAGATTTCCATTCTGGGAGGCTTATCTTTGGACCCTCTATCTCAGTCTTATTGGTAGGATTGTTCCTTTTATCTGCAATCCCTGTAATTTTTAGATTGTGTATGACTTCTTACAAACTCTTCATCACTGCACTCCTTTTTTTATAGTTAGTAACTATTTATATTTAACCAATTATTTATATTAACCAGAACAATTTGGAAGTTTGGGACAATTCTGAGTTGAGAGTTCACCTTTCCACATACTTACATATACATCACAGATCTTTTCCAGAGTTCACAGAACTCAATGAACTCAAAATATAGGGAAAATTCAGAGTAACTCACTGTTTTATAACAATACTAATGACATCAACTAGCAGTAAATATTAGCAAGTACATCAAATACAGTAAAAATGTGAGTGCTGTAAATGTAATGGAATTGGTTTTTATTTTTTCTTTTAGCTATGAAATTTTCTTTGAACTTGCATTACGCCATTGTGAACAATGAACCTCTAACAATTGGATGAGGTATCCACTCTTTCAAAAATCCCCTTAATCATGCTTTCTTTATTTGGAGAGCATTTCAAAAAATAAGTAGTTCTTAGATGTAGGTTTAAAGACTGGCTTCACGATTATTTAGCTGAGTGGTTAACTCAATGTGCGATTCAAGCATCACACTCAGCATTACCTAGGAACCAGCAAGAAGTGTAAATTCTAGGACCCAGTCATCCTTCTCAATCAGAAACTCTAAGATCTCACAACCTGTATTTTAACAACCCTGTAGGTGATTCTGATGCACACTTGAGTCTGATAAGCATGTATTTACTTGAATACCATTCTTTTCTAGATGAGAAAACTCAAGTCTCAAAAAACACAGAGACTTGCAAGTTGAAACAACCTGCAAATAACAAATGAAATGTCCTGTGTGAAAAAAGAACTACATCCTTGGTTTCTTCTTCTATGCCCATTGTTAGTTGTCACGGCCTCTGAAGATTTCCTTACCAATAAGGAAATTTCTTGGGTGTGTTATAGCAAAGCAGAAAACACGTCTCAATAAAGAGAAGAGAGTCTTTTCAAATATATGAAGCAGAACAAGCAAGCTATGTAAATAAAGACTAAGATCTTAGATATGGGAAACGCTTATCCCTGAGACACAGTTTGTTTCTTTTGGGAATATGGTATAAAAGATTCAAACACTGAGGTTTAGACTATAATAGATTTTCTTGAAGGATCATTCACTCATAAGAATTTGTAATTTTATGACTTCATGATATGATGTTGGTTTCTTATCAAATAATCCAAATTATTTCTGTGGGAAGAAGAGAAGTGTTTTAAATTAGGATAAAGACCAACTGAGCTCTGCATCCTCCCTGTTTCTCTCTCCACAAAAACATGTACTTGCCAGATGCTTCTTTTCATTTTCCATTTAAGTGGCATTTTCAAATATAGAAAACAATTTTATAAACTCCCTGCCGTTTCTGTTTTGCTTGGGCTCCATGGAGGCCCAAATAATTTATGGAAAAACAGCACCTGTGTTTTCAGCAGGAATGGCTTTCACAACACTGATCAATTTCAAATGAAGGGCATCTACCTCATTCAAGTTAAATGGAAAGAAAGCGTTTTCTCTCTGTTTCCAGAAATTGATTGCAGAATATCCTCAAAAACTATTCCCTTGTCTACAAAAAACATTAACCTGGATGTAAACATTTCACACTCAGCTTTCCCTTTGAGGGGAAAGAGGCAGGTCAAACAATTTATCAAAGAAAGAATTTCTAGGGTTGATATTTTCTGAGGATGTATTCAATTAGATCATTTTCATTATTTTATTCATACAACAAATTGTGTGTTGCAGTCATTAATTCATGAAACACATACTAATTCATTCAGCACATATTATATCTGAATTGTCATAATAGATGGACATATTTTATTGGGGGGTACAGTGGATTTTTATTTCAACATGTAAGATAGAACACATCAGCTTATTTCTGGTTTCAGATAAAGGAAGAATGGTCTGCGTGATCACTGTTTTTGTCAGTCAAGTTTCATTGTGGAATACTGCCATTACCATTAATTTACATTTTCTTTTCTGAGGTTCTGCTTATGGTCTGTTTCTCTTTTTACCCTGTGTTTCATTTTGGATAGTTTCTAGTACTGTATCTTGCTCACGATTGTTTTCTTCTGTGATAGATCATCTGTCAGTGATCCCATTCATTGATTGTCTTTTGTTTCACACATAGCTTTTGAATCTTTACAAGTCGCATTTCAAATTTAAAATACATTTTTTCATATTTCTACTTAAATTTTTGAACAAGGAGAGAAGGACACTGAGTTTTCTTGTTTTAACATCTATGCAATTTGTGAGTCAGGTTAGATCGATTGTTGTTTTTACTTTTTTATGTACCTTTTTTCTTGCCTCTTTGCATTCCCGGTCATTTTTAACTCAGGAAAAGACATCATGAATTTTATTTTATTAGGTAGTAGATCTCTTTTACTGGTTTATTCAATCTTTTGTTCACAATGCTATATTAATTTTTTAAATTGACTTTGTATATCAATCTGTATTTCATAACACACCTTCCGCCTGAGTTCCAGGGTCCTTTACCATCACCTTTTCCCCTCTTTTCATCCCTCTACCTTTCACCCCCAGACAGTCGTCATCTTGTATTCTGAGAGTTTTTTCTGGGGTTTGACTTGTTAAATTTCACAATATTCCACAAATGAGTGAAACCTTTCTGTATTTCTCTTTTTCTTTTTGACTTATTTCACTTACCATGATACCTTCCAATTCCATCCAGATTATTGCAAAAGGCACAATTTATTTTTTCATAGTTGCATAGAATTCCATTGAGCATGTACACCATAGCTTCTTTGTCTGGTTATCTGTCATTTGGCATTTAGGTCGTTTCCATATCTTGGCTGTAATAGATATTTTTATATATTATCCCCATAATTACTTTTGGTTTTGGGATGCACAGGACCAGAAGCAGTATCTGTTTTTACTAGCCAAGCTGGAAGAATTCGTAATTCATGAGGCTCTAGGTAGCAGTACAGAGTTGAGACTAATTTTCCCAAAGTCCTGAAGCAATTTATTTTTATGTCCTTTACCCAATGTCCCATGAATCATGACATTTTCCAACATGGCTGCTGAGAACAACTCCTGGCATTATGTTTTCAAGGAAAAGTACTTTCTCTAACCCTCCTTGGTGTCCTTTCCCTGACATCAGTAGTTTCCTCACATGTTTTTGCATTTCAGAATTCAGTTGCATACCTACAAGATACCTTCTGCAGACCTCTGGAGAGCTCACTCTGTGAACCTCTCATCTCCCTGGTTATCTGTCTTCCAGAATCTAACCATCTTGTGTCCCAGATCTTCCCCTCTGCCCAAGCTCACTGTCTCTCTTTCTGGGGTTCCCCGACTCTACACCGGGTCCTGGAAACACTGAGAAGACAGGGGCAATTTTCGGCTCACCCACCTTGCTTCACACCTCTCAGGAATTGTCTCCCTTTCTTGTCTCATGTCCAGTGTCTGTAAAACCATTTTGTCTTTTGCTTGTTTGTTTCAGGCAGAAAAGTAAATTCAGCCTCTGATACTGCACCATAGATGAAAGCAGAAGTGGAAGTCTTGGAATAATAAGTTGGTTATTGAAAAGAGCGTGGATGTCACGATGAGGAACTGGAGCATCCTCTAATTTAAGGTCCCCCATGGGTGTACTATCAACAAATCCTTCTGTCCACAAGCACATGTGGTTGCTTACCCCTGAGTGGCATACTGATATTGTCATTTTTTATGCACTGTAGAGAAAATTATTTTTAGATAATAGGTTTCCAAAGATATTTTAAAGATATTTTTGGGGTTCCAAAGATAGGCTCACTTAATTTCTTAAGTTAGAGGACATATCTGTAAGGGACTGGGAATGAATTTGATGAGGGAATAAAGACAGGAAGAAAAGTTGAAAAGCTTAGAAAATGCTCCAAGAGATCATTTTCAAATTATTTGCTGCATGATCAGGAAAAAACCCCAACATTTTCATCTTTAAAGAAGAGTTTAAGCTGCATAATGCTTTATCTTCGAGATGTATGGACATCATATCTAAATGAATAGCTGGTTTTGTTTTCTGCCAGCAGGTGAAGAGCCGAAAAGTGTTCATTCGGCTCAATAAAACTCTGGGGATGATTATCCCAGTGAACATCCTGCTGGCACTTAGAGAACCAGAGTACCGTCTTCTAAAGTTCCTCAGTAGATGTGCAGAGATCTGGCCAATTCGTTATCACCTCTAATAACTGCTAATTAAACTGTTTGAGTAGAGCTGTGGAATTTATCACCGAAGCACAATAACACCTGTTAAGTATTTTCTGATGTCATACACAGACTCTTTCAGAAACTATAGCACCTGTTTTATGACACACTGTCCCACTTCCAATGCAGGTACCAGGCAATCCCTTCAGGGAGGAGCTCTGGAACCAGAGACTGATTGGGATGTTGTGGGTAGGATGTGCTGTCTCTGACAATCCACAGACAGGGTATGGAGTCGTTCTGGAGGACTTTGCTGATGTAGCTATATAAAAGAAGACCCTGCAACTCCTCCCTTTTGGGATTTCTAACAAGCTGGGTAGATATACAGAAACATCATACAGAACATATCACTATGCTATATTTTCCTCATGCCTTATAACTTCAGACGTGAGTCCATGTGATTTATTAAATCCATCATCAAGCAAATATTCCTATTATACACTTGACACCACGCCACGCCCGGGACACAAAGGGAAGGTCACTGCCCTCCCAGAGCTCAGACCCTAGTAGAGAAGGAGGACACTGGGAAAGTATTCTCCAGTGTTAAGTGCAGGGCCTCCCACGGTGACAAAGCGTGGTCATATTCGTATAGATAGTAAGTAGCCAAATCTGTGCTAGAACATGATTGTTTGGGATTTTTCTGGTTTTCCTTATAGCAGGCTGCTTTCAGTCCCTGTTCAGCAGGAGGTTGGCCTGCCTCTTAGCAGATGGTTCAAGAACACAATCCCCCAGCCCAGATGCATGAGACAGAGAGATAGCAGCTGGCATTTCCCTTGGAGGAAACTTGAAAGAATGACTGATAATCCCCATATCTTATTTATCTGCTTTAAAACGATTGCCATCCAGACCAAAGCACAGTCACAGTTCTCTGCCCCTAATGAAACCTGCAGTTCATTGTGATTAGATGATAAGATTGCACCTTAATTGTGAGCACCTTAGAAGACACAAAAGAGATGGAAACAGGCCTGGGGAGAGTTCTCTGCAGGGACTTTGGAGAGCCTTTTACCACAGAGAAAAAGAGAACAACTTCGGCTTATTTAGGGACATACCCTGCTTCCAAAGAAAGGGAAAAGATGAGCGCTAACAGATGCTATTTTGGTGAAATGATTTAGTGCTGTGTGTGACTAAGGTTTACTGATTTTCCTGGCTGTGCTTCCTTCCTTTTTTAAAAGATGGATAAAATGTAGAGGAAAAAAAAGTAAATGGTCTTGGCTCTCAGTGGACTGAACTCAGTGTGAATCCCAACCCAACCCTGAGCTGGCTCAAAATAACATTTCTTAGGCACTTTCATGATTCCATGTTGAGTGCTTCCATGTGTCAGTATCTATGTCTATCATGTCCGTATTGTGTGTATTGTGTGCATGTACACACCTATAAGCACACACATGTGGAAAGAGGGAGGAGTCAGAGTTATAGGATACGCATACATTTATATTTACCATGTGACATAATAATACAAGAAAAATATTGCTCACAACAGATCCAAATATTTGGTATTTGCTCCACCTTCCAGTAGAGTCAGGTGAAATCATGATATAATTGTCATGAAAATTGATAACATCGATAGGTAGATCTGTACCAAAGTTTTTGTTCAAATCATGTTTTATATACTAACTCACTTTATGCTAAAAAAAAAAACACACACACACACAGGGAGGACAAAGCAAAGCAATTATGATGTAGACACTATTGAAATTATACCACGTTTAGAAATGAGGACATGCAGACATAGGTAAGTTCAACCTGTCCAAGGTCTCACAGTGAAGAAGTGACGGGAGGAATCAAACTTGGAAATCCCAGACGCAGAGCACACACTGTGGCCTGCTCTGAGAGTGTAGGTCTTTGCCCAGTGCATAGGCTTACCACTGCTGCTGTAACACAAGATGGCAGCCTCAGTGACTCAAAACAATGCATCTTATAATTATGGGGTTCAGAAGTCTGTCATGGGCTTCATGGGTGTAAGCAGGGCAGAATTCCCTCTGGAGGCTCCAGAGAGTCTACTTTCTCACCATATATAGCCTGTAGAATCTACCTTCATTCCTTGGATGATGGCCCCATCCATTCTCACACTGTATCACTCTGATGCTGATTCTCCTGACTTTCTCTTCTATCTTGTGGTTGTACGGGGTCCATTCAGATCATCCAGCATAATCTCTGCACCTCAAGATTTGTCACTTAATCACAATCTGAAAAGCCCATTTGCTATAAACGGGAGCGTATTGACAGATTCTGGGGATTAGGACCCAGATATCTTTGGGGTGTCATTTTTCTACCTATCAAACCAAGTCTCTGCTTTTAACAATTTTGAAAGAAAATATCACTTTGTCAATATTTTTCAAAATTTCAAAACTGTGTCTTTTAATTCAGCAGTTCCCTTTCTGGAAATTTAGTCCATAGACATTCATGACACATGCCTGTAGAAATATTACCAAGAAGTTAATTGCAGTGCTAACTATGTGTTCACTTGTTGACATGCTTCTTTTTTCTCTACCTCCACTAAAATGAAAATGTCTTGAAGGAATGATTTTTGTTACATGGATCACTGTTTTATCTGAAGCCCCGGGAGAGTGCCTGCAATCACTAGAAACACAGCAATGAAGTATTTGCAGAGCAAGTGGGCGAATGCAGTCATTAAAAGGAATAAGATAATTTTAAGTACAAAGGGATAAAAAGATGTCTGAAATGGATATTTATATGAACAAAGAGTAAGATGACTCTGTAATTAAATCATTTTAAGCAGCAATTCATTTTGCAATATGTTCTTTTTCTCTATGTGTATATTTATATGGGTATATGCATGTATATATGTATAAACATGTATTATATACACATATGTTCATGCTATATATATATATATTCAATGCAATTGTAACTACATAGAAAAACTTCTAGCATGAGACATATAATAGTGTTCACTGTGGTTTATTTTTGACTTCTGTTATTTACTTTATTATTTTGAATGAAAATAAACAGCTATTATATTTTTCAGTCACAAAAATTTCAGTGATACATAGAAGATACATCTGATTCCAAGTTTCTAACTCAGGTTAACTACCTTTCCACTCTAGATTAGCTACTGCCTTGGATTGAACACCTTAGTGCAAGTCTCTCAGATGCCTGAGTCAAGAGAAATTCTCAGAAAGATATTTGTATCTGACAGAGTCTGGTCAAAAAAACAAAAAAACCAGAAATCTCTCTAAGGGGAAACTGAAAGCTTCCAGTCTTCATTTACTATATTAATTTAGTGCCCTCTGTATATGTCACTCTTATAGCTTTACCCTTCTCTACTCAATAACTTTCACCCTAAAGATTAAGTTCCACGAGAGCAGAGAAGTTATTTGATTTCTTCACTGTCTCGCAGAGAGTTAGTTGATGCTTCATATATACCCATAGAATGAGTGCATAAGATGAAAAATGATCCTGTGAATTTGTCATAGAAGTTACTTCTCTGGAAGTTTGTAAGGAAAGACTTTGAGTATCAACCACTGGGGTCCAAAGTTCAGCAGCTTTCCTTTTCATTCATTTACAATACTATATATGTTGCAGGAAAATAGGGTCACACTTCAGGACTGTGTGTATCATGTCATACTGTACCCACAACCAGGATTCTAGTGCTGTTTCCCCCTATTACTTTTATTTCTTCCATCCCACGTTCCTGCTCTCTCTTCAATCTCCCATCTTGGAAACCATAGTCTCAGTTTTGTGTTTGGTTAGGTTGTTCAGCTTGTCTCTTTATATTCCACAAATTTGTGAAGCTGCATGATATTTAAAATACATCAATAAAAAAATAGGCAATATGCTCCATGATATCAACTTCAGAAAGTCTTTAGGGAGGCAACACTGACAGCAAAGGAAACAGAAACAAAAATAAACAAATGCAGCTATGTCCAACTAAAAAGCTTACATTCAGTGAAAGAAGCCAGCACAAAAAAGAAGTCACCTTATTGATTGCGCATCACATACCAAATGAAGAGTTACCTTCCAAAATATATAAAGAGCATATATACTTCAACAACAAAAGAATCTAGTAAGCCAATCAAAACATGAGCTGAAGATATAAATAGGCACTTCTTCAGAGAAGATATTTTGATGATCTATAGATACATGAATAAAATGCTCACTATCATGCATCATCAGGGAATTGAAAATCAAAATAACAATGATGTTATCTTACTCCTCTGCGAATGGAGTAATGCTTGAAATAGCCAGTACTGGAGGATGTATGGAGAAAAAGTTCTCTTAAGTGTGGTAGTATGTTAGTATAATTTTTATTGAAAACAATATGGAGATTCCTCAAAAAAAATGAAAAAGGAAAGAAATTTTGATCCAGAAATTTCACATCTAGGCATATATCCAAAGAAAATAAAAGCACTATCAGAAAAGATATTTGCACGCTTAAGTTCATTGAAATACAGTTCACATTAGCCTCACATGGAATCAACCTAAAGTCTTCTGGACAGATGATGGGACAAATATAAGATGGCCAGTATTCCTACTCTGTGAACTAGTACTCAGCTGTCAAAAAAGATAAAGCCAGGCCTTTTGCAACAACCTAAATGAAACTTGAGGTGATTATGCTTAGCAAAATTAATTATAAAAAAGAAAGATTATATATATGTATGTATGTATATATATGTAAAGTCCTAGTTGTTAATGATTAGAATAAAGTTGTAATTGCATTTGACGAGGATTTAAAAATACTCAAAACTCACTAGTTTCTACTTATTGCACAGTATTATATTATTAAATATGCTTCTGAGAATATATACAATTACCATTCTTTATGATAGAGATACTGCTGGTTGTCTCTTACAAATGCTTCCATGTTCACTTATATCAAATTTGTAATTGAAATTCGTGTTAGTGGGAATTTTGCATGACTGTACTCAGTAAATGCTCTACATCACAGGTTGATTTAAGGCTGGAGTCAAAAGAAGATTCAGTTTCCTTAATATAATTTGCACATGGATGAGTCATAGTTTAATGGACTATCACTTATCAGACTTAATGATAAATTCATTGAAAAACAATTCATGGATTTAGCTGCAAGAATATTTGTCAAGCTATAGTTGAATAGCAACCATAAACTATCCATGGACGCAGAAGTTTGTTAAAGTCAGCAAATACATTTTGTTAGAATCACTTAGCCAAAACGGTTAATGTAGATTAGTCCACATTCATCACTCATCTCATTTTCTTCTCTTTCCTGTGTTGGGTAAGGTCAAGCTAGGTTGGTTTTCATAGCAAACAGCCATGTGAGTGGTCAGATCTACCCAGAGTGCACCATTAAAGCCCAACCTGGGTACAGAAGAGTCTTTTTGGAGGGAAAGTATGGGCAAGTCTTTTGGAGGGAAAGTTTGGGAACTCTAGCTGATGTTGAGGTTTCCCAATCTAAGAGGTGGCAAAGTGTAAGAGGTCACAAACAGAATAGATTAAGGAGGATGGTCCACCTTGGAATTTCAGAAGATTAGTCCAGGTAAAGAAGGTCCCATTTAGGGGCAGCGAGCATCCATGACTGAAATACATATGTCATAAAGACAGTGCCCAAACCTGGGGACAGCATGACTGCCCCATGTGGGTTACTGGAGACTGGAGGTGTCAAGAGAGCATCTCTAGGTGGCAGTGACCATGAGATATTGAGGACAGACAGAAAAAATTACTAAATAAATATTGAATTATGGGAACCAAATTTATCATTGTCAAAGAGAAGAGTTAGGAAAATTGATATGAGGAAAAGTAGAATGGAGCTTGTGATGCTGCATTCACATTGGAGATATAGAAAACACATGAACATGTATTTAGAGAGAGTAGTGTGACATGAATGTGTGCTCACAAATACGTCAGCGCCGGTCCATCCCACTAGGCATGTCTGGGATGACTGCAAGCATACCTGCCACCAGATACCAGCTTCTAAATTCTGACCACCATTGAAAGGAGCCAGGGAACTTTGAAAAAATAACAAATTCCTGGTCAGGCCAGGGAACATGGGAGCTAAGATGGGATCCCCTTGTTATAACAGGAAGTAAGAAAACGCTCGAAGAATGAGCAAGTTTATCAAATGATAACTGAAGCAAACAGGAATCACTTCCACTGTCCAAATGGGCATCATTCCTGCATCAAAATAAGGAAAGAATTGACTTATCACCCATTAAATAAAGTAGGAATCTTTAATCTATACTTTATAAGGGTATAAGTGAACACATTAAAAGTATGATTAAAACAGCCGATGTATATAGATTCAAAATACCGTCCTATAAAATCTTTATGAACTATAAAGGGGAATAAAGGAATATTAGAGTGAAGAAGAATGCAGACATCACCTTAATCAGGGGATCAAAGTGAATATCCTCACAAATGGGACAAATCAAAAGCATGTGGATTCATAGAAAGTGCAGACAAAAATCCTTCCTGGTGCTCTCTCTGGTTCAGAAGAGACTCATACAGGTGGAAGTCAGAACAAACTAGCCTCATTCTGTGAAGAAACCATGAAATACCTGAAGCAACAGGCAGCTCTCACTCCATCTGTTGATAGAAACTATTAGAAAGAAGCCTTTCTGAATCTTCACTAAGGTTCCTGTAACGTTAATCTTTTAATCACCCTGTACTGCCTCTCCTGATCTCCAGCTGTGTGGAACCACAGGGCCCTAACACCACCCCTTCTGTGAATGTTGTGATGTAGGAACAAATCTGACTGCCTGCTCAACAGCCCTTGTGATATAAAGCCCACTCAGGACTTTAAGGCCAGATAGTCTACAGAGAGGAATCTGACCATTCTGGGTTTGAATAACCTGATTCATGAACTACTGAAGTCTGTGAAATTTCATAATTTCTGTAATCTTTGTACTCTAATGATTAGAAGTATCACTTCAGTGATATTCCTGACAAAGATACAAAGCTTAAATCTATTAAAACTAAATTGAGGAATGTTCTACAAAACAACTGGCATGGAATGCAAAAGTATCAAAATGATGAAAGTCAAAGAAAGATTAATGGAAGATCCCAGATAAAAATCGGAGTAAAAATACATTTGAAAAATGCAGCTCAGGATACTGGACTTGAATTTTTTTTTTTTTTTTTTTTTGATATGTCATTGTCATGTGGAGAAAACTTGACTAGACTCTGAACTAGAAAACTTTACTAGACTCAGGAAGCGGTAAAATATTAATATTACTGCAATAGTTAAGTAGGACAAATTATTGCATATATAAACAGACAATAAGGTATTTGAGGGGGAAGGACATCATGTCAGCAATGGGTTAGAGCAAATTTATTTGTATTTTTGTTGAAAGTTTAATTTTAAGATTAAAAAAAACCCATGTAATATGACTCAAAAGTTCCATTCCCTAACTATATAGCCAAGAAACAAAATGAACAAATACACCCACAAGAAGAATTGTACAAAATTTCCCAATAAATACTAGTTGGAATCGCTAAACTCCGGCAACAACCCACATGTCCCTCAATAGAGAAATGGGTAAATACCCTGCAGATATTCATACAATGGAAGATGAATAAACACTAGTATATGCAACAATATGGATAATTCTCAAAAACATTTCAATGAAGACAGAAACAAAAGAAATCCAACAAAAGAATATTGTGTGAGGCCATTCTTTTAGAGCTTAAAAACAAGCAAAGGTAATCAATGAAGAGAGAATGAACTGATGGGAGCTTCTTAGAAAGCAATGTTCTATAGCCTAACCAGGTGGTGGCCACACCGGGATACATATTTGACAAAACGTATTCCAATACACAATCATTTTTATGTTTTATTGCAAGTAAATTATGTCTCAATAAGATACTGTTTCAAAAAAAAGTTAGGGAAAAATATTCAGGTTTCTTGATTTGTTCCATTTCAGTATGTTATGGATAAAATAGTCAACAATTTCAACAGCTCTTTCTGCCTTTCATTTCTCCTGCTACATTCTGAAAGTAGTCCCTTTACACTTCTCATCAAGAAAAAGAACAACCTTTTTGCAATGACCCGTGAGCAAAATTCCTTCACATACATAAAACTTGCAGGAAGTCTCTGGAATTGTAAGTTTGAACAAGAGAGCATTTTGGTCTAATGTATGCAATCCAGTAGAACACAATGCCTTATGTCTAGGGAATATATTAGCAAAAATTACTTTTTATTACAAAGCCCTAGGCCTTCAAGAAATTCTTTATGATTCACTAAAATGATAGCAGAGTGTGCGATAGCATGGTGTTGGTGCATTTGCCAGAAACTGCACACCTTCTGTGGAATGATTCTGTAATTGTTGGGTGATTTCTTTTTCCAGTTGAACAGTACTTTTGAGACTATGTTTTTCTAAGAGGTCATGAAAAGAAAATTGGAAATATCACATATCTGCTGACATGACATGGAAGGTTTCTTTTATTTTACATTTTCTTTTTACCTCTGAATGGAGGCAAAAGGCTCTTCAAAGACAAAAACATTTCCTTTGGGTTCTCTCCTCTGAAGGAAAACCATTTATCCCGGAATTTGAGCCAACATGATTTATAACGTAAAGGCTGAGGTTAGTAGTTTAGTTGTTTTTAAAGGAAAGGTGCAAGCAGGAATGTGGGAGAGTAGGCAGGCAGGTAGCAAGTGAGAGGAGGAAGAGGCCTCTTGATTTTACCTTTATTTAGTTGTTCTTACTATTGCGTGCCCCCGCAGGACCAAGTCTCAAATCCAGGGGTGCATGGCCTGCATCCTGCAGAGGTGATTGACCTAATGGCTGCTACACGGGGGCATGCCTGTGGCAGTTGTTTGATCTTCTGAGCACGTACGTCAATTGTCTCTCTTATAAATGAAATTTGTATCTTGAAAACACTACGAGCTCTTACTTTTATATTCTCTTAATATACTCCTTATTTTCTAGAGGAATGACTGAGGGACTGTCTCCCTCCCTTTTCCCGCTGTCTTCTAAAATAGTAACATTTACTTTGAAAACTCTCATTGAGTGGAGTTTTAGTCCTGCATTCCATTAATGTGTGTAATTCTCCTTCCGGTTCATATGAGACCTTTCTCAGCACTATCTGTGGTGTATTCATGGCCTTTCACCTAACTTATTTTCCTTGTTTGGGAGCTTGGGTTTTATTGGATTCAGTCAACTAAGCAAAAGTTTAATGAAAGTCAGGGTCTGGAGACAGAAACAATCCTTCAAGTTTAATTAGTTACCAAGATATTCTTTTTTAATTTTTTAAATTTCAGGAAGAGTTCAATTCCCATCAATGCAAATGGTGATCCCACAAGGAATTAAGTGGGAACTGTCTGTGGTGGTACTTACTAGTGGTCATGTTTTGGGAATCTTACTGCTTCTCTTCCCCTTTCACCTCCTAAGCCTTGTCATACATTACCAATGTAATAGTGTGTTCCTGATCTCATCTATTTTTTCTCCTACAAATAGCTGGATATACACTCATCACCATATGTATCTGTATGCTTTTCTTATGATTCCATAATTATTTTATGAGTAAATTACTTGGTTTATATAATATATTATAATGAAATATTGAGAAAGTAGTAAAAAAAAATGAGGAAAAAATACCCCAGGTATAAGACAGAGGGGAAAAAATCTGATAAATCATAAATCCCTGATATTTATAGATGAGTTAAATGAAGACACAATTTTTAAAAACTGGTTATTGCAAATGAGTGCAGATGTGTACTTGTATTTGAGTTTGCAGAGAGTTGATATTTTCTAGTGCAATATAAACAACCAATATACATTTAAATTGAAGTAGAAAATATAAACAATGCAGGAAAGCAAATAAAAATGTTTAGATGAAAAGAGAAACATGTGCCAATCTCTTATAAAATTTTTGTCTAACCTTTCATTAGTATATGCTTCTAAGGTTTACTCTTAATTCTAAATGGTATAGGGGAGATTCCCAAGTCAGTTAAGAGCGCCTTTGAAAAATAGCAATCAAACAAATAGAAGTTTAAAATAAGTCTGAAGAACTGGCTCTCAAACACATCAAAAGCCTACCAAGATTGACTTCAACACTTATTGTCAGTGGTTGCCTTGAGTAAGAAAAAGTCTGAGGCGAGACTCATTCCCAGGACTGGAGATCAATGGAGGTCAATCTTGGCTTCTCATCTGAACTCTCACCCTTAGCCTGAGTGAAGATATTAATATAATGAGAGTGAGAGAGTATTTGCAGTTAGAGAGATCAGAATCAGAGACCAATGCTGGCTTCTCAATGGGAAATAAGACTGGTTCCTATTACTCAGCAATAGTTGAAATTTAAGATAGAATAATTACAAAAGTAAGACCTTCTGGTACAACCTGATGGAGTGGGGTTTGGGCGTAGTCCACATCCTTGTTGAGGCCTCAAGTCTGTGTCCTGGGACCATTGGGAATTACCAAGATGAACAACTAAATAAAATAAATGGAGTCTTCTTCCTCTTCTCTCTTTCTGCTGCTCTGTTCGTCTCATTCTGCCTGTGTCTTCCCTTCAGAAATAAGATATGCATATAATGTATACGTTTAGATATAAATAATCTTATCCATATTGATATCAAATATATAAGACATGGAGACACAGCTCTTTAGGGCTTTGTTCATATTAACTTGTCTAATTATTCCTAAATACCTTATAAGGTAGTTACTTTTGCTATTTCTCATCTACAAATGAGGAAATTGAGGAAAAAATATAAGTAATCACTCCAAGGTCACAGAGCTACCCATGAACCAAAGCTGGGTTTTGAGGCCAGACTTAGTTTCCTCGAATGTTGAACTATAATATTTACTGGACTGCAATAATAACTTCACAAACAACTAAGCAAACAGCTTCAAACTAATTATAATCTTTCAAGTCATACCTCCATAACTGAAATAAATCTATATACATTGTATTTTGCGGGAACTATAATCTGAAATGTTTTATGTTCTTTCTAGCTAGAGAACTATTTTATCATCTCTTTTCTGGCTACTAGTTGATGTTTTTCTCTTCCTATAATCTCTCCCAACTATCATATTCAGAGAAGGCTTTCCACTTTAATGGAAATCCCTGTTACTTTTGTCACTTATCTGCTCCCCCAAAATGTAAATTCAAACTCACCATCAAAGCTGAGGGCATCCAACTCTGAGCCATTGTGAGTGTTTTGTCTGCATAAACAGTAATGCATGGCTTCACGCCTGGGAGACTGAGAAACGCACCCTAAGGCTATTCTGTGGCGTGAATGTCATAGAGTGTAATGACAAACACCTAGACAGCACAACTCACTACCCACCTTGGCTATATCACACCACCTGTTAGGATTGCCATCTTCTATGTGGTCTATGGTTAAACAAGCATAAGCTATGCATGACCATATATGCTTATTCTGTCTATGCTAATGACATTGCTTCCACTGGATGGAAAAGGAATTTCATGTTCATGCTACTTTATAAAACAACAGAATGTTTGGAGGGAGACAAGTAGAGTTTCAGCACAGGATTACTCTGTGCACGCGCTGTTTTCATTCAGTTACTCAAATTGTCACTGCACACAACATCTGACTTTGTTTCCCAGGATTTGGTTTGCAGGTGCATCCAGGAGCAAAGCTTTTACATAGCCTAAGACAGGATGGTAGACACTTTCAGTTACTTGAGAAACAAATAATGAACTCACTTATCAGTGAGGCCTTCATTTGTTGCGTCTCCTCCGTTTGGCAATTTTTCTGCTCATTAGTTCTTTCCTCCTGAGGATGAAGAAGATCAGAAGGAAGATCAAGTTCAAATAAGTCAATTACAACTGCTTGTCAGCAACTGAAATGAAAGCATGAAGGCCTGGTGGGCAAGGATTTGGAGACAACTTGAGGGATTATCTGAGAATTTCAATTATCTGAGGACTTTCTCTCTCTATCAGCATGAATAATTGAGAATCCCGAGTCTGGAAAACCAGAAGACTTCGAAAATGCTGGAACTGGATGTCAGCTTAATGGTAATCTTATCCAACCTCTATTCAGAGATGGAAAAACAGGGGACCTGAGAGAATCAATTGCTTGTCAAAGACACAAAGCTGGCTAATGGCAGCTCTGATTCCCCGCAGATACCCACTCTCTTCTGCCTTGTAGCTATGTAAAAAAAAATTCTAATCTTGTGTCAGGAACACACAGAATACTTTCACTTAATATAACTCATGAGTTATTTATCACAGTATCTCCAAAGGAGCCGGGTATGGTGGAAAGAGAGGGCTTAGGTGACTGATGGCTTAATTCTCTCACATCTCTGTGGTCTGAGACAAACACCCAGACTTCTGTTTTCTCACATTTAAGAAAGAACTCTTTCAACCTCTCTGGAAAAATAATATGGAGATTCCTCAAAAAAATAAAGAAGGAGCTGCCATTTGATCCAGCAATCCCACTCCTAAGCATATACCTAGAAGATATAAAATCTCCAATCAGAGAAAAATTGCCTGCACCCCTATGTTCACAGCTGACCATTCACAATAGCCAGGACATGGAAATGACGTAAATGCCCATTCACAGGTGATGGGTAAAGAAGCTGTGGTCTAGATACTCGATGGAAGTCTATGCAGCTACCATACAATAAAACATCAAAACCCAACACCATCGTGACATTTGCAACAACTTATATTGAGCTGAAAGGAATCACATTAAGCAAAATAAGTCAGAAGGAAGAAGAGAAGCACAGGATGGTTCACCCTTATGTGGAATATGATGAAATGAAACCAGCAAAAAGTAAACCCACACAAAAGTCACAGGACCCAAATCCATGGCTGCCGGTGTCTGAATCTAAGATTTAAGACCATGGCAGGGGGCGGGGAGGGGGATGTACATATATAAGACAATGTTTCATAAACCTTAAACAGTTTTAGGAACGCTTTACCGGATTCTTTACCATTTTTAGCGTATTTCTGAGTGAATCATTAGAGACTAGAGAGGAAAGGAAATTGGGGTGAAATTTGTCTCTTTGTCTAAATTATTTATCAGTTGCTTTTTTCTAGGAGATGAGTCATATGTCTGAGAATGTCAGAACTTGGAAAGACTAGAGAATGAAGCTGCAGCATCGACTGACATTGTGTGATAGGGGTTCTATCTGAAGGGCCCCTTCCTGCATTCCCCAGCCTGATTCTCAAACCCGGAGCCTAGAATCACCTTCTGATGAGAACCCAGCTTTGCAGCAGGAGGCAACCCTCCCCCAGTCCCCACTCCATGTCCATTCTTTCAGGTATCTCCCCAATCAGCTGATGACAGACACTGCCCCTCACTTTGCTAAGGACGGGAACAGTGGAGTCTCCGACTTCGAGAGGCTACTCTCAGCCTGGAGGTGGACATGTATGTCAACAAAAGCAATCTCAGAAAATTTCTGCTTGAAAGCTGAATCTGGAATGCTGCCTGTTTTGTCAATAAAACTTTATTGGAACACAGCACATCACTGGTTTACATATTGCCTGTGAATGCTTTCAAGAGACAAGAAAAGAAAAAAGAGAGGAGACAATGTCAAAGTGGAGTGATGATATTAGAGTGTGACCTACATAGCTCCTTACACATAAATGCACAGACCTCTGCGGCAGAGGATAGATGCTTTTGAAAGAACAGGGAAGAAAAGCAGTCAGACTCTTTATTCGTCTCTCTTCAATTTGACTGCATAACAGAACCATCTAGAGAGATTAAAAACTTCTAGATGCCCGTTTTTCTTCAAAAATACTTAAATTAGATGGTAAGATCGGGAATGGTGGACTTTCATTTTTTGGTCCTTTTTGATCCTCCAAAGGTGATGTAAACTTAAAATGCCAATGTGCACATGAGGGTGGAGAAACCCTGCCTAGAGGAAGTGACATCTTCACTGAGGACCAGTGTAAGAATAGTGTGTATTGTTACTGGCACCGGAGTCAGGTCACACTCACTGATGCTGAGACAGTGAGAGAGGCTGTCTGCATCCCAAGGCTCTGGGCTTGTACCCCAAGTCCAGGGTGTGGGGGGTGGGGGGAAACCAAGATAATCAACTAAATGAAACAGTGAGCAGAGAAAGGACGTGAGTATTTACTTGAGAGAGACAGGAGTATGTGCAAAGATCAGGAGCACAGAGATGTGAGCAGTTCCAGAGAGAGAAGTGGCAGGGAGGAGAAGAGATGGAGGAAAAAGCAGAGACCAAATCATCAAAGCTCTTACACGTTCTGTTAAACATGTCTGGAGTTTTCCTTAAAGAGGAAAGTGTGGAAGGTGTGTAACTGAATACTTTTAAGCAGTGACAGTAACACTGTGGAAGCTGAATTCCAATACAGTGAGCAGCTCATGGCGCAGAGCTGCATGTAGGGGTGCCTGGCGGGTGTAGTGTGCTGCAGGAACGGGGGGCAGGAGGAGAAGTCAGCAGGCTGACCTCAGGCCACATGAAGCAAGGATTTAGAATCTGGCCCCTGGGCCCCAAATGTGCTGTCTGTCACCAGATACACCACCCATACTCAGTTCTACTTGGCCCTGATTTCACTGGAGGCCATTTCCGTGCCTCCACCCCCTATTCAGAGGGGAAGTTGTCCAGGTCCTGGTCACCTCGTCCCATTCTTTCTTTGCAGGCAGAGCAGAACTGGTTTGCACACTGGAGGTGCTGATGAATAATGTATTAAAAACAAGTCTTTAATTACTGCATATTATTTTTAAAGAATTTTTTTTTAAAGGACGGTGCAGGCAGGAATGCAGGCCAGTAGGCAGGAGGAAGAGAGGGGGGTGGTATATTTCTGTATATTTCATTTATTTAGCAAATATATGTACCTATTTTGATACTAATAGGGCTATACACAGCTTTATCTGTTTTTTATTTAATAGATTACTATTTCCTTACCTAGTAGAATTTTGACTATAATAAAACCTGTTTACATAGATGCATCTGTTTCAAACCTAAAGAAGCGACAGAAGCAGGTTATTTTATTTAGTTGTTCATCTTGGTTCCCCCCGCCCCCATTCCTCCCCGCAACCCCGGCACAGGAACCCAGGGCCTTGGGATGCACGTAGACCGTCTCAGCATTGGCCAGTGTGACCCGACTCCTGTGCCAGACAGCACCCAGGTGTTTGAGGGTCTATCTGCCTTGGTGGACACACAGGGCGGAACCGGGCCCAGCACCCGCCTGCCCTGCAGCCATGCCCACCTGCAGCCATGCTCACCTGCGGTCATGTCCACCTGCGGCCATGCCCACCTGCGGCCATGCTCACCTGCGGCCATGCCCACCTGCGGCCATGCCCACCTGTGGCCATGTCCACCTGCGGCCATGTCCACCTGCCCTGCGGCCATGCCCACCTGCGGCCATGCCCACCTGCGGCCATGCCCACCTGCGGCCATGCTCACCTGCGGCCATGTCCACCTGCGGCCATG
>RJWH01000975.1:0-388831 GCA_004363575.1 Solenodon paradoxus
CCAGAGATAACCCCACAGTGCCAGAGATAACCCCGCAATGACAGAGATAACCCCACGGTGCCAGAGATACCCCCACAGTGCCAGAGATACCCCCACAGTGCCAGAGAGAACCCCTATAGTGCTTACCTGTGACTACCACATTGTGGTGTTCTGCTCCCTTTGAAGAAACAGACACTTGGGTGGAAAGATCCTGTTTCCATGGCTCCTATTTCCTCACAGGAGCAGGAATAGCAATAGTGGCTGATTTTGGGTCCGTCAACAAACTGGTCCCAGAGCACCTCATTTGCCCCTTGTGGCCCGCATCAAAGACAGCCCCGGCTTACTGAAAACAGGATAAAGCTGGCACCTGTATTAAAACGACAGCCGGTCCGGGGATCTGTAAAAAGAAGTCTGTCTCATTTAAAATGTATGGTCAGTCTCCTTATTTTTCATGATTTTGTGCCCGGAACCTATTTGTCCTCCACTCCCCTCATCTCTCAATCCCCCACCACATACATATCCTGAGAAGTTGGTGAGCTTTCTCTAGTCTGAAAATGTAACTGTTATATTTATTATATTTCTCTTTTAGTCATGACCACGAGGCATAGGTCCCATGTGGATATGAAATCAAGCGAGTGACTCTCACGGGTGCCCTCTCACCCTCCCCATGGACGTGTTATGCTAAGTTCTACCATCTACTTCCCACTGTAGAGGTAACTTTGGATGAAAACCATTCCACAGGGGTTGTGTTGTGAGGACCCGCTTCTCGGGGAAGGCAGGGAGTTAGCCCATGACAGAGGGCACTTGTCCATTCTTGATTAACGAGACGTCCTTGGACAAAGAGTGTCATCCACCACTGGCCCCAGAATGACCCTTCTCCTTGGTCCTGGTCCAGTCCATCTAGTTCCAGTCAGGACAGCTCTGTGGGGACCAGTCTGGTGTTTGTCACCCAAACCTTGCCAACGGGAGCCCAACGCCTCCTCTCTGAGTCTGGTTCCAGCCCTCATAGACACGTGCTTTCTTTCCTGTAGACTCAGAGAAATGAAGTGTGGAGCTTCCAGAACTATCTTCTACCTCGAGGGGAGAGTCCCTGGAGTAGATCCAACCTAGTGGAAGTAGATGGAGAAGCAGAGAGAATCTCGGCTCTGGTGACTGTGTGACGTGACATCCTGTGTCTCCCTTGGCCTGCAGGCAGCTCTTCACCTGCCACCACAGCGCCAGAGTCCAAAGTATTTCTGCAGTGCCTAGACTCCTGAGGTTAGTTGTCTTTAATTTTTTATTCCAGTTTTATGTGCGGGGCGGGGGGCGGGGAGTCTCTGGCAGCTCCCAAAATGTTAACTTTATTATCGTGCTTTTCATATTCTGACTCATTCGGCATTTATTCAGCTGCCATCTCCGGTCGAGCCTGCTCCAGGTGATGCCGTGAGAGAGGAGACGGTGGACACTCAACATGGCAGCTCTGCTTTTTCGGAAATAGTTCCTGTCTGTGATGCCTAAAGGTCGAGTCTGTGTCTCCCAGGCCCCAGAATTACCAGGGCTCCTTTCTGCATTCAGAGGTGGATCTACTCTCTCTTCCACCGGCAATTGACTTGTTTCTTTATTTTCCTCAAAAGCATGTAGGTACTTTTGTGAGCTTCTCCCCAGTGAAACGAACTCGGTTTAATTAGCTGCCTACCTTCAGTGGATCTGACGGGATACAAGAAGGAATTCCGCACAATTCCTCCCCCACCAAGGACTCACCAAATGGTGGCCATGACGGTGGCAGATACGCAATTCATTGCTCTGTGATAAAGCGACACAGGGAGGGTGGGATGTAAGCAGAACGGCACAGACCTAGTGCCTCCTTCTAGGACAACTCATTTAGGAGGATTCAGGGAGAAAGATCGGTGGTACCACCTGCCGAGGAAGACAGATTTGGAGGCCAGGACAAAGACGGAAGGCTTCAGGTAGTTACGGCTTCAGTGACGGACTCCATGCCCCCTCTTCCACTGCCAGCATGGATTCTGGAAGAGATAGCAGGGCAGTCAGGGGTACATTCAAGGAGGCCCAGGAGTTGGACCACGTACAGAAACATGTCAGTTTTCCAATTCTTCTATCTTGGAACCCTTAGGAGGTCTTGGCTTTGCAAAACAACATATTACCTCTGAATCTGAGTTTCTGAAATCCTGGCAGGGGGGCCAGTCCAGCCGGCACTGTCGCCATATGTGTTTAGAATCTCATGCACAATAATTAATTTCCATTCTGCAAAAATGAATAATTAATATAGCATCCCACATCATTGGATCCAAACAGAAGTTGACACATATTCAGAGACCCACGCTCCTGAGCAAACTTTTTAAACTGAGGCATTTTATTAACAAAGTCACGAAAAACATTTTTTTCCTCTCTCTTCTAGACAGTAGGAATTGAACTTATTCCAACAACGAGGGCAGGACCAGGGGAGAGTGTTCAACTGCGATTTGGGAAGGGAGAAGATATGGCAAGAATGAGGGAGAAGAATGTGGCTGGTGGGTGGCTGGGTACAAAGATGAAGGTGACTCCAGGGAAAGAAGGAGGAGAAAATAAAATGATAGGCTTCCAGGACGTTGAGAGCTGAATACTTTACTTTGATTCTGAGCTACGCAGCCATGATGAAGAAACAGGGACCCAGGGATGACGGCAAAAATTAGGGAGTCACAAACCATCTCCGACGGTGGAGCCGGGTGGCATCCTCGCCCTCCCTGTCTGAGCCATAAGTCCCCTTCAGCCCGTCACACTGCCGACAATCTCACCAAACTGCGGCGCACGAGACGCAGAATCGTAAATACATTGGATGGTGTGACGTGGAGTTAAAGGACCCTCATTCATGAAATTCACAGCGTGAAATATATTGTGATCCCACTGTGCTCGTGCTCACGATTATCAATGCTGTTATTAATAAGATCATCTACTTTCGGGGCACGGAGCTGGCCTTATTTTCCAGGGTATTGAATAGAGGTTGGATGAGAAGAGATCTGCTCTCTTTACACTGTGAGGAGGGCTGGAATCCTGCCGGGAGCCGCAAGCCTTATATTCATATAAGTTCATTTTTAAATAAATTAATTTTTAAAAATTTCTTTTTATTGTAATTATTCTACACATTAAAATAATTTCCCATGTAGAGGTTCCCTATTTCTTAGATATATTTCAATACACCCTGCCCTCCACCACATCACCAGCTTAGAAAACAATAACTTTCCAAGATGGGACAAGGGAGAAAGAGCATAATCAGTCCTTTTCTTTGGTCCTGAAGGGATGGTATACACTGATTTTTACAAAGTCTTCTGAAAGCAGGATGCATTTTTTTCTGTTTTGGCTGCATGAACAGAAGTCTGTCTTAGGAAGAGGCAGGAGAGCGTTTATGTGCTTGGCTTAAGTCTGATGTCATATTCACTTTAGGAGAAGTCTCTAGACCGCTAGAAGGAGAGTGGGAAGCTAGGACAGTGATGTGACCTGAGCTCTTGCTATGTGGGGTGAGTGAAGAAACGGAGAGGCAGAGATGCTAGAAGATTCCCGAAGGCTCATTAGCAAGGGATGTGGAGCAGGCAGGTACCAGCACCTTCCGCTTCGGTAAACTTGCCTCCACCCCCAATAAAAGGCAGGCTGTGGGTCCCTTGGAAACATGTGTGTGGTCACTGTGTAGCTGGCTCACATGTCATCACATGTTATCGCAAGACATGGACTAGAGGCTGTGCATTTGGAGTCCAAATTCAATCCTTCTCCCGCCCGGCCACATCAATGGCCTTGAGGTGAGCCCCCACATCCGGATCAGCCCAGACGCAGTATCAGCCCACAGCAGAGCTGAATTGTACACGTGGGCCGCGGGGTGCTGGGATGGACCTGAAACACTAGGTGTCTTCTCTCTGGAGACCTGGATTGTAACTGCCCTGGAGTGTGTGTGTGTGTGTGTGTGTGTGTGTGCATGCATGTGGAATAAGATCATTATCTTTTCCTAACAATCCTCACATCATCATCTCTGACAGGAGAGATTTGCTGTCTAAGGTAAACGTTGAATTTCTATTCTCGAGCTGTGCCATCTCAATGAGAGGATTCACCAACAGCATTGATTTGTTTTTCAAGAAAACAATGGCAGAAAAATTAGACTGTGATGACAGGGAGCAGGAGACTCGAGCAGGACTCCCAGCTGGACACAGTGAAGGGGATGCGAAGGTTAAAACAAAATGCATGTCTCTGAAATGTGAGGAGTGGAACATTGACTATAAGGGACTTCCTGTAACCAGCGTCCCTCCGAGGTGCTGATTCCTCCTAGAAGAGAAGGTCTGAGTGGGCATTGCCACCTCAAAGGCCTTTGCTAAAAAGGCGTCATCTTTTAGACAAAGATGTGGAAGCCTCTCTGGCTTGCTGGGCAGGTCGCTGGGCCTCATGCCCAGGTCCAGGCTGATCTTGGAGCAGGAGTCACCGCACATGGACAGGTGCGTGAGACGAGGCGGCGGGGGTGTTCTGTGAAGGAATTTGTCAAGTTAACCCACTCTCCCGGGCTTGGTTTCCCCCGGAAACACATGCTGTGCTGGAGAACTCTGTTCCTTCCAGCTGGGAAACGTGGGTCTAGGAATGGAAAAGCCAGGCTGGTGGACACACACACACACACACACACACACACACACACACACACTCTCTAAATGGAATGCCAGCCAGACCTAACTTTCATTAAATGCATCTTAGAACAATTTGAAATGAAACCAGAGAACACATGACAAGTGTGTGTGCCCCCACGTGTACACACACACACACACACACACACACACACACACACACACACACAGAGTTTGCAAATGATCTCCAAGCGAAGGGGAGGTGTGGAGAGAGGGTACCTGGAGCATGTCTAGTGTTATTTTTAGACCGGTAGAGATGGTTGTTCAGGGTTTACACGCATCACATTTGGTACTGTTAACTCATTGGTTGTCATTTTATTGTGGTTTATTCTAACAGTGTTGGCTTGCCTTGCTCAGTGAGAGAAGGCCACGTGGATGAGAAGGGGCCCAGCAGAGTTCAGGCGGCCTGTCCTCTGTGGCTCCGCGGCAGCGGCCGAGCCCTCGGGGAGCCTGGGTGCCGCGCCGAACTGGCAATGTGGAAGGCATTTGACTTGCTGTATTAGTTTTCATCAAAGATTCACAGCTCACACTCAACAGCTTCTTTGCATTAAAATCTGTGACTGTAAAATTTCAGGAAGAAACATCGCTCTTTCTTTTGCTCGTTAACCCTTCCCCCCAGCCTCCCCAGAGGATCGGGAGCACCCTGTCTTTGTTCCAAATGTCTCTCCCCCTACTACGCACGCCTCCGATTCTGTGCACCCTGATTCTCCAGGGGGGCGTCCCCCACCCACGGAGGCAGCGGTGGGGGACAGGGAATGGCAGCGACTGTGGGGGAACCTGCCGGGGCAGCATTTGTGCTTCCTGGAGGGTCCCGAGGATGAAAACAGCTTTCCTCCTGCTGCTTTCCCTGTGGGGACATTGCAGCCCAGTCATGCCGTCATGACTTCTGTGTTGGGGGGCTCCCGGGGGATGCGTTTAGCCCACTTTTCCCTCTTCTCTTTTTAAAAATGCCGGTAAAATACACGTAACATTTTTTTAATCTTAGTCATTTTTAGGCACACAATTCCATGTTGTACAAGGATCGGTACCAATCCCCCTTTTCTTAACTTTTCTTATCACCCCAGTGGAAACCCTGTGCCCCGAAACACTCGTGCCCCAGGCCCCCAGCCAGCCCCTGCCAATCACTCTTCTGCTCTCTCCGAATGTGCCCATTGTAGTTTTCTCATATGGATGGAATGATGTGTCCCTTTGTGTCTGGCTGATTCCACTCAGCAGAATGTCTTCAGATTTCCTCCAGGCTGGGGTCTGTCAGCATCCCTTCCTTTGTAAGGCTCCAAAGAACCCACCACATGGATGGGGTGCATTTGTGTGTCTGCCCCTCCGCGGATGGTCCCTGGGGCCGGTCCCTCTCTGGGCTGTTGCAGTTGGCGCCACCGTGGGCATGGGTGGGCACGTGCCGCGTCAGCTCCCGGCGTTCCATGCTCTTGGTTGTCTGCTGAGAAGTGGAGCTGTTGCATCGGTCCTTCTGTCTCCTTCCGGAGGAGCCGCCGTCTTCTGAGTCCTGGGCTGGGACAGGCCGAGTTCTGTGTGGGTCTCCACAGGACGGCCCCCTGGGAAGGGGCTCATAGGTGTGGGTTGGGGCACTCAGTCTTTGTCGTGGAAACGCTGGTTCCAGCTCCCCCAGCCTTGTCTGCTGGTCCTGGACAGACTGTGATGCAGGCAGGGAGGCCCCCGCCAGGTCTGCACAGAGAGATGCTGAGGCGGGCACGAGGCGGAGCCTGGAAAACTCGGGATGGACCCAAAGTCACAGAGACGAAGTTCGACGGCAGCGTCTCGGAAGGACGGAGCCGTGGGCAGGCAAATTCTCGGGTGTCGGGCACCTCCCAGATACTGTCGACCCTCACTTCACACCGTCAGTAAGCTCTTGGAAACTGTGACTTAAAGCAAAACAGCCCATGACAAAAGCAGTGCCAGCAGAGGCTGAGTGACAGACAAGGTGAGGCCTGCTTCTGGTCACAAGAAATCACGGACATCTGCACAAACATCCGCACTCTTCACGTTGAGAAATCCTTTGTGTTCATTCACTCATCTGCGGGCTCACTCATTCCAGTCCAGGCTGAGGAGGGCAACTCCCAGCTTCTCGGGGGCCAGGAGGGTCCACCCGGACAGGGCGCCCTCCCAGCCGGGGCTCAGCACACTCGCTCACGTACACACATGCACACTCACACACTTATACAGCCCCTCCACTCACACACATACTTGCACAAACACACACTCACGTAACACACTCGCACGCATTCACGACCACATTTACACGCACTCACACTTACACGCATTCATTCACACACTCAAAACACTCTCACTCAGACTGGGGTAACTGACACACCAATGGACTCCACGTGACACCTATGGGAAGCGGGAGGACTCGCGGCCCCAGAGAAAACCCTGCAGGCCACAGACAGTGGCCCCGGCTAAAAAAGAAATGATGTGGACAGGGCAGCGCTATTGAGACCCTGGCGAACTGTGGAGCCCGGGGCAGCCGGGGGCAGCCGGGGGCGAGGTGTGAGGGCGCGGAAGGAGAGATGTGCTCCCGGCGGGCGGTGTGGACTGCACCAGCTGGATGCAGCCGAACTGGTCTGTCTGATGCTGAGCCACTGGCCCCGACTCAGTGTTCTCATCTGTAAAACGGGAGCCCAAACACCTCTTCCCGGAGTGGCCGCACGGACAGCTGGGATGGTCTGTGGAGGGAGCCCACCATCCTGGCATGGTGACGGCCACGTCGTGCCGGCCCTGGGCTGAAGCACTGCAGCCTCCCGACAGTGTCTCCACCATGACCCTGACAAGGTCAGTCCCATCTCTCACAGGGGCCTCTCGGGAGTCCTGGAGAAAGGACACCTGTGCAAGATTCTGGCCCCAGATCAGAGAGCCACGTTCTCCATCTCCGTTCCCAGGCAAGGCCATGCCTGCGGCGGGAGGGCGGGCAATGTCTGGTGGGCGAGGTGGTGCCGGGGCTGCGACTGCACCATCTCTGCTCGGCGGCCTGTGTCTGGATGGGTCTGAGTTCGCCGGTGGTTTCCTACAGCTCTGTGCTCAGGACTGGCCTTACTGGAAAGACATGTCAGGCTGCTGTGTCCAGTGTGCTGGGGACAGGGGAGGGCACTGGAGACTGGAGAGCTTGGGGACAGTCTGGGGCTCTCTGAGTGGTTTCTGGGGGCCACAGACACGGCCCCCTGGGGCAGTGCCGAGCCTCCGGGGTGCCGTCCTCTCCGCAAGAGGGGTGTGTTCTCAGCACAAATATGGGAGCCAGAATAGCCGTGTGCTTCGTAGGTACCGGAGTGTGAGACAGATGTCCCTGAAAATCTGGACTGAGAACGCCCATGACCTGTAGAAGTGCCACATGCAGCTGCAAAGGAACGTTCCAAGACAGGGAGACAGGCGCCGTGTCCCTCGCGGAGGCTGAAGACGGGACCCAGACAGCACGCGTGTGCCGTGCCCTGCACCTGGGTTGTCAGGAGGAGCCGGAGACGCCCGCCAGCCAGCGCCGACTTCCA
Organism: Solenodon paradoxus; assembly: GCA_004363575.1. Taxonomy (NCBI): domain Eukaryota; kingdom Metazoa; phylum Chordata; class Mammalia; order Eulipotyphla; family Solenodontidae; genus Solenodon; species Solenodon paradoxus. Next base: position 8,102 of record RJWH01000975.1, read on the forward strand.
GAGCCCGACAAGAAGTGACCAGAATTGGCACACCCTGTGGCCAGACAGGTAAGGCCACTGGACGCTGTCTGCACACATCCCAGGGTCTCTGGTTTGAGACCCGCATCCAGGGGAGCAACCAAGATGGACCGCTAAATAAAAATAAATAAAAATGCTTCTTCTTCCTCTCACTTTCTGCCTGGCTGCCTGTCTTCCTGCTGCACCCTTCCATTGAAAAAATGAAAAATCTCCAGAATTTTAGCTCCTGGCTCCCAAAGTTAGCATGGGGAGAGGCATAGAAATATCTGCTTTCCTTCTCAAAATGCCTGGTGGCCTCAGTTTTCTCAGCTGCAAAATGGCCATCCAGGCTTTGTACTGAAAGCAGAATGGGGTCGCCTGGTTTAGGGCTGGCAGCTCAGCCACTGTCCTGTCTGATGGCTGGCCCTCTCTCCCCGTAAACAAGTAGTTGATGCCTCAGCTGGCCAGTAGGCCGTGCTGTGTCTGCCCAGGGGCTCGGGGTGACTGAGACGGACACGGGAGGCTCAAGCTCAGGCCTGGGAGGGTGCCCCCGCATATGACCACTGCAGGCAGCATTCCCAGGCCTGCTTATCACGACTGCGGGCCCAGGACCTGCTAGGTCAGCTCCACTGTGCATCCGGCAGCCCCTGCAGAGCTCTGGTAGGAGGGTCTCCCCTGTCCCAGCCCCCACGGGTCCCCTGTTATAGGCTCAGCTCTCACCCTGGGACAGCAGGAGGTCAAGACGGGGGCTCCCACCCAGCTGGTTCGAGGTGACGTGGCGAGGAGACTTGTGCCCTCAGAGTTCCGCAGACACAACAGCGTTTCGTAGCAGGAGCTTTTTGTCGGACTTGAGCTTCGTGTGAATCTGGCGTTCACGAGCTGTGCGGTCTTGAAAGGCTGTCCCTTTCCAGCCTCAGTGTGGCTCACCTGTAAGAGTGCAGAAGGCTGTCGTGTGCGTGTGCACGTGTGAGCAGCTGTGCCCGTGTGTTATCAGTAGCGGGGAAGCCACCAGGGACTTATCTGGCACTTGCGGGGTTTCTGTTACAGTAAATCCCCTTCGTTTCCACCCAGGTGTTGTTAAATGTCTCAATTTCTTTTCAGTGGCCCCTACTTACCGAGCCCCTACTATGTGCCTGGCGTCGGGCAAAGCCCTGGGGAGGGATGAGGGAAGCTTAGACACACGGCGTGGATCTGCTGTCTTCTAAGGAGAGACCTGCACAGACCAGCGATCGCCCGTGAGAGCCAGGGGCCCCTGCAGGGGAAGTGGAGGCATCCCTTTAATTGTTCAATACACATGAGAGTCTCCCAGGGCCAGGTGTGTACCTGCCACTTGATGTTCTGCAGGAATGACGCTCAGCCCATGCGCTGGCTGTGGCGTGGTCTGGGGTGGCTGTGCAGGACACTGTGCGGTCTCGGGCTGTGGAGAAAGAGCCTGCAGGAGCTGACGGAGTGCAGCCTCAGGCGGCATCTCCGAGGGGGTTCGCTGCTGCTTCCACCCTGGGCTCCGTCGGGCTGCCGTGGAGCTTGACTTTCCAGTCTCCTGGCCACGACGGTAACGGCCACGTCCTCCTTGCTCTCCCACGAGGAGGGTGAGAGGATCTAACGTCTACTTCTCCCTCTGGGCTGGGAGTTTCATCCTTGTGAGCGCCTGGGGTCTGTGCATAGTGAGCACCACACTTCCCTACAGAAATAGACGCCAAGGACGTGGAACGACCTGTCTACGCCGCATGGCCCGTGGTAGGAGAGTGGCTTTGAAATTCACGTCTCTGCGTGTCCCCGGCCCCCGGTGTTTGGTGGCTGCCGCCCTTCCCCTCCCTGGGGAGGGGACTAGACGTCACCCACTGCCCCATTCTCACCTAGAACACGCTTCGAGACTTTCCCGTGTGCCTGTGCAGGGTCCCGTCTTTGGAGGATGTGACTCTGAGTGGGGAACCGGAGAAGTGCAGGGTTCTGGGCATCTCCTCTCAGGCAGAAGGTTCTGGAATCATCAGGCCCTGGGGAGACTGTTTTCCTGCCCTTATTCGGAGGAAGGCCTGTGTCCCTGCAGCTGTCTAATTGATCCCAGGGCCGGGCAGTGGCAAGCCAAGGCGAGGCGTTTGCTGACTGTGTGCCATTCTATTTTTTGAGTTGGGATTCACGGGAAAGTGAAGCACATTTTTTTTTTTTTTGCAGCCAAGTAGGGGTGGGGTCAGGCATTTGAACAATGGCTTGGCTCCATGGCTACCAGACCGGGCACAGACATATTTGGGAATGTGTGGGGCAGGAAATAATTATTTATCTATGCACTTATTTGCAGGGCTCTGGGTAACAGGCCATTGAATCCAAATATGGTCTGAAGAGAGCTGTAATGGTGCCATCACACACTGTCTTCTTCGTCCTGCCCTGGCTCTTTCCACCTTCGCCGTTGGGCTTTGAGCAATTCCAACCATTTTCCAACGAGATGAGCGTCATTCAACACAGAGGCGCACGCCTGCCTGCCTGCCTGCCTGCCTGCCTGCTGCTTTTTCTAAGACAGGCCTCTCGTGGGATCTTCACACGGTCTGAGCCCTGGACAGAGAAGTGGCTCTTGGTGGCCCGGGAGAAATGAGGGCTTTGGATCAAGAGCTGACGGGGAACAATGTCTCCATCGATGACTAGCTCTGGGACGTTGTTCAAGAAGTTATTTGACTTCTACTCTTTGTGTCCACATCTGTAAAATGGGCACATGAATTCCTTCCCAGCAAAGCTCTGCCAGCCTACAGTGAGACGATGCACTTTGAAGCACTTGGGCAGATGATAGGTGCCTAACTGGGCTGGTCATGTCCCCGCCCCACCCAGGACCTCAGAAAGTGACCTGATTGGAGAAATGGTCATTGCTGGTGCACGTAATTAAGATAAAGATACTTTGGAGTAGACTATGCCCTCCATGAAATCTTTGTAGGAAGAGAAGACATGGAGATGACCACCTGTGAAGACAGGCAGAGATGGCTGGTCGGAGCTGCACGCCAAAGGATGCCGGCCACCAGAAGGTGGATGCTGGCACCTCGCATTCAGATGTCCAGCCTCTGCCACTGGCGTGAAGGCACTCTTGTGCTTTCAGTCATCCTGCTTGTGGGAGACAAATATCTCTCCCAGGAGCTAAGTGTATAAAAACTCCCTTCGGAATCAGGACCAGGTGCCCAGCGTGTGTTACCTGCTTTAACGCCATGCATGGAGCTGCACTAGGCCATGGAGGACACAGAGATGGTCGAGACAGGTGCTGAACCTCTGCTAGGTCTCTATCTTCTCCTGTTGCCTCTCCATTTGGTTCTCTGCACAAAGGGCTCGGCAGGAAAATCTCGTCTACTCTGCCTGTGCCCCGACACGTGAGGAGGTCAGGTTGTGGGTTTACTTGACACGATCCCACTAGACACAGACTGCGCCAAACAGCGCACGCCGACCCCTTGAGTCTCCGGGGCAAAGACCACAGATGTTTGCAGATGCCATGCTCATCCCAGCAGCGCGGTGCCGTCAAACACCGGAGTGGCCACAGGTCATTCATGCAGGCGTAGATCATGCTTCTAAAGGCCAATGCCATCTCTCCAGGTCCCCATGCACACTTGGTGCTGACAGTGTCTAAATAAACTGGTTTATTCACTGCAGTCGTTACCTGTTTAAAGGCAGCTGTTACGTTAAGTAACACAGAGTGCCCAGACTAATAAATCTACAGCATGCCTGTTTGTTCTACGGAAGAATTTATTGCAGCCGTTATAACTGTCAGAGGGTGAATGGGGAGCGGACTCAGCAGCATGGAGGACCTGCCTTATGATGGACTTCTGACAGCTGGAGGGAGCTCTTCCGTCACTGACTCCAGCACCCAAGGGTTGACCTGGGTGGATGGCAGGGGAATGTGGATCCAGCCTCTGGGGGAAAGACCGCGGCTTCTGTTTGACCCAGATTGGTGAGAGTGACCGTCTTTATGTGACCAGAAGAAACCCCTTGGAGAGTGGCCTTTGCAGTCAGAGATGGCGGGTGTACAGCCTTCCAACCCTGGCTGCCCACAGGACAGCTGGTGGCAAGATGACACGAAATATGCGGATTCTTACCATTCCATTGGTTTCTCTGTTCCGAGGCCAGGTAGGGACGTGGGACTGCCCGCGAGAGGAAAGTGGAGGCTTGGGGCCATTCTGAGCACGAACTTTAGGAAAGTAAGTTCTAGTCCTGGCATGGCCACTGGAGTAGTGACCCTTAGCAGAGAACTTGCATTTCTGTCCTCTAAGCCACACTTTTCTCCTCTGAAAAACTGTGGGCTTCATCTACTTTACCAGGTTGTCGGGAGGACCAGAGGAGATGCTATTTCTTCAGATACTCAGCCTCTAGATGTGCCCCTAAAGGCTGGCTTCCAGGGGCATTTTGATTGATGACTTAGAGACTTTTGCAGGCAGATAGTGGGGAAGATGGAGAGAATATTCAGTTTGGCTCTTTTTATGCCCCTTTTGCAGAAAGGAAACTGCCTGCCTGAGAGGGCCAGCGACTTGTCCAAGGTGATGATGCAGATTCCTGGCAATGTCTTGGTAAGAAAACAAATGCCTTGAGTCTTAATCTGAATCATTCGTTCAATGCCATTCAGCCATTTGCAAGCAATCCTTGTGCTCAGCAGCGATGGATGGAGAGATGGCATGTTGGTCGTCTGCCCAGCAGGTGAACCTCAGCCCCTCTGCATCCAGACATTACGGCAGAGCCTGCAGGGCAGGGAGAAATGGCAGCCCTTGCCTCGCAGGACAGACAGTGCTGTCACGCAAGCAAGCAGGACTTGGAAGGAGTTTAGAGCGGTGTCCACCGATCTTCACGGGGTGGGACGGCGCTGGTGAACGGGGACTCCCCTCGTGGCCGTTGATCGTGAGCCACTAGGCGGGCAGACAGCGGGGTGCACATTCCAAACCCAGAAAACAGTATCAGAAAAGGGTCTTTGAAGTTTAAAACAAAATTCCCTAGCCTGCAGAGGTGACGGTTGGGTGTGGTCAGCAGAGTGTGGATGAGCTGGGGGATGTGGGTGGGGCGTGTTTGAACTCACCTCCTGGGTTTTCTGTCCACTGTGACCTTGCGAGGCAGGCAGGGGAAGGCAGTCCTCACTATCTTGCAGGAAACTAAAGATTTGGGGTTAAAACAGCTGGTCCAGTGGTCACATTCATTCGTTCATTTGTTGGGTCTACACGAAGCCAACTACCTAATTTGTGAGGACCGAGGCACAATGAAAACACGAGAAGTTTTTCCAGTGTTTTCAAACTCCCAAGAGCAACAGCAGAGCACGAGTTCAAGGCCCCCACGCAGGTCCCATGCCCTTGAGCCCATCCTGGGCGCACAGGTAGTGACTGGGTGTTTGCTGCTTCCTGGGGAAGGTGCCGGGCACGGGAAGTGCCCTGAAGAAGGAAGAGGTGAGCAGTGACTTTTCAGCAACTCTGTCTGCGGAGGGATGGGGCCACGGCAAACGGATAGAGGAATGAATGCATGAATGGGGTGGGCGGAGAAGGGCGGTGAGAACGACTTCCAGGGTGGGACAGAATAGGCCACGAAGGGGGCATTGGTAAGAAACCAAATCCCTCCAGTCTTCATTGCAGCTCTGAGTCATTCATTCATTCCACAAACAATCCTCCTCTGAGCGGTGAGCTCACGTCTGCATGAGATGTGAAGATGAGGAGGAGGACTATCCCAGACAAAGGAAAAGCAGAGGAGAAAGACTGGGAACACTCAGAGCCTCTGGAAAGAGGCAGCAATGCTGGTGTGGCTGTTGGTCGGGACCCTGAGGCTTTGTGAGCAGGAGCCATGGGGCCTTACAGGGCCGGCGAAGCCTTTGGGTTTATTCTAAGCTTGGTGGGAGGCACTGGACAGCACCCAGGAGGGATGGCCGCAGGGGACAGAGAGGCCTTCTCAGCAGCCCCGGAGCATTCCGGAGATGCAACAGTCTGATGGCCCTCGCTGGGAGGACGACTCAGTAAAGGGGGATGCAGGGACACGTGCTTATGACGAGAAATTCAAGCAGAGCATTAGGTGACCGCTCATGTACCGCTCGCGGTTCATGCCTGAGAGTCCTGAGCAAAGGGCTTGGCAGGAGTGTGGCCGGTGGTCTTGCATCTCCCACTGCCTCTTCTCTGACGCTAAATTTTACTATAAGGGTAAACAACCGCTCCTTCATGAAAACATCCTGATCATCGTGGAAGCACACAGCAACTGAGAGAAATGAAAAACAATTCAAAAATCCTAACTTTGAATCACTTGGAAGTAAAAATTGTCAAGATATGGGGATGCTTATTCTGAGTAGTTTCGTGTATAGAATGGAAAATACAGCTATAAAGAGTATGTACTACCCAAATACTGCCATTATTCTTTTAACAAAAATCAAATGCATTTTAATTAATTACAGCAGCAACAAGAACTTATAGAGCAAGCTGATGTTTACGTATTTCTCCGTTAGCCAGATAAAGTTAGAGAGAAACCTGAACATCTTTTTAGAAGAACATCTCAAGTTTGACGTTTCTATGACTTTTACAAGGAACAGGTCAATATATGATACTTCCTCCCCTCTTTCCTTCCGTTCCTGATTTTTTGAATTATTTTTGCACTTCGGTTTTATCTTTGTTACTTCATTTTATAGTTTATGTTATTTTTGCATCTATATATTCTTCAGTCAAAGTTTCTATTGCTGTTTAATCTTATTTCTCTGTTGGAACGGACTACATTCCATTTGTCTTACTAGACCTGTATTCTTTAGTTCATTATGTTTATTGCTAGCATTGTTGACTGGGCTTAGGGTCCAGTGGATTTTGTAAGACTCCTCATGGCTGCGTTATTACCTTTGTTATCATATCTTTTCTACCACGTTTATGGTTGAGGGACAGCATGACTTTGTAAGTAATGTAGAGGTTACTCTGCTTTTCCTCCGAAGTTTTCTTATAATAGTCAACTCTTTTCTGGCATTGGATATTGAGGCCCTTTCTGGGAAACTTACTCTTCTTTAGATATCTCTGTGAGGGTCAGTTATCTCCCTGGGATTTAGTTTAATGTTGATTTTGTTTTTTTGTTCTGTGATACAATCTATCGCTCCATAGATTTTAGACTTTACCTCAGCAAGTTTTCTTTGAAGATGTCATTGAATAGTTTTTGGGTTTTCTTCGCAAGTACCAATTATACATTTATTGGCTCTTAACTCTTTCAGATGTTCAAACATCTCTATCATTATTTTTGTTGCATTTATTTTCTATTTTATTTTAAATTATTTTTTCAAGTTCATTCCTCAAGTGTCTTTTTATATCAATTGTGCATATCTGTTCTAAAGGTTTCTAGAATAGCTTCCGTGGCTGAAATAATTTTCTGTTAAAGTTTTTTTTCTTAATTCTCTGTTATCTCTGTCTGCTAATATTTTGACCCATTCTATGACCTCTTTTCATTTATTTATGGAGAATGACCACCCCCCCCACCAACGCAGATTTACTTTTCTGAGATCATTTTCCATCAACATGGGTAATTCCTTCTGCAAGATACAAATACATACATATCTTTTGCTTATATATCTTTTATTCTTATTTTTGGTATAATTAATATTTTGTCATGGCTAATATTTTTCAGCTCTTATAGACAGATGGTTTGAAGAAGGATGAGGAAAGTGGGCTGGGACAGACTGAAGTCTCAGGTGGAGAAAACTGAATCTTCCATCCTTTTCACAAAACTGATGATTTATTTTATCCTGGGGCATGTCTTGACTCAGTTTCCAACACTTAAGATGCTATTGTGGCTGCCATCAAATCCACAGCTCCTCTGCTACAGCTTGAAGAGGCTGCCTCCTCTGTCTCTGGGACCCCACTTAACTTCCACCAGCTTCCACGAATTTGGAGCAATGGTGGGATTATTCCTGCTCAGTCTTCTCTAGGCAGCCCATGTGCTAGGATAGAATTTCTAACATGACACTGCTCATCTCTCCTGTATTTTATCTGTCACCATAGATCCTTAAGCAAACAACCATTAGCTGCACTGTTGGAAAAATTGACATTTTATGGACAATCACTTCCACTTGGAGTGCATCCTCTGGCACCTAGAGTCAGGCCAGATTGTCTCCAGCAGGTGCGTCTCACAGTTTATGGTTTGAGGTGGTGGTGACTCTCTGAGTCATTTGAGGAGCGTATATCCTGTCTTTATTCTAACTTAAGCTTACTATTTTTTGCTAGGATTTGACAGCTGAGCATATGAGAAAAAAAGCAAACAAGCATTTTCTCTGCTATCTTCAAGTTAACAATTCCTGTGATTTTTCAGATTAAAAGACATGAAATGCCAGGCCCTTTACATATCTGTGGTTTAACAGGTAAAACAGGAGACAATTTAACTTAAGAATCTGGGGCAAAAGCCACGAGACTAGAAGGTGAACATTTACTTGGCTGCCCAAGTTTTGCCAGGAGGTGTGTGAACTTAGGGGGGTGACACAGAACATGCTGAGTGACTGCTGACTCTGCTATGAGCCCTTGACCAGGTGCTTAGCTTATTTCAGTTCTAGTCCACACAACAGCCCTTGAGATGAGGCTTATTAACCCCATTTAACCAAAAAAGAAAGAGGAAATTAAGAATCTAATGGATCTGTGACTGGCTGATAGAGCACTGAATCCACATGCAAAATTAAGCACATGAACTGCAAACCCTCTCCTTTTTCTCCTGGACATTAAATCTGAAAATAAAACATTTAAGATAGTCGAAACTATGGTGAGTCTTCTTTTCCTTTTATACAATTTGTTGGTCTTCGGGAACTTTTCATTCCACTTAACTTGCAGTGGCTATTTTTGTAGGCCCTGTGACTTTTCTGGCCGCTGTCCTCTAGCTCCCTTGTACTCAGCAGCTGCTCATGACCTGGTTTCTAGCAGGACTATGAAGAGATGCTTGACTAAGAAAGGAGTTCGGGACTTTGCATATTTCCACTGTTGCTCCTGGCTCAGGAATTCGCTCTATCCCAATCCATTTCCTTTGCAGAAAGCGGAAGAGAACTGACGTCAAGAAGTTTGCTTCCATGAACTTTGACCATAGCATCTTTTAACTCCCATGGGCAATGCAAAGTCAAAGAATGAGCGGGCTCTACTGGAAACTCCACATGCTGGCAATCTTCAAATGCTCTTGTTTCCCCATAGGTCATCTACCAACCCCCGTCCTGCTCTTGCTAAGTTCAGCTTTGGCCCAGGAGACAGCTCACCACCTGATTAGGAGAAGCAAATGCTTAATACTGTCCTGTTTGTCAAGCTCAATCCTTCAGGGGGTTTCATGGGTCTCTGCCCATGTGTGTCACTTTCAGATGTGGTGGTATGTGCTGTTGCTGTAAGGTCCTTGAATATTTCACATTTGATTTTTAATCAGAATGCTTTAGTTTTCTAAAAGGGTTTGTATTCTTCTTAAAAAGAGATTAGATGTGTGAAACTTTCCAAATGGTGACTAGCAGCCTCACTTGTGAAAACCAGTAAGACTTTTCTGAGAAAATCTTCAACACACTGCCTTGCATCTGGCCATTCTAAAAAGCTTGGTCTCCTTATTTTTCCATCAGAAACACCTCCTCCTCCTTTCTGAAGCTATTCAATTTGACCTCCCCTGGTCCTCTGTGGGTCTTATGACTGTACTCGCCATACCATATTGCAATTATCTTTATGAGGGTCTGTTTTCTTAAGAGATTCCTTGAGAGTCTTTCTCCTATAAAAAGCTTCTTGCATCTTCAGAATTCAGATCAGAGATTGCCAAGAATGTATTGTTGGAGTTTATTTCCCACAGGGCAGCAGGAAAAGCTCGTTTAAAGAGCATTCTTGGGAAAAAGGCCTCATCATTCAAGAGTGATGGCAGTGGTCACCTGTCTTCCTGGTATCTCCTAGGTCTGGCCGGGGCTGTTCCATGGCGAGTCTGACCATCATTCTCAGGGTCCCAGCTACAAAACTGTCCTGAGAGGAGCTGGCTTTATGATCGGCACTTGCTTGGCATCAGTGCTAATTTGTTACATCTGAACTTGACTTTATTTTCCAGTGGTTAAGAAACAGCTAACCTCTCATGACTGTTAAAAACTTGAGGGGACACAGCTTTCAGGACTAGACAAGACGGAGACAATGATCCCCTATCAGACAAGCCAGGCCATGGTGCCTCTATTCCCACCTCGTGACCCCTCCTCCCAGCATTTGTGCCATCATTTCATGTTCTTTCCTTCTCTGTTGAGTTTATAGAAGCATTAAGCAAAAATAGGATAATAAAATTCACACCATATAAATCATACCATATAATGGTTATAGTTGCCATTACTCTTGGTTTCAGAGAATGTCGAAGGCATTATAATGAGAGTTTCATTAACTCCCAAATTTCCAGCTGGACAACAGGATGCTTCAGATTTTCCAAATGCTTATTTTTGGCCAAGAACAGACTCATTGGCACTTGACACATGTGGTAACCACTGCACATTTTAGCGAGAGAATTGGGACGAACTCACTGGTGTTGGAGGAAACACTCCCTGACTCCAGTGCAGAAGATCAACTGAAAGGTGGCAGTAAGAGAGAAAATTGTCCATCCTGGGACAGAAGGCAGAACTCCGTCATTGCAGAGACTCATGGTCACCCTCTCATCGTGTCTGGTGTCACCACTGCTTCGAGATGGGCTAGACGGAAGGAGGCAGGGAAGAAAATGGCCTTTCCGAGGTCCTGGGCCAGAGTGAGCCTGGAGACCAGAACTGCCCCACAGGTGGACTCCCAGAAGGGACAGCCAACCTGCCTTGACCTACACGTGACACGTTTGAAGACACCAGTACTCGGGGACTCAGAAACAACTTCCTTGATGACGGGTGTTTGCCATTTTGGGGAACCCGACCCCCACGCTCTTCTGGAACCTCCCTCCGTTTTCAGTTCTGAGGCCTGAAGGATCTCTGGTTCAAGGGACCCCTTTTTGAGAGGACACCAGTACCCCGCTCCTTGGGAGCCAAACTCCACCCAGCCCTGTTACTCAAGACTGGTCCCTGATCCCAGCTGAGAGGGAGCAACTCCTCTCTCCTCCACACTGGCTTTGTTTTCAGGTGCCCTCTCTCCTCATAAGGACCCCTAGACACTGACTCCACAGCTTCATCAGAAAGAAACACCCTCGCATCGATAGTTGCCGAGCTGTCTCCATGGGGCTCACACGCTCCCTTTGGTGAGTGGGGCACGAACGTCATCTGACCACTGGGACTGAGAGCAGAAACCTGAATTTCCCGAAAAGAAAATCGGGATGCTCGCGTTCAGAAAAACGGTGATTCTAGTTTAGGTGGGCCAATGTCCAGCAGATGTCCAAGAGACCTCCCTGCCCCTCTGTCATCGTGATTTGACATCTTGTCCCTGACTACCCTTGGCCTGGTGGCCAGCCCTGAGCACTACTGGCGGCTCTCCCCGAAGGCGAGCTGTCTCAGCGAGTTTGAAAGGTCTCCTGTTTCCTTGTGCTGCTGTCAGATCGCAGGTTAACACCCTCCCTCCGATGGAGATGACTTGCGGGCCAGTCCCGGCTGCTGCTCTATCTTTATAGCTCTTAGCCTCGAATGGTGAATAAGACACCCTTCCAGGACACCAGGACCGCTGGCCCGTGGCTGAGTCTGCCCTCACTTCCAACCCTTCCCCGGAGAACCCACCCTGGGACAATGAATGAAGCTGCGTCTCATGGGCATTGGATTCTGATCAACACCTCACAGCAAGTTCAAGGCTCATGTGGGACTTGGGGTCCACTCTCCAGGTTCTTGTGGCCTTGACACTATCTCCAGACCCCCATCTCATCAGGGAGCCAAACAAAGAAATGCGTATGAAGAAGCCCCGTGTGTGAAAATGTCAGCCAGCTTGACAGTGAGAAGACAGGAATCCAGACTGGAGTCTAGGTTTCTCTTGGGCGTTTTTGTTATCGACCCTGCTCCGTGTCTGCCATCCTGGGAGCAAGTTCTCTGACATGCGGGGGACGCACTGACTTCATTAGCTCGTGTGGGCGCGAGCCGGGAGACGTCCCCGGGAACCTCTGGCAGCCTTGCGGGAGAAGGATGGTAACGGTGTGTTTCATATCGCACTTGGCATAAACAGGAGTGATGGGGGTGCACAGCGGAGATCAGATGGCATTTCCAGTTTGTCTGCAAGAGCCTAATTACTGACCTGACACCCCTAGCTTCAAATAGGCCCTGGAAGCAGCTAACTGGGTATGGAAGCATCTGGTAATGCAATTACCCTGTCAGCTCTTTATCCACTTGTAGTCCTGTCATTAGTCACGTTTTTCCTCCTTGATATTCTTAAAATGTGGAGTTACCAACCAGAGCAATTTAAAATGATATATACAGTTATTTTTGACTCTTCCCCTGTCGAGGGAGAACTTCATAAATGATGTCACAATAAACGGAATGTGAGAGAAACCTCAGAAATGAAATTTGTAAGGGCAGAGACGGCGGGAGGAAGAGAAAGATCATCGCCCGGGCTCCTGAGTGCTAATGAATTAACGGGAAGCTGAGTTAATGAGTTCCAAGGAGGGGTGCTTGCCAGAGGCTTCGAGGTAATCGTGCAGAGTTATGGGGCCAGGAGGATGAGCAGAAGCGTTCCAAGTGGGCCCCCGGCTCGCGAGATGGAGTGTAGGAAAATGAGGGGGACAGATCCCCAAACTAGGCAGACACTCGGGAAAATAAAGACGATGGTAAAGAAAGATGAGCTAGCTTCCCAGGAAGCCGGAGATGTGACAGGGTGAAGATGGACAGCTGCCGGGAAGCTCCCAGTGCCTTACTTTCCTAGGCGTGGGGAGAAAGGCCTGAGTGGGGAGAACAGAGGCCTTCAGAGCTGCTCTCACATTAATCGGGAAAGTTGGAGTGATGGAGAATGTCTGGTTCAAGACTGTGGGAAAGCAAGGTTGACCATGCCGGGGTTGGGGACACAGCTCTGCAAATGGCCTGAGTTACAAAGAGCCAGATTTCATTCTACCTGCAGTTGACTGAGGAGGGGTTTGCGTGTCAGAGAGGGTTAATGATTTATTCGTCCCAGGTCCACACAGCTGCCGGTGATAAATTCTAATGCCACTCAAGGTTTCTGGAATTTACTATGTACCATCAGATATAGGCCCTGGTGGGGGAAACAGACTAGTCACCCCAGAAGCGATATCCTGTGAAAGGAGCACAGGATTACTGTCCCCACACTCCAGGCGACTTCTCCCCCTAGATGTTTGTGGGCCTCGACCAAGAGCAAGGATGTGACATGGTTGTTTAAACTCCAGAGTCCTCTAAAAAACTTATATGCCTTCTCCCCAAAGTCCCACGACAGCCTTGGAAGAACAATGCTGCCTGAGCTCTTCAGGTGAAATCTGAGGTAAACAGGTAATCTGTTTGTTCAAGAAATAAGAAGACCCACCACAGCTCCAGGTCGCAGTGGCAGGCCACAGTTTGGCGCTGGTCTTCTTCATTCTCTCACCAGGCACTTGGTGCAGAGCCAGTGCGGACCAGATCCTGGGCTGGGCCAGGTGTGCGAGGTTGGAAAGCAAAGTCAGAAGTGACATCTGGGAAGGGAGGTGAGCCCCTCTGGGTACCTTCACAGTGGACGCTTAAGCCGTCTTCCTCATTTCCCAGAGGAGTGTGCCTGTTTTGAATCTCAGTCTTGTTCATAAAACTTCTCCGATCGCACACAGTCATCAGCCTAGCTCTGGGTCCTTGGCAGAAGCCACGCACACCTGCAGGCAGGTGGACCTGGCATTTTACTGTGATTGTCTCTCTGCCTTCCTGTCACAGAGTGGCTTGTCCCCACCAACAGGTTCCAACATGGTTCCAGCTTGAGTGAGAAATGGATAGACAATTGTTGATGGTGTGAATTAAAACCTGAGTGTTCGTTTCAGTGAGTGGGTGGCCTGATCTCCTGTCCATAAGTGCCCGGACTGGCTTCCCACAAATAAGGGACGGCAGTCACCACTTCAACATGTGGATTTCAGAAATTTCAGAATCAATCACGCTTCTCCCTTTCGAGGGCTTCTGGGATATCCAGAACCTGCTTGTAAACTCACGCGGCCTGCTTTTCCAGCTGCACACTGGTCCATAGCCTGTTTTCCTTCTTGCTGTGGGAGCTCTCTGATTTCTTCCTCTGTTTAAATTACTCTGGAGCCAGAAAAAAAAAATGATTTTTTTTTAAAAAGGGGAATCATGCATTTAAAAAAAAAAAACTGCTATGAGAATGGTCCCAGTGTCTGCGCCCCTGCCATGACGTGATCGTGACTCCGGACTCTTCGCGCGCTTCTCCACATTAAACTTCCCTCTTTGTTCTCCCTGAGGGTCTCTTAGACACAATACGGTATTGCACACAGCACATTCAGATGAAAAATCCTATCATTGGTGATAACTTGGAATGATAGAATCTTAATAAACTTTCTGTGTTTGATGGGCTGGGATAACGAGAGATACATATCATGTGTGATAGCTGCATGACAGAAGATAAGCTGGTCATCATTTTCAGATAAAAATGCCTATCCATCCACAGATTGCAATCGGACTGCCATGGAGTTCTTGGTCTCTCCCAGTTAATTAAATGCTAAATGAAATTCAGAGTTCTGGCTCCTAGGGCTTCGGCAGTCTGTCACCATGAGCTGTGAAGGCACAGAAGAGCATCTGAAAGACTGTCTAGGAGCTAAGTAGTTGATCATGAAAGTCCACTCTTGACAGTTGCCATTGTAACCTCCTCTGCAAAGCTGAATGGGTGACGCCTGAGCCTCTCCTTCCCCTGCCCACTGGGCGGGGGGTGTGGGGGTCACAAGTTCTGAGAGTGAAAGGTGAAGCTCTTTGAGGGGGGAGTCATTATTCTGCCTATGTATCCACCACACAATTTATTGAAAGGGTGGGTAAGCAGTTATCCAAGACATAGGAGATTTCCACCTTGCAAAGCTGGAAGGATGCAGGAGTAATGGCATCAAACATGATTCCCTAGTCAGGAGCAGAATCAGTGAATCAGGACTCATTCTTCTACATGGCCATGAGGCACTGAAATCTCTGAGGATAAAACAGGCGCCTTAAGGATTCTGAGAGGGAGAAAGTTCAGGGAGTGAGAAGAGATGGTGACAGGGTGGGGAGGGGCGGAGAGGGAGAGAGCAGAGACTCTGGGACGAGGTCAGAGCAAAGGGAGGAAGGAAGAAAGGGGGCACGTGGGTCTCCTGTCACACCCATGGCCCCCTCGCACCCACAGCCCGGCCGGTGGTGGAAGAGGCTTCCCGGGCTATTCCATTCGCAGCTGGTTCTCAACTCCGCCGCTGTCCTCGTTTAGCTCTGCCCCCTTAGGGTCCTGGGAAGCACCACTGAGCTGCCGAGCTGCAGAGACAGTGACCCGACTCAGCAAGACGCAGTGACAGCAGGTCTTCAAAGTGTGGGGGCTGTTTTTCGGCTTCCCTCCTTCAAAAAGGCGGCCTGGATGTGTCACCTGGGAGGGAGTCTTGTGTCTCCTGCCCTCTGAGAGTTTTCTGCTAGTGGTGCCTGCTGGGGAGGCACTGAGGTGCTAGAATGTTCCAGAAAGAGCCATATTGCTTGGCGCTCCTGAGACCCAGAGTGTAGCCAGGGAAAGACAAAGAGTGCTACTTCCGAAGCTTGCGAGCCTCCCGCCACGAAGTTACAGGACTCTCGGAGACAGCGGACTAGGGTTGGGTGGAATTTCTGAGTTGACTAGTCGTTTGGTTTTAAGTTCTGACTGGCCCTTTCCTTGTTCCTCAGTTTTCCCCACCGGATCAGCATTCCCGGGGCACCGTGAGTGAGGAGGGCAGGCGGGCCTCCAGGATGCTGCCGCTCACAGCCTCCCGTCTAGAACGGCAGCTCTGACCCCCAGCCTCTGCCGAGCGCCCCACTCCCAGGAAGCCTCTCCTGGCCCCCAGAAATGTCCCCATCGCCTCGGCTGCCAGAAATCATCCGAACCCTCTTCTCGCCAAACAGCCTAGTCCCTTTTCCTTACTCTATGGTCAGTTCCATTTTACTTTCATAATGTCATCGTTAAATTTGTTTTACTCTGCCTTAAATCCTCCTTAGCAAGATCAAGGGTCTAGGTAAGCAATTATACAGAGGAGAAAATGGGAGGAGATAGGCCACAGCTATATGCCTCCTATGGGGCTGGCCTGATAATAATAATGTGCTGTAGTTATGATAATAGAAATAACAACTGTGATAATAATAAGCCACCCATAGTTAGTGATAGTTTCCAGGTTACAAGACATCCGTGCACATGCGTCCTGAGACCTCACACCGCTCAGTGTCAGCCCTGAGTAGCTTCTGGGCTGTTCTGCGGGTGAAGAGAGAAGGATTAAAAGGCCGGTTGCAATAAAGCACAGCCTCCAGGTCTGGTGCCAGGAGGGACTCTCGGCCCTGGACGGCCGCCGGGCGCTCAGCTCCACACTGACCAGTCATCCAGCTGGAGTTCTGAGAGAGCTGCTTATTTTTTCTAGTTTTAATTTTGAGCAACTGATTACTGGGAAAACGGGACTAAGCTCTTTTTAGCCACTTTTTGAGGAAAACGTTTCTTCAGAAACGCTCTTCTTCCCATTTTACAGGTGAGTGACTAGAGGGGCTGAGGGTCAAAGACAAAGCTTTGTGCCAAAGTCATGAGCAAATAGACGGCGGAGCCATGTTTACCCACGGCTGTGAAGTGAGATCTCTTTCTGGTTCCCAGGGTGTCTGTCCTGCTGACTGGACCAGGTCCCTGCGGCTCTCTCGGCGGCTTTGCACCCGCTCCCCTGGGCCTGCAGCTGCGGGGTTTCAGCTGCTTCCTGAGAACTCAGGCTCCACGTGCACTTCCTCGGCCCGAGCTTCCCACAGAGCACACAGCTGCAACCGTCTGGCCCGCCAGCGCCCCATCCCAGGACAGGGGCGACTGGAGACCACCGTCAAGGAGGGGCTGGCACGACCCCACTCGGAGTGAGAACACTGAACACGGGCTGGGGAAACCTAAGTGAGCTGAAGCAGCGGGTTTTTGCCCTGAGAGTCCGCCACATGCCAGACCGGCCGTCTTGCCTTGCTGTCAAAACAAACACAGCATCAAAATCCACAGCAGACAAATGCGCTCTGAGTAGCTGCTAGAACCAATTTCCCTGAAGCCATGCATCTTGCTGGTGTAACGAGGCAGAGGTCACAGTACAAGGGCAGGACGCCTGCACCTGCGCCAGGAGCATCTTTGCTTTGGACGCCCAGCTCCACCCCCAAACCTTTCTCCCGGCCCACCTTGCTTTTCCTCTCCGGTGTGTTTTCCTCTGGAGCCACGTGTGCGTGGAGTCGGTCAAACTGGACACTCACTGCACATGCACCTGCCCGGCACTCACTCCCGCACGGGCACTCGGGGTCCACAGCGATGTGCAGGTCTAAGCGGCTGGCCGGAGGCCTGAGCAGACGTAACACGCGGGCTTTGCTGATGCTCGGGCTGCTGGAGGGCTGTGTCCACCCACCGCGAAGGCCACTTAGCTGCCTACCTCTGACAGGTTTAGAAGGTGAGAGCAGCCCGGGAAGCACTTCAAGGACAGGGAGTGTCTGCTACAAAGAGATTGCTCCTTATGACATGCGCTGAGCTTATTTGTCACTGTCTAATTATAGACAACTCGGGAGTAGGTAGCCTGGCTTCTCGCTCCCGGGGAGCTTCTCGGGTGAGTAGCTTTCAGCTCAGGGGACGTGCTGGGATTCACACCAAAATGTTTGTCCTTTAGAACGACCTGGCTTTTCTCTGTTATCACTTAATGCATATTTATTATGCTCCCACTGCATACAAAGCTCAGTCAGGCACAGAGAAATCCAGACCAGAAAGGGCGCCAGCCTGACAGGTTCAGCCAGGTGGGTACAAAGGATATCGATGGCTCCTCTCCGACAATACAAGGTAAGGCGCGCCCTGGTGGGATAGTCAAGTCCACGGTCTCTGTCGGAGCGCAGTCCACATACATCGCAAGGACAGGGATTTGAGACCAGGTCTGGGGAAAAAAGACAATGTGAACAATTAAAAAAATAAATGCTTCTTCCTCCTCTCTCTTGCTACCTGCCTGCCTGCCTACCTGTCTCTGCTCACCTTCATTCCTGCTGCACTTTTCCTTAAACAAAACAAGGTGCATTGACCAGAGAAAGCATGGTGTCTCTGGATAGTGGGGAGAAGACCTGTGTAGGTGGCTGTGGGGGTCCTGGGAAGGAGATGAGACAATAGGCAGAACAGGGGTGGCTTGGAGAGCAGCAGAAATGTGCCCCCAGCTCTGTATGGCTCTGGGGTCCCTGCAGTGGGAGTGTGGATGGCAGTGTGTGGAAACCCATGGGTCTGTCTCTGACTTGACATGCAGAGGCTCATTTAATCCTAACAAAACCACAGTCAAAGAGGAGCTGGAATGACCCCACTCAGAGTGAGAACACTGAGCACGGGGCGGTGAAACCTAAGTGAGTTGAAGCAGCAGGTTTTCACCCTGAGAGTCTGACATGTGTCCAGACCCGCTGTCTTGCTTTCCAGTCAAAACGAACACAGCATCAAAATCCACAGCAGACACCTGCGCTCTGAGTAGTCCCTGGAATCGAAGATTCTTTCCTTCACAAAGGGGTTCACCTCAGGGTTTTATTGCAAATCAGCTCAGTGAACTTATGATCAGATATGTTAACTGGTTTCCCCATCCCAGTACCACCCCCATGCATGCACACACACGTGCCTGCAAACACACACACACTCTATTGAGACGGGATCTGTGGCAGGAAAGGAGAGAGACTGGTGTTCAGTGAGCCAGCCTGCCCTACCCAACAGCAGTGTGTTGAGGGTGCCCCAGAAAAAGTCTGGGTCCCCACCCCAGAGACACCCCCAGTTTGATGCTCACTTCCTGCTCTGATTAGCCAGTGGGCTGCATTTTGAGCTGTTGGGTCACTGACTATCTTTAGACCCTCATTGCCCCATTGGTCACTTGTTGGACACCCCTGCATGCTGGGGACTCGCCGTGCCCTTTCTATGCATGTTAGTCACTTGGAGGTTAAGCATCCAAGGTGCGGGCATCGCGGGTCCTACCTTGTGGAGGAACAATGGGCGTGATGTCAGTGCAAGGCTAGTGGCTAGAGGAGGGCGCAGGCTAACATGACCTTCCAGGTCTTACGCCTCAGCCCAGGAGAAGGTGACTTTCTCAGATCTCAGCTTGACTTTCACTCCTGACTTGGCCCGTGCTCAGACATTTCTGATCGCTGACCACATCTTACCTCGCTGGCCTAACCTCAGACAAGGGAGCTGGTGCCCCTTAGAGATACCCCCTAAGTCCTCTCAGAGGGGAAGGAGGAACGTGCTGTCAGACTATCATAGTCCCTATGTTCATGTGCCAGCGGTTATGGGCTTTCGTGGCCGCTGACCCCCTGACTCCACATAGATTTCATCTGAGTTTCTTTTGATCTCCTCGCAAGGGTTTTGAAGAACAAAGGTGAATCGAAATTAACAGAGGTGATTTGCTACTGTGATGCTGGATTTAAGAAATACAAATGTGAAAAGAAAACTCCAACTCTTTGCTCATATATTTATCAAAAAAAAAAAAGAAAGAAAGGAAGAAGGAATTTGGCTGATTACAACTTGTTAGATCTGCTGCTTCTCTAGTTCCATTTAGAAAAAAAAATGTGACTTTATATTCCCACCCACTGATTTCCAACTAAAACAGAACTTAGTTGCCTGCTGGTCCCGCTGGCTTTTTAAATGAGAAACTTATTCTTTTTAAACTACTGGAAAATTATATTTAAAAATCAGCATAATTCCATTGCCTTCTCTTTCTGGAGCCGGTAATAATGCAGGGCTGGTCTCGGGAGCAGCGCCACGTAATCTGATGTGCAGTCTGGTTGTCAGCACGCGTGTTAGCTGGTGATGTACACTGTTGCTGAACTGTGGAATGCAGGGCTACATGCTGACGCCTGTAAGATTTTTTCTGTCTTTAATCAATATAATTGCACAATCTTTGATACATGACGTTTATAACTATTTAAATTTTGCGTAGAGACATTAATCCATCTATCCAAACTGTCTCCATCCATCTATGGACATTATCATCAAATCTGTATCTTTTGATATACTCCAGATTCTTGATCCACAGACCCATGAGTTCTAAAAACACAATTTTGGGGGGTCGGAAGCCACTCAGTGTTGGACTTTTTGTACAGCAGTGAGTGTCCGGCTAGAGCTGACCCCACACCCCTCCACCTCCCCCGTTCACCTAGCAACAAATAATCGCTGCAGACCACTTCCAGACTCTGACTTATATCTGATATGACTTACAGAGAACTCAAATGAAATTCTCCATCTCAGAACCTCCTCATTTATCTGAAAAGAACTGCATGCGCTATCTATTCTCAATCCCTCTCCTGGTGTGACATCCCAGGGCCTGGTCTTCTGCAGGTCGACTTTTTGGTGGCATTGAAATGGGGGGAGAAAGCAACTGAACCAAGTTGGTGACCAAGGTGAGAAAGAGAAAGGCATCAGGTCTGGGAAAGACAGAACCACCCACGGAAGACAAGTCACGAGATTGCGGTTCTTGAGGACAGGAGGCTGGGACAGGGTCTCGACTTGGAGGGGAGGCGGGGTGAGGACAGGGGTCTCCAGGGGTTATGAAAGCCGTTCTTCAAGTAGTGAGAACTGCATACTGGGCAGCTAGCCCCCTGGCTTGCCAAAGAGATGGGCTATAATAGGATGAAGGCATGAATGGAAATAGAAGATGCAGTGACACCAGCATTTGAGCAGCTCTGTAGGGGGCTCCCTGCTAAGCCTTCCCTGTGTTACTTCTCTCATGCTCGCAGCAGTCTTGTGGGGCTGACTGCTATTTTTCTTTTTACAGATAAAGAAACTGAGGCTGAAAATGCTGAAAGATTATTGCAGGTTGCAACAGCGAAAAAGCTTGAGTTTCAATTCAGGGTGTTTGGACTCCGTAGTCCTTCTTGCTACCCTGCTCTGTCTTCCAGGTGAGATGGGAAAACACAGAACCCGACGCGTGGCTGAGACGCTCCCTTCATTCTGTTAAGGGTGCAGGGTGTCATCGACAGCCCAGCTCATGAAGAATCAACACGACCCTTATTTGAAATAGAGACATCCGGTGGGGTTACCGGCATAAGAATCCCTCAAGTCTCCTGCTCGAGTCATGCTCTGTTACTTGCTTATCTATTAGACACAAATCGAAGGGAGTACTCCAGAAACAAGCAGACTGTCCCCCACGTGCTGGGAGCTCCTGGAATAAAGAGAAGCAGACTGAGAGTGACGGAGAGAACACTTTCCTGGAAGTGAGGAACAGGAGCATCCACGGGACAAGGGGGTGACAGGAAATAAGACTAGCATGAAGGGGGTCAGTGTCACCGAGTTAACAGTACCTTTGAGAAGGACAGGTGACAGGGAGACAGGTAGCAGGGTCTCTCCCTTGGAAAATGCAGCACGTGGAAGGTGCAGAGGGGCTCAGCAAAGATCTTATTTGGAAACCCTTCAGTGAGAAGCTGCTGCCATCACCAGAAATGCAAGCCACCCCAAGAATACAGAAACTCCATTGGCCCCAGTGGGCGTGGGGGTCAAAAAGGAAGGTTTCACGTCTGCCCAGCCGCTCCATCGAGTCTTCAGTGGAGGGAGGCACAGCTGCGCAGGGGCTGGATAAAATTCCAACAGCGTTTGCTCCGAACAATTCTATCTTCATTGTTATCTCATCAAAAACAAACAATTGCGCCGTCAGCTCTGGAAAGCCAGGTAATAATATGCAATTCTTTGACTGTCCTCTGTAACCTTTTCTATTTTCTCACATGTCCTTAAAAAGACAGATAGAGCTACAGATGATTATCAGGTAAGGAGAGAGAAAGATAAGCAAACACAAAGTAATAATACAGTTCTCTGGAATCATTGGTTGTTTCTCTGCCGAGGAGGCGCACTCAAATAAGCCATTACTTAACGTCTTATTTTGCTTCTTAATAAAAATCTCGGAGGCAGTGTGCTTTCTTTCGCTTACCCTGGACTCCGCGAGGCAGATTCTTTGTGGCTTCCTCCCTGCCGTTCCAGACATTTCTCTCCGCCTCCAAGCTCCTCCACATTCCCACCACAGGGGACGTGTGGGAGTCTGACATGAATGTCTGCCCCAAGTTTAAATGCTCTCCTGCGTTCCTCCCAGCTCAGGTGATTGCTTTACTCCCCAGATCACAAAGTGCATTCTTACCTCTGCCCCTATGCTCAAGTAGTTCCCCCGATTCCACGAGCTCCTCCCTTCCCGCTTCACTGGGGCCAGCTTTTCTCTTTTCCAATGGTAGCAGAGTGGGTGGATTCAGGACTCAGCGGTGGAGAAAAGGGAAGAAGGGCAGGCTGTCTCCGAAGCTGGGCAGGCCCGACAGCGAATTTGTCCAAGACAGTGAATGCACCCCGAAACATCTCGGATCCTGTCCGCTCGAACCCCAGCTCACGCCAACAAGACAAACCCTGAGACTAGACGGAAACTATGACGGGTATCTTGGGGCCTCACCCTGAGCACTGAACATGAACCGGCAGGATTTAAGAGAAAGCTCCTCTGGACTTGAAGCTACCAGCTGCCTCTTTCCCTGTGCCTCTGGCCTCTGGTTCCCAGAGACTCGGAAAGAGGATGGCAGGCTGCCCTCCCCAGAGGTCGGGCCTCTCTCTGGAAACCCCCGCACAATTCCCAACAAGGCGTGTGTGTGATTCCCTTCACCTGGGACCCCTCTCGTTCTTATTCACAAGGTTAGGACCGCAGTCCTTGAGGACCTGGCTTAGCTGTGACCAGCTGGCCTACCCACGGGCTTGCACTTCAAACGCCTGTCAGTGTGAATCGTAAGCAAGCAAGCAGTACATACTCTCTTAGCCTGAGCGTGTCTCAAATATTGCGTGGGATAGACTTGTAATAAGAAGATGATTGTTTACTGTCAGAAATTCACATGTAACTGGACATCTCTGGCCACTGTGATCGGTGTCCTCTGTGTGTCTCTATCATCCATATTCATGCCCCCATCCTGCACACACCATCCTGGACTGACCACCACCCTGCTTTCTCATCCTCTCAGATTTCACATCAGCAATGCATGTGACCCTCCCTTGAGTTACTGAGTTAGGTTCCAGCAAGTACCGTTGTCTCCATCCTGCTGCCCGTGTCTGTCTTCACGCAGAGCCGCCCCACTCTGCTCAAATCCCCAGAATCCAGGTCCATCCAAGACCCACGGGCCCCACATGTGTCTCTGACCTCATGGCAGTCATTCTCTGCAAAAACAGCCCCTCCAGGCCCTACCTGGGCCTGCAGAACCCTCCCACCCAGGACCGTGATCCCCTTGCTTTTCTCCCTGAAAAGTCTCCCCTGGCATCCTCACCGCCCTTTCTCTTACCACATCGACATCACCTGTTCGGAGTCTTCTGTCACTGCCAAAAATGCTGCTTTTGAGCCCTGTGTCCTGACCCCCAATGCCTGCTTTATTTTTTAACGTTGCCTATCAGGTATGTTGTTTGAGTATGGACTGTCTTCCTCGCTACATTTCTGCAAAGTCACATTGTACAGTGAGTGTCTTTTGGATTCTCTGGGTGAGCGAAGGCGGGAATGGATGGATGGGTGTTTACATGTCCCTCTTTTCCACGAGCTGGATATTCGAGGCCCATCTCCAAGGCTCAATTCCTAGCATAAGTCCCTGAAGGATGCTTCCGAATCCCCAGAGCCGACCCGTGAGCAGGCCCAGGGTGGGACCTTAATATGTATTGTTTGTACTGAGCTGTTGAAACGGCTCTGGCTTTGCTGGTAAAGGTCTTGATGAACACACTTCTGGAAATCAGTCAGAATGCCGTGAGATTTAAAAACAGCTACTGAAAAAAAAATGAAAGAAAATAAAATCACAGTCTTCGAAAATTCGGCTTTGAGCGTTGCAAATGTCTTTAATAAATCCTGACTTCAAGCTTTCCCTTCAGGGATTTAAAAGTTCAGAACCGCCAAAGAGTCAAATCTGTTTCTTGTGGGGAAATCCGTAGAAGAAAGGATGCAATAACCATCCTGAATAGGAGCAGAAGTGGCAAATTGAGGGAGCGGGCCCCTGCGTGCGGGGCCATGGGTGACACCAGGGACCCGGGAAGCGAAGCCTCTGCCTGGTCAGGCACGAGGGAGAGCTGACATATTAGTGACAAGGCATCCCGGTTGCCGCTAGAAGGTAAAGTCACATCTGAGATGGAAGTGACTGTTTCTTCAGGTTTCTGCAATGCTAGTTGCTCGAGCTGGAATTTCCACCCCACCAGCAGAGGGGTTGAGGATGGTGATGGGGTCTTTGCTTTGGAAGAGTCTGTGTTGGAAGGTAGTGTTCTCAAGGGAACTTTCTGCCACAAGGAAGTGTCCCTGTGTCCCCTGAGAGGACAGCCACCAGCACATGTGGTTCTGGAGGAGGACCGTGGTGAGTGGCACCAGGGAAGTGACTTGAACGTTGATGTGAGGAATCAGCTTTGAATATCCGCGTGGCCAGCGGCGTTGGGCGCTGTGATTCTGAATACATAGAACTTAGAGAGGTTCTTAGAGGACTTAGAGAGTGGTTGGGACAACTCGTGACAGTGGGTTTAAGCTCCTAAGAGCCCCACCAAGGAAAGGCTGATGTCAGTCTCAGCTCTAGCCTTCCTCCAGGTACATTTTCTACCTCTCTGCCTTATGCTCTTTCATCCTAACAGCGGAGGCTGATGCTCGCTCCTGCCCCGGGGCTGCTCAAATAATGAAATGATCTGCCACACACAGCGTGCCACAGATGACAGCCCGGTACAGCATACTTCACAGCCCGTACGGGGGTAGCTTCTGTGTTGTGTCTGCGTTTAATAAAGTAGAAACAAAATCCAGGAATCTGTAAGTGAGCAAACACATCTAAAGCAATGGGGCAGGAGCTGGCACACATAAGCTCTTGGTAAATGTCATCTGCGAAGAGGGTCATTCTTTTTGGGGGTCACTGAAGGGATACCTAGCTGCCTCCATCTAGAGAAACGCATGCCCCAGTCTGTCTTCACTAACCCAACACACTGTGCTGTCCCTCTTTGTGCAGCCCGGGTGGCCGGGAGGCAGACGATGCTGCTTCTACTCTCCAAATGCTCACAGAGTCACGGGGGCCACCAGAATGTCCCAGACCGTGGTGGCCTGGGTGGGCGGGGGCGAAGTTGTGCAGGTGTATTGGGGCCTGGGGTCAGCGGAACTTGCTTATGGTTTCAGTGTGAGTGGTGGTGGAAAGGAGACAGGGACAGTGGTGCCTAGGACCTTGAAGCACCTGGTCTGTCGTGGACATGGGAGGACGAGGAGGAGAGGCAGTGAAAGGCAAGGGTGAGGTCTCTCTCTGTCTGGTCTGCCTCATCCAGGCTTCTTTGTTTCTCTGGATAAGACACCAGGCGGTAAAGACAGGGGCAAATCGTCCTCAAGGACTGTCTGCAAGTTGGCTGCATGAAGGCATCCGGACATGTCCCCCATCCCTTTTGCCTCAACAACCGGGAAAGCTTTTCTGAAATGTTTACAGTGTAAAAAACCTGAGCGTGTGTTTATCAAAAAGAAAAACAAAATGAAGCAAAAGCCGGGGACGCCTGTCTCATGTTTGATAATGCCCCTGCATGGATTTGATGCGCTTTCCTCCTCCTAATTGATCAGCTAGTTTGCTGCCATGAGGGACATTGTGGCTGAACAGTTCTAGCAAATGGACTCTATCCCTCATAGTAAACACTGCTCTTCCACCAACCTTCTGTCACAAGCCTTTCTCCACGTGGCCACTCTGGGTTGAAATCCACCCACGGGTTTTCTTTCCTGAAGCCAGAGTCCTTCATTTCCGATATTTACATGAAAGGGCACTTATCTGAAAATTACATTTCCACTTACCCTAAAGTTGTTTCCCTTTCAGTTTATTTTCCCTGATTACGAGATTGTTATTTAATCTTTGCAGAAAATGTATAATGCAAAGGGCCAAGGAAACAGAGGACCCATAATCCCTCACTGTTATGACGTCATCGTTCCCTGATTATGATGTCGTTTCATCAGGCTTTAAAATTGGTTTTGAAAAAGCTTTGTGTAAACATATTTAAAAATCTAGACAACGCGGAGGATGCAGTGAAACTGTTTCTGCCCACCAGACTTCAGCTGGCTCACCTATGGACCTTCGGGCCAAGTCGCTCTGAAAATGTCCAGAAATTTCTGCACACTCAGCAAATACTCCACATCTTACACATATGTTTTGCTCTTGTTTGCTGGTTCAGACACATTTGGATCCACTTTATATGTATTTTCTGAAATCTGACTTTGCCTACTCTCCTGTCGCCACCAATATTAGGGTCAGTCAGTTAGGACTTGCAGATTTAACTATTAAATAGCCATGGGACCGTCAAGGCTCAGAAGCACACATGGTCGCCAGTCCTGCTTCAGGAAATGTTGGAGGAACACCGCACCTCCCCTTCCTGGCATCCAGTTTTTCCTACGAGGAGCCCACAGTCACTCTCAACCAATCCTTTGAAGGTCCTCTGTCCTTAATCTCTGCCTGCCTTTCAGGTTTTCTTTTTATTTGTGATATTCTGCCATTTCTCTGCAGTGGATTCATGTGATACCTTATGTCTCATGTTTTGCTTCCAGTTGCTCTACTTGGAAACCCAATTATTTCTTTACGTGTGAAAGAGTCTCAGCTATTACCTTTCTCATCTCCTATGGGGTATATGTTGGGGTATCCCCAGCTTTCCTAAACATATTTTCATTTCCCATCTCTGCATTTCAAGGGACCACCTTCTGGTTAAATTGCTGAGTCTTGTATTCCCTTTGACATGTTCAGTCATTGAGTTTGTTCCATGTACACTTTACATATTGAGTTTTGCATCACAGCTCTGTATTTTACAGTGAGATTTCTTGTTTTATATTGATCAGTAATTAGCTTATGTTTTGGTTGTGAGTAACTGAGATCTGCAATCATGTATAGTCTTCTGTCTTGCTTTATTTATACTCTTCATTCTTATAACATGAGATAGCTAGTCTCGTATTTAGAGTCTTTTCCCAACTGCGTAATGGTTTCCTCTTCTTTAGCAGAAAGTTCACTTCCCCTTAAATTGTATGTATATAACTTTGATGACGTTAGCTTTCCTCGTGTGACTTGAAGTTTCAATCTGCAGACTCTCCCTGAGTGGGTTTACTAATCCCCACCTTTCTGCTTCTCAGAGTCATTGGTCGAGATGACCTCTGCCACCTTTGTGGGGCTCTGTCTCAAGAATGGAGCGTGCTCTTTGACGCTGCAGTCACATTGGAGCCTGCTGGTGCTAGGTCTGAGCTTGGATCGCACCTTGGACTCTGGGAAGAATGTGCTGGAAAAATGGAGCATCTGGATTTGGGGCAGTTTTCCTGGGAGTGGCATTGAGTGTATTTCACATAAGAATAGTGAAATTGGTGTATGCAAATCCAGTGGAAGGGTGGAGAGAGCTGGGACTCAGGTGGTCTTCATCACACCCCATCACCCAACACGCTTTCCATCTTCCTTGCAGCGATGTGGATGGGCCCTGAAGCTGTGCGGGAGGGTGCAGTCAGTGGGCGGTGGAGGAGCTCCCTTCTGAGACTGGCTCACCAAACTCCCACTGTGATTCCTCCTCTTCCCTCACCTGCACACTGGGCAGTGATGCCTGGGGCCACTTAGGCAGTTCTGTGTACAGCATGACTAAGCCACCAACAGACCGACTTGGTTCCTGAAGGACCATGGGACTCTTGCACTCTCCTGGGCACTAGTGTTTGTGATGAGAAATATACTTCTTTTATGTTGAGTCATGGGCTTGGAGGCATTGCAATGATACAAGCCTCCCTGGTTCTGGTGGGCATGGGCCTTTAAAAACACAACCTCACTGTCACTTGAGAGTGAATGGCATGTCAGGCAGAGGCATGCTCAGTCCACCAAGCGGGAGCCTCCTTAATGCGCATTTCTGCTGCTCCAGCATTCCGAGCCCACCGCTTGATTTTCCAGCATGCATTTGTTTGCTTTACAAATGGCTTTACTGTTGTGTCCACGGTAGGGGTGGGAGGAGGGGACCTCAGGTTGTACTTAGATTTCCATCTTCAAACTGTTTTAATGTGCTGCCGAATTTTATTTGCTAATATTTTATTTAGGATTTTGCATCAATATTCATTTGAGGATTGGTCTGTCGTTTGATTTTATTCTCTCTGCCAGGCTTGAAATCAATGGGGCTGGTTTCCCAACAAGAGTAAGGAAGCCTCTCTTCTTCCCTGAGGCTCCCAAGGGGCCGAAGAGCAAAGATGTCACAAGACAAGAAGGGTTTCCTGTGGAACCATCTCAGTTGGGAGCTTTTTGGGAGACCAGTTTTTTTCTTTTCTTTTTTTTTTTAAAAGCTTCAATTTCTTTTATGACGTTATTTTCATTCAGAGTCCATCCCTCTGATCCATGTATTCATTTATCATTTCTTAGAAAATCATCTATTTCATCAGGAATTTCGAGCTGATCTGCATAGCATGAAGTCAAGCATCTCTCTTATTTTCATGGGCTTTCCATTTTGTCTCCAGTTCTCTTTTGATTCCCCTCTTTCAGGTGTTTGTACTTCCAAAGTTCTGTGGCCTTGATGGGCCTACCTAGAATTCTTGCTTGCTTGTTTGCTTGATTTTTTTGCTTTTATCATTCTTGGTCATTATCGCACATGTTGCTGGATTTATTTTTCCTTCCTGCCTTTTTTGTTAAAAATGTGTTGCTTTCTGTTTTTATGTCTGCGTTGTCTTCCCTTTACTTGCTACTGCTGCTTCTGCTTTTCTGCATTAATTGGTTGAATGCTTCCTATAATTCTATTCTCTTTGCTTGATAGCAGAATTTCTTTTCATTGTTTAAGGACCGCTTCTTCGAAACACAGCTCGAACAGCAGGTATCGGGTGGGCTCTCGTGATAGAGTGACCGCAATTTCACCTCCTACAAACCCGCCATCAGAGTAGCTGCGCTTTAACGGGGAGCTTGCATGCATGCGCGTTTCCCTTTGATGAATTTCCAGGTGAGAGAGAACCCATTCCCTGCTTCCCATTTTGATATCTACTCTTCGAAAATACCTGAACAATAGCTCCTTAAGAGTATTTGGTGAGTTTTCCTTTGTGGTCTACTGAGTTTTTTTGTAAAATATCCTGGTCCCTTCCTTCCTCCCAAGAATGGGCTCTGAGTCATACAAGGACAGGTGTCTGCCCCATGTGCCACTACTCACGTTTTATTGGACTCCTTTGCTATGTGCGAGGGGCTAAGCCCTCGGAGTCAAGCTCTCCCCGGTGGGATCATCCATCCCTTCTCCTCCCTGGATGCACCTGACACAGAACCTACAAAGCAGGGGTCTCCCAGGGGCGCGCTCGAGCAGCTTGAGAAACGTGAAGAAGGATGGACAGAGAGTTGAATGATTTGTGGGGTTTAAGAACTGCAGCTAGAGCCGTGTTGAGTTTCGGGGACAGAAGGGGCTTGGCTGCCTGTGGAGTTTGAAGCAACAGCAAAGAAATGTTCTCACTGGGCCACTTAGAATCCTGATTTGGAGGACTTTTCACCGGGGCACCTCTGTCAGCATGCTTCCCCAGACTCGCTCCTGCTTCTGTGAACTGGGTCATCCTGAATGTATTCTGTGGTACTTCATCAGCCAGAGATGGGTTTCGTTGTGATGTCGAAGCCTGTTTTATCAGTTCTTTTTTATGCTTATATATTCCATTAAACAGTCATACCTCTGTTCCTTAGTTATATCTTATGTTATTTAGGTTGTCTAGCTTTCTCTCTCTCTCTCTCTCTCTCTCTCTCTCTCTCTCTCTCTCTCTCTCTCTCTCTCTCTCTCAATCTGTCACCTATCTATTTATGAGCATTATCATCATACATTTTATGTATCATATCTATGATCTCTATCATTATCTATAATATCTTTCATCTCTACCCAAATCTTTTAAAAAAACCCTTATTTTGAGATTATTGCAGATCAACATCTTTGTTTTATTTTATTTCAATTATCACTCACCTAGACAAATACACTAAAATCTGACATTTTTCATTCTGTTTCTTGTTACACAGATGGCATCTTTGTTCATAAATTTTGCCGCTCTTTTAATTGTCACAGTCAAGACTGCGACATCCCCTCTGTGGCTTGTTCACTCATTAGGAGGGTCGTACACATCTTTTTTAAAACTATGGGCCTTGACTTTGTTCTTGACTGACATTATCAGGTCAATATGTATTTTGGAATATGTGTGTATATGTGCGTGTGCGTGTATGGGCTATAGTTCTGTTTTCTTCTAGGAATTTGTCTAACTTCTAGCAGTTTTGGTCTATTCTGGCTTCACTTTCTCTTCTAGTACTTATATTTGCAGCTTTCACATAATCTTTACTTCTTCATCACTATTTACTGACTCCTTACTAGGAAACGCACGTTCTGTAGTGTTCTTACTTCTTCACACCCGCGTTCCCGCCATCATCTCACATGTCCTCTGAATTGGGTTGGTTATATTATCGTTTTTGTTGTCATTATTATTACAGGAAGCGAATGTCTCACAAGTTTGCTATAATAAGCCAGTATTTTTAAATTTATTTGCTTTAAACATAGATCTTGATCTTCCCACCCTCAAACTAAAGACAATGAAGTCAGCATTCATTTAAAGTGTTTCTTTTCTTTCTTCTTTTTCTGATTTCTGATAATTTTAATATCATAGTTGACAGACTATGTGTTCAGTTTGATGGCAACATTTTCCCACAACTGGGTCATATTTATATTTAAATTAGTTCATTTAAATAATATAACATTTACCAATTCTTTTACAATACTTTCCTCCTTTATTCTTGGGTTGACCACAGAACAACTTTTAATAAAGCACTGAAACTCTTTCCTGAGTCATTCACATTTAAAAATAATCATATGCTCTCTTATTCTATAGGCCATGGTGGCTGCGTTAAAATCAATGCCTCCAGTCTCCCTGAGGACTCTGAAAGCAGTCTTCCATTATTTCCTCGCATTGACTGTTTCAAGGAGAAGTCTAAAGGCAGGCTGATTTTTCTCCTTTGTGAATGAGTTGATTTGTTGATTTTCTCCCTGGCTATAGGATTCCTTACTTGTTTTTGAGTTCCGATAATATGTGATCCCCTGATCCTGGACATTTGCTGACTCATCTGGGAACCGTTGGCCCTTTCAATATGTTGATTCATATCTTTGTTTCAAATACATTTTCCTTCTGTGACTAATGTGTATGTTCTATTTGCTTTGCTCACTTATTCTAGTCACTAATTTTACGTATATTGTATCATCTTCATTTTTCAGGGCTACCACTTCTCTTCTAGAATCTGAAGCTTTTCGTTTCCTTTTAAATTTGCATCTGCTCAGTTTCCCCCGGCTTGTCCTCCATCCCCTGGGCTGTGTCGTGGCTGAGTCTTCTTCCCATTTACTGCTTCCCAAATCGCCTTCATGCTCAGTGACGTCTCTTCCACTTTTTCTTGAATGCTGCCAATTTGTTTTATCTTTTATTCTTTTCCTTAAATACTTGGGTTCTTATATTACTCTTTGATCTTTTGTTTGGTAGAGGTCATTATTCCTTTTCAGGAGACAAGTTGAAGGTACATCAACATTTTTCTGATTTTGTCTCATTTTGCATTACCATGTATCTCCTTCCCTCAGCCTTGTATTTTCATGAAGATTCTTTTTTGGTTCTTGGTCTTCCTTCACTGAGTGGAGAATTCCATCTGGATGAGGTGTATTCAGCTGGACTCTGTGAGAAAGAAAGACCAGGAGAGGTTTGGAGGCAGCATGTGGTCTGTGGTCCACAGAGGTTCTTCTCTCCTGTCATCTCTGTCTCGTGAAGGCTCTGTGGCCTCCTGTGGTCGCCAGACTGGGTGTCCTCTTTCAGCATGCTTGCCTACAGCTTTTATTTCAAAATGTCTCTGCTGGTTGCATGGAAGATAGAATTCTTTTTTTTCTTTTCCCCTTCTTTGTGTTTGTTTTAGAAATGTACAAATCAGAAGCACCTCTATTACATTCTTTAGACA
This sequence comes from Solenodon paradoxus, assembly GCA_004363575.1. Classification (NCBI taxonomy): domain Eukaryota; kingdom Metazoa; phylum Chordata; class Mammalia; order Eulipotyphla; family Solenodontidae; genus Solenodon; species Solenodon paradoxus. Next base: position 40,002 of record RJWH01000975.1, read on the forward strand.
TCAATAGTCCTCTTCAGTGTTTATTATTCTTATAGCAATTTACATTCTTCACTTTTTTAATTTAAATAATTCTGTGATGCATCTTAAGGTATAAAGCTTTATCTGCCTACGTGGTGTTTTTTCGGGATAGATTTCTGCAAATTAAATGACTGAGTCAGGGAGATGAGCATTTTTAAGGCTCCTGATTTATATTTTTAATAATTATATTTATATTTATGTTTCTTCCAACAGTGTGTCAGAATGCAGCAGAAAGTCCTCTCTCTAGCTGCCTTCCAATTTGACCAGTTACATTAAAAGGAAAAAGCCCTGGATGATTTGACAACTTTCATAGTAAATTTTATTTTATGTGTTTACTTTCAGGTTTGATACCTCAAAATATAAATGCCTTTATTTTCTTTTGTGTGATTGAATTATCTTTGCATATTCTTCATCTAGTCATCTGTTGGAATATTTTTACTAAATTGTATAAAAATTGTTAAAATTTGTCCTGTTTGTTACAATGCCTCTTTCCTTGAATTTTATTTGTATTTTACTTCAGATTTCAAAAATTTAGGTAGTAAAATTTGTTTTTTAGAATGTAGTGATTTCTTCTTTATTTCTAATTTTAGAAATTTCTTCCTTATTCAGAGACTGGATAAATATTTATTTATTTTAAATTTTGAGGAGTTTGATATTTCAAACATTTTATTCTTTATTTCACATGGACTTGTTCTGGCTGTTTGATTTTGTACTCTATATATCACTTAATTACATTCAATTAATTACAGTAAACAGGTTCCCTTGTCATTAAAGTCATTGCTATAATGACTTTTCCTACATAAAAATCTATCATGTTTCTACCTCATAATTTATTTAACACTATTATTGGCTATCTAGGTACTTCCAGGACTTTTACTACCTTTTCAATGAAAAAAATCTCTTCCAAATAAGTCATTTTTCACAGTTTGCATTATTTCATCCTGTAAAATGTATGGTCAGTAAACCAAAGTTATGAATATTATTAAATTGCTTTCTAAGTCAGTCCCCTCTATTTCACAATCTGATGGGTGTGATCATCGGGAGAATCTCCACAAGGAAAGTTCCTGAGGTGGCCAGGGCTTTACCCAACCTCTTAACCAGTCATCCTTCTCTTACGTCTTCACTGACTGCTTCAAGAATGTGAAGACCTTTCTCATCTTAGTATCCGTTTATCATTTCATCACCTCCAGAGGAAAATATCGAGACTGAGGGATGGTCAGCCCTCCCTCTCAACTTGACGGAGCTGGAGATGGGATCCACCAAGTAGGGAGGCTGTTCTCCTGACATGTCCCTACTCTTCTCCCCCCAAGTTCATTGACCAAGAGTGCAAAGTGGAGGGTTGTCTGAAGAGGCACATGGCTGCCGACAAAGACATTGGAGCCACTAGCCTGTTCAATACCAGCAGCAGTTGGAATACTCCTTGAGAGGGAAATCACCGTTTAGCAACCCATGGAAGGACTGAGGATATTCTAGAAATCCTGGAGTAGTAGTTACCTCTGAAAATTCGTGAGGCAAACCCCTGAGAATGTATCCTGGCTTTAATCAAATCTGTATGACACCCTCATTAGTCTCCAGTTGAAGGGCGGTGCAGCCCCTCATTTGAATTTTGAGTGGTGAGGGAGTTGTGAAAGGAAGTATCATTTCTCTGTGCTGTTTATGCAGATCAGACATGCATGTGTTGATTGTTCGGCCTGGTGTCAGTACTGCTGTTGTTTATTGGGACAGTGATAAGAGGGCACAGCCAGAGCTCCCACTGGGTGGTCTAGGGAACTTTGGACTGAGGTGAGCCCAGCGAGGCACTTCATGGCCTTTGAGGCTTCCATGGGGCACAGGGACCTGAGTGGGTGGCCCTGTCTCTGCACTGCCCAGCTGGTTTGACTGGCGTAGGATAATGAGGCGACACTCACACCCAGGCAAGCCACGAGGAGAGAGAAGATGCTGGGATAAGAAGTCACTTCTACAATAGCCTGGAGGCTACAGAGAACAAAGGTGTCTCCTAGTGGCAGGTTGTGTCTGGCTGGAGACTGTGTTGGGGGAATGAGCAGGTTGAGAAAAGAAAGATGAAATGGGCACCCCAGTGGCCTTGTAGTCTCTGTGACAAATTTGGACATCATCCTTGGGACAAAGGGAAGGCATTCTGGGTTCTAAGCTGGAGGGTGACATCGTTGTGCTTATGCATTAAGAGATTACTCCAGTTGACGGGTAGCTAAGGGTTGGAGGGAGACGAGGCTGAGGCCAGGAGACAGTCAGAAGCCTCAGAAATCCAGAGACAAGTGGCAAAAGCAGGAAAAAGGGAGGCAGAGTGTGGATGGAGGTGCTTCTGTTCCAGGATGACCATTATTCAGTGGCTGTTGGCCGGTGCGAGTGAGCAAGGAGGACGCTCCATTGACTCCTGAGTTTGTGCTTAGGTGGGACCTGCAGGTGGAAGGAAGACGATGAGTTTGTGCCCAGAAAGGAGGAACATGGAGCTGGAAGCACCAGAGAGTCATGGGACACCCAAGCCCACTCCAGGGGAGGGCGGGAAAGTCATAGGAAATAGGGGAGGAGTGTTATTTCAAACTGATATTTCACTTGACACACACAGGATGAAAAGCTTTCATCAGGTAGAGCAGCTGTGGGCACCCGTGTGAAGGGGACTGCAGGCATGTGGGATGGAGAAAGGTGTTCCGTCAACGTACCTAGGAAATTGCCTCCACAGCCTTTGACTTAGTGGCCAGGAGGGAAGGAAGGAAAGAAAGAAGAGAAGAGGCAGGATGAGAAGGAGGGAGGGAGGGAGGAGAGGAGAGAGGCAGGAGGCAGGACAGCGTACTACGAATTAATTCCGGCAGGAATGGCAGGGAAGCTGGAGCCTTGTGAAGGGAAGACCACCCGGGGCCGGCTTATCAAGTAAGGCTTTTGGACGTACTAGGCTTTTGGAAGTCAAGGGGCCTCATCACAAGCTTCCTTGCAGGTGATGGCTTGCGCTGCTTTAACAGAAGGGTTGAGTTTCTTAGATCACTTCATTCAGGAGCTAAGTGTTTAGATTTTGTTGACCTGTGTTTCCAGGTCTTTGTTTAGTGCATATTCAGCAAAAACTGGCTTCTGTGAAAGCTGGAGGTCTGGAGCTCAGAGGACGCTGAAGGGTTTACAGGTGTGGGGTGGGAAGGACTCCCTCAGGCGCTCCTGGTGGCTCCACACCCTGACTTTCTCAGCTCCCCTCCCCACCCCACCTGAGGGAGGGCCCTGAAAAGGGAATTACAACAGAAACCTAGCAGGGCGCAGAGCTGAGCCTCTCCCTGGGGCAGAGAGGGGTCAGCATGCGCCCATCCTGGTTGTGGGGGGGCATTGGGTGCCCCGAGAGGCGGAGCGAATGTGTGGTCATAGAGTCTTCTCCATACCCTCCCGCTTGTTCTCCTCATTGCCCCGTGTTCTTCATACACACAGTGAGGATGTTGCTTCTTTGGGAGTCTTCCTGCAGCAGAAAGAGCATAAGTGTTGGAAACAAGCAGTCCTAGATTTAATGCAGTTTGTTTCCTCATTCCAGCATGTGGCATAGGATGGACCATTTCAAGTCTCAGCCTTCGTTGCTGCTGTTCTCAGATGAAAGAAAATTCTTTCTCCCTCACAGCATGGCTGTGTGGCTACCGTGGCTGGTATTTGGTAGGCACTGAGTGAATGTTCATTCTTGTCCTTGGTCATCCTGGGAAGCACTTGAATCTAGGGATTCAAGAAGGTTCTAGATGGAAGATCAGAGAGGTAGAGGTTTTCCGAAAGGGAGCCGTGCAGGGGCGCCATCCATCCTGAGGCCAGGTTAACCGTGGAACTGTATGGAAGAGGTGTCAAAATGCAGAAGGCATGTGCAGATGCCCAGGGGGCAGAGTGGTCCCTGGGCCAGGCCTGAGAGCAGAGGCTTTATGATCAGTGGACAGAAAGGACCATGGTTGAGATTTTCTTCTTCCAACAAAGGAGTGGGAACCTCATATCCCTGTCCCAACACCTTGTGTGTGTTGAGTTGGGTCCTGTCCTGTGGCCTCAGATGAGTGTCCCAAGGGCACAAAAGGAGGAGAGACTGCTGACAGGTGAGGACAGAGTATGACTGATATCGGGAGGCTGGATCTGGTGATGCGGAGAAGGATGGAAATAGGATTGGCTGAGGAAGAAAGACTTGTGTCTGCCTGCAGGCTGTTGGAGACTTGTTCTTGCTCTGATCATCTTGACTTGTCGGCGAGCCTTTCTGTAGTTTCAGGATTAAAACACTCAGAAGATATCCAGTGTACATCATGTGTGGTTAGGAGGAACTCAGGTATAAGCTGAAGAGCCCTGCAGGGGTTATTCTCACCACGCACTCCAGCGAATCCAAGCAAGCTCAGACCTTGTAATGAGGGTCTTTCTGATGATTTAGACACATGGAGATGAGACTAAACACAGTGCACACTTCTGGAAACAGATCAAGTCTCGCTGGGAAACTGTCAGGTGTTTCCTCTACAATTATTTGTTGAATGGAAGATGATGTGATTTTGTAGTTCAATATCAAGAGGGTACAATTAGAAGCCATTCTTCTGGACACCCAGAGGGATAAAGACCAAGGGGTGTGGGGAAGTTGGGAAGATTTCACAGCAGAAGAGACATTTGAGTTGGATTTTGGAGGAAAGAAGTGGAGCAGGGGGAGGAAGTTTCCGTAAAGAGGGACAGACTCAGAAGACTGGGGACCTGGTTTCCAGCTCCAGCTTCCCTGTTGACTTGCTTTGAATGCAGGCACAACAGTTAAATTCCTTACCGTTGGTTTCCCCAACTACAAAGTTTCTACATTTCACTGTAGGAATTGAAAAAAGGACACATATGAAGAAATAAGTAACCCTCTTCCATTAATCAAAGGATTAAAAACAGTTAATATTTTGATAAATCAAATTTTTCTCTGTGTTTATCTAATTAGTTGACAACTAATCAATAATTTGCCAGAATATTTAAAAATAAAATAGCAATGTTTATGCAGGTTTGTTTCTTCTTTTTACTTAGCGCCACATCATAAACATTCCTGTATTATATATTTTAAAGGAAATTTGTTTCATTGTATGACTGTAAAGTTCATTAAATCATTCTAATTTTGCTGAACATTTTTAGGTGACGCTGAACAGTGAGAAAATAAATATATTACAATCTAAAATTTGAAAGTTATTTTGGTTGTGTCCTTAGAATGAGTTTTAGATTAGGCTAATCAAGTCAATGTGTATAAATATTTCAAGGCTTTGGATATAAATTGCCAAATAGGTTTATTTCAGGAAAAGTGCCTACATTTACATAATTTTTAGCAGTGAGAGTCCTCATCTTACATAGTTTTATTAAGTCTGTGACCAAAATTCAATTAGAACTTGGCTTTCACTCTAGACTTTACTGACTTTTATGCCCATTTGTCTGTTCTTACACAGGATCATTCACTTCCCAAGTGTGGTGGAGTGCCATGATTTGCATACAATGTCGACTAAATTTTTGGAGACAAATTTATATTGATGAATATTCTAACCTCTTCTCTAGCTAAGAATATATTGGTTTATTTTTCATTCACAGAGGAAAGATAATCTTGATGGGTATAATTCCCTGGAGTCACACACTTTGCTCCCCAGGTCTCTATAGCTGTTGGTTCACAGTCTTCTAGCTTTTGGTCTCAAAGGAGATAGAACGGACCCCAAACTGTGTTCCTTCTTCAGCAATCTGTATCCTGTGCTGGGAAACTTGTCAGGCTTTTTATTGTTTTCTCCTTGACATGTGTCAATTCTGCTAGTACTTGCTTGTCTTTGATATTTTCCTCTCAGCCCTGGGATCAGCCTTTGTGGTGTAAAGACACTGGTCTCTTTTAAATCCAGTTACTGATTCTATTTCAGTTCTTCTGACCTTACTCAGCCCTGTAACTCATGTATTTGCTATTGTTCTTATGTTCTCTCATCTTCTCCCTAATTGCTTTCAGTTCTTGGTGGGACTTCTTTGTTTGGTTTCTAAAAGATCTAGTCTGGTTGGTTCCACATTTCAGTTTTGTTTTTGCGTCTCCAGTTCTACAACTTAAAGCCTCCTGTGTGCACCTTAGACATCGTCCACCCTTTTTCACCACCTTCTCCTCTGTTTTCTTCTCCTTTATTTGTGTTTCACTTTAGCTTTATCATTTTCATAACTTCTGTCTGGCTCTCACAGAAGATATTTAGTAACGTCAGAAAATTTTCTTTTCTGTAAAAAAAAAAAATTAGCACAAGTGCGGATTGTGTAAGCGAATGGGAGCTTTCCTCCTGCTCTGCAGCGTTGCTCTTCTATTTAATGAGCCTCTTGTCTGTTGCCTCCTTCTTCAGGGAGGGAAGGTTGTCCAGACCCTGTGCTGACAAGGACAAGCAGTGTAGACAATCCCCTGGTGTGTCCTCTCTCCGTTGGCGGCATATAGGTGATACCTAACCTGAGCTTGTCGATGCCCAGTCTCCTGCACCGGGGATGTGACTGAGCCCACTAGAAATAGTGACGCCTTCTGTGGGCAATTAAGGCTTAGAGCACGGAGGTCAGCACACTGAACACTTTACACACATGGGCTCATTTCCTTCTCCCAGCAGCCCTGTCAGGAAAGCACCATCTAGACGAGGACACGCAGGACTGAAAACGTGCTGAGGTTTACCGGGATTGTCCATTGTGCGGAGACTGCAGAATCTGGCCTCTCTCCCCACCCTTCCAGCAGGGCCCGGAGGAGGTGCTCTCCACCCAAGATGCCCCTTGGCACAGCTTCAAGGTCAGGCTCGGGCTCAGTGTGCCCTGCCGGTGAGCAAATCTCCCGTTTCTGAGGGGGCTGCTGCCAGGACCTTCCGACTTCTGGTTCTGCTTCGAACGCTTCAAACGCAGACATGACGCCTTCCAGACCTGTCCCGTGACCAGTGGCCACTCTTGACTTTTGACCTGATGGTTTGCTGAGTCTCTTAAAAATGAGAATCCAGAAGATACTCAGTACCCAGGGGGATAGGGACCCCTTTTGAACTTATGATGTGCTCCACTGTGCCAGCTGTATGAAGCCCACTGTGCCAACTGTATGAAGCCCACAACTACTCACGAGGTTCCTGGGAGGGAGGAACTGTGAACAGTGCTCTCATTTTAGAGCTAAACACTGAGTCAGAGCCCATTGTCTGACACCTCTGCCCCTTATGGAGCAAGGACGCTGATGGAGGGTGGGGAAAGAAGCAGCCGTGGCATTGTCCATACAAAGTTTCACCAGCACAAAGATGAGAGGGAGTTGCCTGGCTGCCTGCTCTGGCAAAACCTTGCTTTCCTGTTCCAGGAAAAACGGTGGTGGGTCCTAACCTCAAGTAGGTGGATTCACTCCTAGCCACAGTAGCAAACGGGCAGGGCAGGAGCTGCCCATCTGCCACCCGCCTCCCAGGCGATGCTGGAGGCGTGCTCCGGCCAGATGCAGCACCAAGCTGATTGTCTCGTGGTCGTGATGATTCACTGCACATTTGTTCTCTGTCTTTCTGTCTCTGTCTTCCCCTCAGTAAACGTAGCTGTGAGAATGCTGTCCTTGGAGGCAGGTTGTGAGCCCTGAACAGAAATGGTGCCAAGTTCTTTTCACATTGTGTGACTCACAAACATCAGGGCTCAAAAATATTTATCGCTCTCCCTACGATTATTGTGTGTTCAGAATGACTGGAGTAAGAAGTTGTAAGAATATATCAGAGACTGCTATTTGATACCTCCTTATTTATAATTTTTTAACTTTTTTTAAAGGAAAGGTGCAGGTAGGAATGAAGGCGAGTAGGCAGGCAGGCAGGAGGAGAGACGAAGAAGCACCTTATTTATTTTTATTTAGTTGCGCCTTTTGGTCCTTCTCCCTGGCCTGGAACATGAACCCAGGTCCTTGGGATGCCTGTGACCAGTGCTTCGGCTGGACCAGTGGACCAAACCACTACTCCCCCAGGGCACAACAAGTTTGATGCCTTTTTAAAAGCTGAGCCAACACCGGCTGATGTAAAAATGCACACAGGTATCTGTTCATAGGGATAGTGCATTAAATCTCATCCCTGAGGTATCAGGTAGGGTGCAGCGTAGCAGACTTGCTGACAGTGATGACCCCTGCCACCCCCCTTTCCTAACTGGAAACCTGGAGCCACGTCTCTGTTCACCTCACTGATCTCAAGTGCTGCGTCCACCAATTTCAGTCCTTTCTCAGACCTGAGTCTTTGACCGTTTGGGCACTCGGGGCCACATTTTTCAAGGAAGCTCATCACATTCATTCATTTATCCACCCACCCAACAGACATGTACTGAACACCTGTGTGCAGATTTCACGTCACCGGCTCCCACCTCTGCCCACCCGACCCCACACAGCCTGTGCCATCAGCCGGATGGAACTTTTCTTGGGAACTCATTGCCTTTCTCAAAGGACAGTGAAGACTCTCAGTGGCTTCCAGACAAACGACACCGCCTGTCCCGTGTCAAAAGGCCCCTGGCACCTTTCTTCAAAGCACGTAACGAGGACATACAAAGTGTCCCTGTCTTGATGTCGTAGAAATGACAGTGCGGCCGCCTCGGAGGCGTCTGGACCGTGACAGGAGCCCTCCCACAGCCCAGCCGGCGGAGATCTCTGGCTTTTCCCGGCTCCAGCCGGCGCCCAGCGGCACTCGGCAGGGCTGTCTGTGGAGGACAGAATCGCGTGACAAGCTCTTTCAGAGGGCAGATATTTTTACAGACTGTCGAGACCTTGTAACTCAGACTTCTGGGCTTTTCACGGAACAAAGTTGGGTGCAGACACCTTCCTAACGCGCAGTCTGCCCTGACACAGTGCGGCTTTCGTTACCCCGGGAGGCTACCATCCCACTGCGTTTCCAAGTTGATTCATCACTTTTTTCATGACTTGTATTTATTTTCCGGCACCTGTGAAAAAACGGATTGATGTTTCAATACCCACTATCATTGACTGCCTGTTGTGTGTAAGCACTGGTGCTCCTTGAAGGCAATTTTTTGGTAAAAATAGAAAGTTATTTAAAAGTTTAAAATCAAAAGTGAGTTTCTATTAGTCGTTTGAGCATCTGACTTAAACAGGTGTTGTTATTTTTTCCACCTTCTTGCCAACTGAGAATCTGGATTTAAATCATTCAAAGAGGTGTTTTTTTTTTTTTTTTTTAAATTTAAATACAGCAAAAAGCAGAAGCTGGATTCTGTAGAACTGAAAGAAACTCACCCCAACTAGATCTGACCTTGCTGATTCTCAGCTTTGGGTTGGAAGTGTCTGTCGGGAATCTACATGGGAATCCCATAACCCAGCACAGAAAAGAAAAATAGTTTTCTTTCCCCAATCCTGCTTCTCCTCTTGTGTCCTCACCATCCTCAGATCAGCAACCTCTCCAACCCAGTTACCTGGGAGAAATGTCCTGCATTTATTTGTAAGCTCTCCCCATTTTTATTACTGCGTTTCCTTCTTCTTCTTCCTCCTCCTTCCTCCTTCTCCTCCTCCTCTTCTTTTTAAAGAAAAGGTGCAGGCAAGAATGAAAGGTGAGTAGGCAGGCAGGAAGAGACAGGACCAAGAAACATGGATGTTCATTTACTTGTTCACACTGATTGTTTCCCCCCAACCCTGGGACCCAGGGCTTAAAACCAGGGGTATGCGGACTGTGCTCCTTTGGAGGTAATTGACCTAATTGCCTGTTACTGAGCTTCTTTACCATGACCTCCTGCCAACTCTTCCTCCCCATGTCAGGAGTCCAAGGGTCTTAAGAGGCAGATGTCCTGGCCCCGGCTAGAGATCTAGGGTTGGGTCTGGTGATTGACATCCCCAGCACACACCCAAGGCTCTTCTGATGCACTCCAGATTGGGCCACATCCCTGGGCTCCTGCTCTTGAACCTGGTCCAAGCAGTCCTTTTTCTACTTTTATTTCCCCAATGGTCCACCCTCACACAGACCTCCTTTCTCCCCACCCTTAATGTCTTCAGGTCTTCTTTGCATGCTTCTCAAGATTTGATGATGTTTTCCTCTCTTGTATCAGAGACAGTGTAGGCCCATGCCTCTCAGTGTCTAGCGAGTTAGTGCGGCAGGTCGGGAGACCAAGGGCAGATTCTAGTGTCCAATTCCATCCCTTCCTTTCAAATGACTCTGTGTATGGATAGAACATTCTGGTGCTTCCAAGAATATAAAACTGAGATCTGGGTGCATGAAGGCTCTAAAATGGGGAAGCGACTGTCCTGCTGACCTGCTCGTTGCAACATCATTGTTCTCATTATGGGGCTGTTAAAAGAGATGTGGCCAGTGCAGGTCTCTGGAGCATCACGGATGGAGTGACAAGACCTTCCCTAAGCTGGTACAAGAACAAGCACAAAGGAAGGGAAGAGGGCCCGAGAGAGTCTTCAAATGCATGGAGACAGATCATAGAAGAGGGCTTCTGTACTAGGGGACAGAACTAATGCCAATGGGTAGAATCAAGGGACAGTTTTCACTAGTGAAATGGACTTCTCAGGAGATGACAAGCTCCCTGCCACTGGAGACACACAAGTAGAGATACGATGGCATCTTGGCCAGAGCACTGAAAGAATGGAAGGCGATTAAGCGATGGCACATTGAATCTCTAGTTATTGTTCTGTTATCATGCTGGACTGGTCAAGTGTTGGGAGTGTGTGGAAAGCATGCGATATTGACGACCCCCTCTGACATGGGCTTTTGGGAGCCTGCGCTTTGCAAAAGGTGGACCCAGCTGTTGCGGGGTGATTTCGGAGCCTGCTGGACGTCTGAGGGCTGGCAGCATGGCCTGCGTGTGATCTCCACCCAGTGCCGGCTCTCTCTATTACGATGGGTGTGTTGCTCACGACTGGGAGTAGCTTTTGTATAATCTCTCCACATTTTTTCATTTCTAAGATGGTTCCTTCTGCTGCATGACCTTGTGTGGTTTCGGAAACACTTGTGATCGACCTTGCAAAGGCAGGCGCCACGTTCTGCTTTGAAGTAGAATAGTGAGGACAGTTGGGAGGGAGACACCAGTGTGCGCCGTGGCAGAGAAGCAGGCTGGGGCCACCACTGCCCAGGGAGGACACCACTTATGTGGTCACACAACGTGCTTAAAGAAAGCCTGTCCTACCCTTTCCCAGGGCAGCACGAGGAGGACGCTTTACACACGTTCTCCTAACAGAGCTTCACACCCTGCCACCTAGCAAAACTCTCATTCAAGGAGCGATCAGGCTTTAGAAAGGCATCTCACTAAGTATGCAATTCTGACTTTTAATGTTCTTCCAAAAATGATGTCAATATTATTGAAAAACTCACTGGCAAACCAGTGAACGTTGCTCGTTTCTCTTCATTTTCTTTTCTTCTTTTATGTGTTTCAAGCTTAAAAAACGGTCGTCATTGTTTAAGTGTAGTCTTATCCTAGGCTTCACCTCCTGTGAACGCGTGAGAACAGGCCTGTAAGCAGACAGCTACATGCAGACACATGAACCGCTCATATGAGAATATGTTTCACATCTTGGAAAATGCTGCAATGTGTCACATCTACGATTCTGCTTATGTGTCCTGTAGTTCTCTCTCCATGTGTATATCTGTATCCAATACATATCGGTAAAATAGAAGTATTGATAATATATAAACATACGAAACATTTTTAAAAAATAGTAGAAAATATTTGTCAAGTGAAGTATATCATAAAACATATGATATAGAAATAAAAAACTAATCTATATGTAACATATGTACACACATACTATAAAATACATTCAACATGTACACATATTTGTTCTCGTTTTATTGCCTTCTATTCTATTGATTATAGATAAATATAAGTGTCATGAAGCTGTCACCATGTTGGAGGAAAGCGAGATGGATACAGCCCTTCTCCGAGGGGCACGTGGTAGCAGTTGAATGCTTGGGCACTGCGGTTCACTGTTTCCATTTAGTGGCAGCTGACAACTGGTCTCATAAAAGATGCCACCATTCTCTCGCCACACCCACGAGCATGATCTGAAGCTCCTATTTCTTGCACTCCTGCCAGCACTTGGTATTGAGAACTTTTTCATATTTACCAATCCGATGATTGAGAAACAGGTTCTTACCATTTTAATTTGCATTTCACTGATACTTTGTGAGATTGAGCTTCTTTTCAAATGTCCCTTGGCCATTGCAGCATCTCTATTGTGAATTGGGTAATACTTTTTGTTAATAAGACACTCCTAAGAGAGTTATGGAGAGCATGGGATTTTGAAAGTTTTTCCCTGTGTAATTGCAATCATAAATTATCCTGAAATCTATGTTTTTGATGTCTGATCTTCAGAAGGGGGTGGTGGCTCATAAGGATGTCCAAAATGGTTTATTGTGACATGAAAAAAGTTAGAACGTCTATTTTATGTATTTGAAATATATGAGCACATCTTAGATACATAGATATACTACATGTAATCATCAATATATCATAATGTCCATATATAATGTGTTATAATATATATGATATAATATTTTTATATATTTGAATCTATAATATACAAATGTATTAAAGCAATAGACATATTTGATAATATTTAGTTGCACATTTATCATTTATCACATGACATAAATACATAGACAATATATAGAAAGCATGCTTCTCGTTAAAAAATGTTTAAAAACCGCTCTTTCAGACAATGGGCTTAGAGAAGAAATATCTACACATAATGATCACCTATTATGTATAAGCAGCTTTGGAGGCATTATTGGAGTCCATTTTCATTATAATCCAGAGTAGGTATATCATTTTCAGTTTATTGGGAACCATAATTGTCCCCATTTTGCTTTTAGTCAATGGGGGCATCAGGAGTTGCACTGACACTGACTTTTTCCTGCCTCCATATCTCACTCTTTCAGCACCCCACTCACCTTCTTTAGCACAGTCATGCCCCGGATACTGTGGTCACTGGTGGACCACACATATGGCGGTGGTCCCAGCGGGCTCTGCCACACAGCTTGAGTTTTACAGAGCCTGCATGTCTAGGGTCCTGCAATTACATTCTGTGATGTTTGCACAGTATGTAATCACCTGTGACACATTCACTGACTGTATCCTCATAGTTAAGCAACACAGGACTAATTCCGTGAGAACAGAGTCCACTCTTCTTTTCTCCACTCACTGCAATGGTCAAAACAGTGATTCCTATCTTAGGGTAGCAGTTTTTCTTTAGTAAATCACTGAAGGGAACAAAGAGGGAGCAGGGACTGGGGAGAATGAAGGATTCACATACCAGTGTAGTGAATTGGCAGGACCCCTGGTGAGTAGGATGTGTCCCTGTGTGGTGGAAGCTAGAGATGGTAGCATAGACATGGGGCAGTTGTCTTGGTGAGGGAAGAGTTCCCAAATGGGGAGGTCTGTTCCCATCAGGAAACCTAAGCTTTGTCAAGTATTTTGTACAACAGGATAGGTACTGGGCTTGAAGGCGGTTGACTGTGATGATTCAATCACCTTCACATGGGAGCTGTGAATCTTCAAGGAGTAAGGGCGTGAATAAGTTCAGCTTTCCTGTGGCTCCAGATTGTCTGTGGTCCTTTGTGTCTATATTTCCAGAAAAAAGTCCCTGATGACCCTTCTGGAGGGTGGGACTCTGAACAAAGTGCTGTGGCAGACTCTCGTCACTAGTTTGAAATGATCAACCTGCACGGGGTGGGGCACTGTGGTCACTGAGTAGGAAGCAGAGGGAATAGAAAGCTCTTAGTAAGGGTCAGGCCACCCATGTCATATTCTATGAAGTTTGGTATGAGGGCACATGATCTCCCTTTGTTATTGAACTTGAACCCCTATGAACTTTCTGCCCAGAAAGAATCTTAGGTGATCCTCTCTTTATAGCAACAAGCTGTGGCAAGGGGCCAAGGGTTTTGTCAAGACAGACAGGAGCCATCCCTTTGTGAACTTTCAAGTGGACTCTTGCAGATTAACGGAAAGAGAATCTTCCAGAGAAAGCCCCTGCTGAAGACCAAGCACTGAAAGAGACATTAGTGAATATGAAGGGTTCCAGATGTTTTTCAGATTGAGAACACTAACCCAAGGATTGGGGCAGGCTGAAGACCCCGAGAAGAGCATGTCCATGCACAGGGTGCAGAGGAGGAAGGTCTAGTCCTCACACAGGATTCCTGATTCCATAGAGTCCCATGAACGGAAGTGCTCCAGGAGGAAGATGCGGATGGACTCCTTCGGAGCGCCGGTCTACCACAGGGGTCGGTCAGCACTGGGGATCTCCATGGAGAAGCCATGCTGGACTCTCATTTGCAAGCTGTCTGTTGCTCTGTTGGCAGAGTTTCTACCTGAAGTGTCTGGAGGGTCCATTTGGACTCAACCTGATGATGACAACCCTAATGTGAGTCCCTAGAGACAGCAAGAGAAGCAATCCGTCTGCTGGAGGGACATTTGGGTTATGTTTGCTGCCAGGAGGGGTTGGAAGCTCCTGGTGACGGTCCTTGGTCCTGGATATCGCTTTGATCTCTTGCCTGAAACGCCGATGGTATTTTGGATGGGAAATACCTCTGTGAACTCCAAACAATCACAATTTTGGTGGTATCAGGCGATAACTCAAGATTTAAGAATTGAGAGCATCATTTATAGCTTTTTAAACTTGTGATAGTGGCAGAGACTCCTGCCATACAAATGCCCTGGACCCGGCAACCTTGATTTTGGATGATCCTGAACCAGTTGCCGAGGCTGCTCCCTTGGCAAAATTAATGCTGGATGTGGTCTTTGCTCCTTTTAAGAGCAGAGACAAAAAGCAGGGCGCTTGTTGAGTTTGGGTTTTGGTTGTCAGGAGGCTAAAGGAGACAGGACTCTTTTATGATGAAATTTGCCAAATGAAATGAGCTTTTTGCTCATTAGAAAGACTTTGAAAACGGGGTCGCTCTCAGTGGGAAGACCGTGGTTAAGCAAACAATGCAAAGATCCTGGCGTAGCAAAAGCACTGTTTGTTTTCGCTGTCCTTCCATCCTTTTGATTTCTTTCCCCCCATTTAGTGCTAATTGGACCCTATTTGCAAAAATTGTTGCGACCTATTATCCTATACACTTGGCCTGAGAGATGTTTGAGGGGTTTCAGTGAAAAAAGAAGACAAGCATTCTTTTTTATGTTGATAAAATTAGAGGCAAAATAGTTCACTTGCATCCTAGAGAGGGACTTAAAATAGGGCTCTTTTTTTAGGACTGTTTGAGAAAGCAGCTCACTTTTGCTGTTCCTTCCGGTTTTTATTAGTATTTTTCCTTTCTTTTCTTTTCCTTTTAAGTGTACCTGAAGACTGTTAAGCAGCGGCTGTTGGCTATTTTGAGCAAAAATGCGAATATCCTCCATTAGGTAGCATCGCATAGCGTTTTAAAACATTCGCTGAGCTTTAAAAATGTGGCTTGGTTGGGAAGGGTTGTGTTTGTTTCCTGCTCTTGTAAGAGCCAGCGCTAGGCCAGACAGCAGTGGGGAGAAGGAGTGATTTGTCTCCTTGCGAGGGGTGTTTATTATCACATCTTATTACATTATATTCGGAGGAAAAAAATCGCCGGCGAGGGCAGTGGTGGGAAGGGTGCTCGCTGTGCCCCTCGCAGAGGCCCCGTTACCTGCCGCTCCCGCCGTCTGGGCCGCGTCTGTGGGGCTGGACTGGTGGTCAGTCCCTTGGACATGGGTGCAGAGGGGAGGCCCGGAGGACCCCCTCCTCCAGAATGGCATTGGGCTGGGCGCAGGGACACATCTGGAGACGCAGAAAGAGGCCAGATTTCAGGAGCTTCTAGAACAGAAGAGCAGCGCTGGGGCCTTGCACATCTTGTTCATGCGTCAGCAAATCGGCTGAGCTTCTGCATTTGTGGGTCTCTGGGAGGGAAATCGTGGATGGAAAAGCCAGCAGCACACAGTCCCCGTCCTCAATGCACTCAGGGATGAGAGGGCAGAGGAGGGGAGCAGTCAGGACAGCAGGGGGTGCCTGGGGACTCAGAAGAAGGGCACCCAGGGTGGGCGGAGGGCTAGTACCCCCTCACTCAGTCTCTGGGAGCACGTCGATTTGTCCACATGCTGGGGCTGAAGTGTAAAATAGGCATGGCCAGTCGCTGGGGTCAAGTCCACAATAAACTCTGGTCTCTCTCTCGTCTCTTTCTGACATAGAGACACACACACAGGAGTTTGGACCTCTGTACTCATGTAATTTTTGATCTAGAAAGAAGTGTGTGTGTATGTGTATATGTACGTGCAAATATATGTGTGCATGTGAGTGTATGCATGTGTGTGTATGTGTCTGCATGTGTGAGTGTGTATAGATGTGTATAGGTGTGTATGCATGTATGTGTCTGTAACTGTGTAAATGTGCATTTGTGTAAGTGTGTGTATGAGTCTGTAAGTGTGTGTTTATGTGTGTGTGAGTCACACATGTGCATATGTGTGTGTACGCATGTAACTGCGGTCTCAGCTGCTGGTGGGCAGCGACATCTCTGCTGACAGATTGTCAGTGGCATTCAGCTAAGAGGAGACGGAGACCCCACACTCTCCTGACTGGGGAGCTTGGCAGTTTGGCAGATCCCAGTGTGGGGTCTGAGGGACGGACACGAGGAATGAGGGTGGCATGGTCAGTCAGGCCGTCGGGCTGAGAGGCGGCCTCCTGGTGATGGGGGTGCTGGGAGGCCAGTGGGCAGGGGTGTGGTCAGCGCCTATCCTGATTTGGACTCCTCCCAGCTATCTTCTTTGTCCCTGCTCCACGCCGACCTTCATCGTACCCCACCTGCCACCCTAGTGCCTTTAGACATCTCTGTCTTCACCCTGTAGCCAGAAAGGCTGGGTCTTGGTTAAAACAATTGCCACACAGCTCACAAACACAGCCCACAGGGGAAGAAGAGGGCTCCGGGGGCGGGGGGCAGCGAGCATGGACTGGTGTCCTGGGCCTGTCCTTGCTGCGGGAAGAGGCCGCAGTGAACTGCTCTCTAAGATGACCTGCTGACTTCCCTTGAGTGTCTGCAGGAGGTGGGGCTGACAACGGCGACTGAGAGCATCTGAGGAGCTTGGCTGGCTCCTCCCCCTCCCAAGTGGACTCCCCCTGCTCCCCTCCAGCCCCCTCCACCCCCCACCCTTGTCTAAAACAGCACCGGGCTCAGAACACCAGTGACCCCGCCCGGGGCTTCCAGACTTGGGCTAGAAATGACCCGACATGGAGCCCAACATAAAAGCAGGGTGAGGAGGAAGTAACCAGGAAAACCACGAGGAGAAAACGCAAAGGGAAAATAGACGTGGAACTAACTCTCAGCTGCCATTGTCGCCAGTGCTGGTGGACAGATGGGGAGAGGACCTGGAACCGAACTCGAATGGGCTGCCTGGAAGCAATTCTAATGGCAGCAGTTTGTGAGAAGTGTTGTTTCTATTTGCGTTTTGCTGTGTGGTCCTCAGAAGTGGGCTTGCCTGCTTTCAAGCAAGAAGACAGAGGCTTGGGTTGTGGGCGAAGACAAGCGAGCTTCATTCTGCTCCCGGGCGGAGTTGGTTTGGGGCGTTCAGAGGCCATGCAGTGATGACTTAAGTGGTGGAGTCAAATGGTCTGAAGAGAACAGAAACCTGCGGACGTGAGTCATTCAGGTTTGCAGGGACGGGGATCTTCTAGGAGGAGAAGCACCTGAAACTGGCTTGCTGGGACTCTGGCACCATGGATCTTGGGTAAAAGTCGCCAGTCACTCGGGATCAGGGGGCCTCCCGCATGGGGACGCCTGTGCAGTGTGGACTGACCCTGCTGCCTGAGGTGCACACAGGAGGCCAGGGGTGGGTGGCTTTCTGGGAGAGGAGGCAAAAGGCTTATGGAAATAGGTCCTCCTTTCCTCCTGCTCACGCACATAGCTAATCCTGATGCAACATGAGTTTTTAATGCCTCTTTCGTCGCTCTGCAAACACATTCTACTCCCAGTGTAGCTCCTGTTAAAACCTACAGGTGCAGCAGCAGACAGGTTTGGGGGAAAGTCAAATTCATACATATTTGCCTATTAGAACAGGACCCTCCAGTCTGCAAGCTGAGGGTGGGGCCGGGGGGTTAAGTCTTTAAATGCACATGGACCAACCTTCCTGTAGAACTGAGATTTCCCGGAGCTCTGTTTTTTATTTATGGGTTTCTGCCTTGTACTTTGACGGGGGATTATTTTTCTCTCTGCCGACTCCAGCTGATTGATTCAATGCGCCTGCTCACTTTCAGATAGGGCTGGAGAAGCTGCCGCCTACGTGTGTGTCTGTATTTAAAAATGGGAATGGAAAATGGGTTTCAACTTGAATATTTCATGGAGACAGTGCATTTTACAAGTAATTTATTTTGGAAATGTAGGCCTCTGCCTGGGCAGTGTAGATTTTGAGTCACTTGATGCTCAGGCTTACTTCTGAATATTAATATCATTTGTGCTGTGCACATTTGAGATTCCAAACAACCTTATCACTGCAAGATACTTAAATAGCCATGAAGGGGATAAACTGAATGCTTTTCTCAACATTTCTATCAGAATATTGGCTTCTATAAGATGACTTTAACTAATACAATCTCTGACAAGAGAAACAGCAGCACTGAGAATGGAAGACAGATCTGTTCATCACAAAGGGCATTGGATGCGAGACTTAATCATTTTTCAGACCACAGAGGTAATGCCTGCAGAATACGTGTAACATTTTTTCCTTTTCTCGCCAGCTCACAAAATAAGTATTTTCTTTTCTTTTTTTTTTTTAGGATGACAGTTTTGCAAGTCAAGTTTAGCAAAGACTGAGTCATGCTCATGTCCATCTCTCATCCACACATCATGATTCGAAAGATGACTGTCACGTGGAGAATCTTCGGTGAGGACTGGTGGACTGGAGGGAGGGGAAGAGGTTTTGCTGACTCCCTGACACTCAGGTCACATCTTCTTCCTGGGGGTCAATGTCCCCATCTATCAGTTTGAGATACTTTGTAAATCTCAGTTGCAAGATGTCTTCTCTAGGAGATGAGATGCATGGGTTGACTGGTATCCCTCATAAAAGATGCATTAATAAGCTCTAACTCCCAGTGATGGGGAGGTGCTTTGATTTGAAATTAGGGTCTTTGCAGGTGTAATCAAGTTAACATGAGATTAGACTCACTTAGCATGGGTTCTAAGCCAAAACGAGGGACGGTTTTATCAGAACAGGAGGTTAGGAAGTGGCAGGCACGGAATGGAGGCTGTGTGAATGCAGAGGGTGGAGTTTCTGTGGTCACAGGCCAAGGATGTAGGGACCACCAGATGCTGGAAGAATTAAGGAAGAATCTTCTTTCCTTAGAAACCTTGGTGGGAACATGGCCCTGTTGGCCCATGACTGGAACTCCACGTCTTCAGAGCTATGAGAACAAATGTCTTTGGTTTAATGCCACCCAGTTTGAGGCACTTTGTTCTGGTGGCCACAGGAGAGGAACTCAGATATAAATAGTGTCATGGCTGGAGTTCTGAAGACAGATCCACCAAGATGAAGTTCTTGGATCCTTACAAGTAGGTAACTGTATAAATTTCTTTGTTTCCTTAATTCCCTATAGAGTCGGACGACAATATTTATTCCAAGGGATGGTGTACAGGTTATATAAGTGATGTGCAAAATGTTTAGCACAGACAAGTAACTTTATCTGCATGTGTGAGTGTGTGTGTGTGCGAGTATGAGTGTGTGGGTGAGTTTGTGTGAGTGTGTGTGTGCGATTACAGCAACCTCCGCTTATCATTTTGTTTGCCGTTTAAGGGGCTCCAATCCTGAAGGAAAGTGAGCTGGAGGAGACCAATTGCAGACTTGTCTGAATCAATCAGATGCATTTCCATCGCACTTAAAGAAGTATTCCAGTTCTCCGACATCTCCATATTCGCACTGGCAGCCCTGTGGAGAAGGAACTCACAATTGAAAGCCTGAACACTTGGCTTCTCAACTTCCAGGGCTTAATAACAGAGGCCTGAGAAAGAGACTTGATGTCTCCGAGTCAGTCTTCCTGTCACCTTCTGTCAAATGATATTAATAATTAGAGTTTCATAGGCTTGGGATATAAATCAAAGAAGCAATGATTGTAAAAGGTTTATAAAGTTGTAGATTCAAAAAAGCTATTGGTTGATTTTGTTCTAGAACTTACTGTACTGACCAGTGTGAAATCTATGACATAGAAATTACTCAATCAACATTTATTAAATGGTGTTAAATTTTTCTGGACATCCCCTCAATCTAATCATTGTGGATTCTTTACACATGAGCTTTTGTTGGGCCTAATACCCACTAGTTCCAGGAGGAACACATTCCTCTCAATGGACCCATGATACTGGTCTTACCTTGATGTCATGTGAATGTCTCTGTGTAAACATACATATTCCTGGTGAGAGGTTTGGAAGGGAATACAGTTGCTGGGATATCTGAAAATGGAGGTGAGATTTCTAAATCTTTTCACTGGATCACGTTCTGGATTAGGTCGGAAGGGAAAATGGCGGCACAATGACTGGGGCGGAGGGTGGTAGAATCAATCTTCCAAAGCTCCTGTTAGCCATCAGGGCTGCCTGCCAAAACTTTCTCAGAGCAGAAAGCTTTTCCTGTCCTTCCCCTGCCCTTCTCCCCGCTCTTCCCCTCCCCAACTGCCCCTCTAAAGCCCAGGGATTGAGGCCATTTAGTCTTTGTAAATACTAGTTTCATCATTTTAACCTCCAAGAGATTATGTTTTTTTGAGCGGAATAACTGAAGCAGAAATCTTAAAACTTTAATTACGATGGACTCAAGCTGTTTGCTTTGTTCAAGACCAGATCCTCCAGGCAGGGAATCTCTGGCAGTTTCCAGGGTGTAGGCAGTGGGTGGGTGAGACCTCTTTTGTAGGTGCCTGGCTTCTCCGTGTCTACACTGGCCACAGCAAGCCCAGGGGCCCACGTCAGTGGAAGCTGCCGCCCTGTCTGGCTGTGCTCTGGGAATTGTCTAGGGGAGGACTGAAGGCTGACAGACAGGATTCTGACACAGGTGGGGCTTCAAAACTGGCCAGCATCCTGCCCACACCCCGGAATTTTCTGGAAGGGCGCATGACAGATGCACACAAGGTATATCCCACCTTCCCTTTAGATGCTGACCTAGGTATTGGCTCTAACGACTGTTGAGAAAGATACAGCTTATGTAAGGATACCCCAAATAAATTCAGAGCTAGACAATTACTATTATGTTTTCTCTCAGGCATCAGTTCCACTACACAACCTTGGTCTTGACTTCTGGAGACCCAGTATCCATTCTGAGAAGAATATGCCCATCATCTCCTCCAAGAGCCTCCATGGACTTCCTCCCCAGGCCAAATGATCTCTGGTCCCTCCTTTTCAAGCATGACTTCAACTGCTTAATTCATAAATGCCATCAGCTTTTGCTCATCGATTTAGACGTAGGTAAAATCATGTCTCAGGAGTCAGGCTTCTAGAAGACTTTTGAGAAAGTCTTTACACTGTACCCTGGTACTTTGACCAACTCTCGGTCATAATGCCCACATGGACCAATGCCTACAAGTGGCCTTTGACCTTGGGTTGTATTGGAACCTGCCTTCATGACTCCGGCTGGCCACAAATCATGGTTGCCTGGCATGAAATCCCTTCTCTTCAGCACCACCGTGTCTTGTCACTACCAGGATCTTGATGTCTCACCAGCTGCCCCCTTGCCTTTGGGGGCCACACAGATTCCTGAGTGGTGGGCCACGCCCTCGTCTTCTGGACCTCTTTGCTCTGTGGCGTGTGCACGTCACTCGGGGACCCGCTCTGTTGTCATCCGTTCATAGATGCTCTCCTGACCCCAGGTGCCCAATGTCCATGTGGCAGCTCTTGTCCTCACTGTGCTCCATCTTTCTCTGTGTCTCTGATGGCGCCAGAAACCCTGCTTATTATTTGTCTCTCCCTCAGTACTAGCTCATCCCTGTGCCCTGGGCTCCTCAGCATCACCGCCCGGGACAGAGAAGGTGCTCGATGCATGCATGGACAGCGGATGAGTGACCACTGTGGCCATGGGGGTCGAAGACATCACGGACTGTTCCTCAAGGCCGATTCCTGAGAGCCCATGGGAGGCCGCTGGTTGGAGACTGATAAGCCAAGCTTGTCCCTCAGGGTGGGGCACACTGCTGTTTCTTCAGAAGAACACATCAGAAATGGGTCTGAACCCAGAGATGGACACATGCTGCCTGAGGACGTGTCTTTAGTCCCGGAGTCACACCCTCCGTGGTGAGAAGAACACACCTGTGAGAACTGGGACCCAGGAGTCCCACCTCAAGGACAGGCTTGCTTTGGGGCATCTTCTCTTTGAGAGGAATGGACTCACACTGTTTCTTTTTATTTCTACTGTTTTAGTACCAGTAGTAATCTTATAGGTATTACAGGGCAGGTGCAGCAGGAAGGAAGGCGAGCAGGCAGGCAGAAAGAGAGAGGATGAGGAAGCACTTTTACTTATTTTATTTGTTGTCCATCTTGGTTGTTCTTCCAGACCTGAGTTTTGAACCCAAGACCTTGGGATGTATATGGACTGTGTCCAGTGAACTAGGCTGGTTGGCCACCAGGGTGCACCTATTTTTTTTTCTTAACAGCTATATGCATTTTAGGAAATGAAACTGGCCTCTGAGTCTGCATGTCACACACGCCCCCGACCGGAGCTCAGTGTCCTTGACCACCACGTCTTCCCTCCTTCCTGCCCCTGCTGCCCTCACTGGTCTCGCCTGCCGTGAGTCTTGTGGAGGTGTGTCTGCTCTTTTGTTTTGTTTCTTTACATTCCACACATGAATGCAACTATCCTGTGTTCTCTTTTTATTTCTGGCTTAGTTCGCTTATCACAGTCACCTCTAGTTCCATTCAGGTTGTTGCAAAAGGCATCATTTTGTCTTTTTTTAAAACTGCGTAGAATTCCATGGAGTGTCTAGACAGCAGCCTCTGTATCCATCATCCGTGGATGGGCATTCAGGCCGCTTCCATGACTTGGCTGTTGTGAGCTGTGCTGCCATGAACAGAGAGAAGCAGGTGTTTTTTCAGGTTAGTGTCTGGCAGAATATCACACCATTTCCATGGCTCATCTCTCCTGCCTCCACTTGATCCCCACCCAGCAGCTCTTCATGACTTTGTGATGTCTCATCTCACCGTCCAAAACCTTCACCCAATCCTCCACCAGCCCGGGACGCACCTCTCAGCTTCTGAAAGCCTTTCTGTGAGATGGGGCTCCCTTCGTTGGTGTGGGGTCCTTGTGCCTGGGCTCTGCTGTGCCTCCAAAGTGAGTCATCCGTCCTCACTGACTTATTTAGAGCTATTTTCCTCTATTTTTTTTCCCTCCTTCCAATTGCGACCTCTGCTGAAAAGACCCCCAGGCACGGCGACAATAACATCGTTCATTAAAATATTTAAATCAGCTGCAGCAGCAGTAATGACCAAGATGAAATCTTGAAGCACAAATTGCCTGTAACAGAGGCACCTATTTTGCCAAAGGGGCTTGCAATAATCTGGATTGGGGTGCTGGCAAGGACTAAACTCTTGTCAATAGAAAGTGTCTTCGATGAACATGAGGTCTCACACATACAGTCTGGGGACACAACCCTCAAATGCTCCAAAGTTCTGGAGCCTGGAACCTGCCTAACAAGACCTCTGCTTTGGGTGCCAGAGAGAGAATCCGCAAAGTAGATTCAAAAAACTATTACTATTTTCAGTCTTCTGACAAAGGCATCATGAGTAATCATTGTTTTTAATTTTTTTCCAAAAAGGATAACATTTTAGTTATACCTCTTGAAAGCTAGTTGTCACCAGCTGATGGAATCTGAGATATGAGCAAAGACCCTGGAAGTTTTGAGTGGTGAGTCCAATTTGGAAAAAAAAACAGAAACACACACACAAATAAGCTTTGACATTGGATAACGAGCGAAGGCTCAGTAACAGGTGATTTTGTTAGGAATGGTTAAGAGCAAAGTCTGGGGAGAAAAAGACCCCACACAGGATTACTGGCGACACAACTTTAGACTAATGGCTTAATGGTTCCGAGTTCAGCGTCTTTGTCTCACCTTGGGCTGTGTCCCCGAACCCTGGGGAGAAATTGGCCCACTCTGGCCCTGAGTGTTCCTGATCCAGTTGTCCTCCAGCTTCTGTCTGATAACCCCACCTCCTTCCCCTGTGGCAGTGGCCTCAACTGTCACTGGGCTCCCTGGTTGAATCCATCCTTCCAACAACCAGATGACCAGTACCCACTGTTGAACTCCCTCTGGCTGAAGCACCTGGAGGCGTGTGTCTTCCTGACTGTGTCCTTCCTCCCACCCCCTTCCTTTCCACCATTCCCTCCTTCTTTCCTCTCTCCTTCCTGCTCTGTCTGGCTTTCTTCTTCCCTTTCATTATTTAAATTCATTGTAGGCCCTAATCAATATGGCGGCTTTTTAAGTGTATTTCCAAGAACCAGGTCAAATCTCTCTTCCTCCTTGAAGCTTTCTTGGGCATTTCCCATGGAAATTATTTTTCATTCCTCTCCTCCCTGTCCTCTATTCAACATATTTCCATTGTACCCCAAACCACAGGATTAGAGTGGTTTACGTCCTGTCTTTTTCTTTTGACTTTTCCACCAGACTGTAACTTGCTCATCTTTGTGTCTTTCACTCCCAGTGCAGGTGAGAAATTAGTTTTTAGTTAATTCAACTAATATTACAGAGTAGATGACCGCAGGTGTTGTGTTCAGGCGGAGGATGCTGAGGAGTCTGGCTTGGGATAACAAGTCCCTCTGACCTTACTGATCAGAGACTCAGTTGGAGAGTACTGAGCAAGGTCAAAGCAGGTCCCCTCCAGCTCCACCTCTGCTGTCAAATTGGACCTTCCTGTTTTCTCTGTGGACCAGAGTGAGGCGTCAGACAGCTCCAGTTGGGTGGAGGTCTTGTCTCAGGGGATTCAAGTCCCAATGTCTGCTGGGACAGGGAGGCGTCTGCTGAGGCGTCTGTACACTTGACTTTCCTGGGTGGAGGGCACATGGGTCTCCTCAGGATCCTAAACTGCCCACTCCCTCTTGTTATTTTTGAGTCCAGGATCCCGACTATCAGCACCTCGCAGGCCGATGGTGGTCAGGGCCGGGGGACTGCAGGTTGGGGCACTTGTCTCCCTGATATTTATTCCTCCTTCCATTCTGAAGGGACCATGGTAAGCACTTGAGCATGTTATGATTTTCCCCACCACCCCACTTTAAAAAGCACTGTATAATTCATAAACTATCTGCCTAAATAAATGTTTATTTGAACGCCGGGCAAGGAGCCCTGCAGTGTCTCCCTAGAAGACGAATCATTTTCTAACCTTTGATGAATTATTATTTATGGGACTTGCACAAATCCACCCACCTGCCCTCCTCTTCCCATCGCCCGCACCCACCTCCCCTGGAGGAAACAGACAAGCTCGCCTCCGTGTCCACTCAAGCCGGAGCCTCAGAGAGAGCACCCAGGGTGGCAGCTGTGCTGGGGAAACACCCCGCAGGCGGGACAGAGGCCAAGCCCTTGCAGAGACCCGCGTGGCTGTGTTCCCCACCCGGGCTGGTGGGTCCCTGTAGGTGTCGTGTCTGTGAGCTGGCTTCTCAAAGCCTGATGCCCATGCCAGTCACAGAGTTTATCCTCAGAAGCCCCCTGGAGCCCACGATCAGGTGTAGTCACTGAAGGTGGCCTTTCACATCCATCTCAGAGGGAGCAGAGACCTCAGTCAGGCCACTGACTGGACCAGAAGTGACGGAGGAGATGACATGGCGACTTTGGGGGGAGATTGCAGAGCTGGAGGCACAAGTTTGGCTGCTGGAGGGCTGAGGGCTGATTCTGAGGGAACGAGGGCTAGTTGCTCTGTGTCTCAGGGCACGTGGGCACCATCGACTTCTCCAGACCCAGAAGCTGCTCCCTTTATGAAATGGTGCGATGGAGCCCATGAGTGCTGCTTCTTCCCCAGAATGAGCTGTGATGTGCAGAGGTGTGAGAGGGAGCAACCTGGCAGCCTTCGGTGGTCACTGTCTGCCCGCAGGGCCAGCCGAGGGCAGCTGGCTGGGCTGGAACGCCCCTCCCGTACGGCCTGCAGCCCCATCTCAGGTGCCTGCCGCAGTGGGGACAGCACCTCATGGCATCTTCTGACCTCATAACCCTGGGGAAGAGCCCATCCTCCAGTTCTGGAGGCTTCTTTGCCCTCTTCTTATCTTGGGTCAATCATTGTGAGATCTGCTCTACCCATCTGCTAAAGAAAAAAAATGTTTGCAGTTTGCTTGCTTGGATGGTACATGTCACAATTTTGCTGCTAACATGCTTTAAAAAGTAATTAATTTTTTATGGGGTGAAGCGGTGGGGTGCAAGACTTAAGGGCATGCACCCGCTTTGGCCCACTTCATACTGAGCTCCTGGGCTATGCAAATGTCCGTGTTAGCTCTGGCCCCAAAGAGACCTAATTCTCTTTGTCTTGGCAAAGAAAGGCAATTATATTCTGTAAACATTTCATTTGCTGTCACAGTCTGGAAGATATCTTGGTTGACCCCGCGTCCCTAGAAGCACCTTAATTTGAAGCAACTCAGTGCAGGGAGGGTCGTCTCTAGGTCCACTCTGTCGGGGCTCAGACCTGACCTGCGCCTTCTGCCCGGGAACCATGCCTGACACCCAGGCCAACATTTGCAAATCTGCTCTCTGCTTTCCATCATGGTCCCACAAATATGAGGGGAGGTGTGAGAATGAAAGAAAGATTCCTGGAGTCAGTAGTGACATCTTTTGGTCCCTTTGGTGTGAACAGGGTTGGCACAGACACTAGGTTAGAAGAGGGCATGGAGTGGAAATCCCAGTATGGACACATCCAGTTTGTTGCAATCAACTCAGTTAAGAAACAAAAGGCTTAAGTAGATCTGGCATCACACTGGCGCCTCTGCCCCTCCCCTCACTAATCTTTTCGGATGAGCTGGTGATTCTAGCCAGGCTGGTAGGCGATTGCCAGGGCCACCCCAGAATGGTGGCGTGAGTGTGGATTAGGGAGAACTGCTCTACCTGGGACCAGTGAGGGGCGTGGCCAGGGAAGCAGGGAGTCAGTTCTGAGATGGCTCTGCTACCAGCAGGGACCTTGGCTGAGCGTTTGGCTCCAGGCCCTGCCGATCTCCTTCGTGGAACTGATTGCCCGACCAGGGATCTCGCACTTACCAGTGTAACTGGCAGAGTCTGGCTGCAGCCCTTCTGTCCACTGACCTTGGACACAGTGTCCCGGGCTTCCTACCTCCCCTGGCCTCCACATCTATTGGCACGGGGCTCAAACACACTGAATTGGTGCAAGTGCATAGACAGGACTGAGGGCAGTGTGGCTGTCATCACTAAAGCAGTGTGAGGACACCTGGCCCGAGTCTAAGAACCACTGACAAACTGACCGGCTGCACAGGGGTGTGTGGAGGTGGGTGGCTGTCTCAGAGTGGACATCCGCCCCCTAGTGCTTTCTCTGACCCCACTGCAGTCCCTCCCTCACACTCCCGATCACGAGCCCCTCGGCCCCTGTGGAATACAGGGACACAGGCTGTCCTACAAACGACATGAATCATCGTCGTGACCTGACTTCTCTCTCCAGAACGCCGTGCACATGCAAATTAGCCAGGACCCTCCCCATCTGTGAGGCAAACAAGGTTTTGTGTGTGTGGTTTTGTTTCTTTTTTTCCAATCTGGAAATTATTTCTTTCTGATTGAGAGGTTCGAGTCCCTTCTGCTTGTAATAATATTATTATTTATAATTTATGTTCTTAATTTTTATAAATAGTGCTCAGTTGCCATGGCAACAGAATCCTCAGAAATCATTAGATTAAATAATGAGTAGTCATGATGCTTTGCACTTATGTTCATTTTTTGGATAAAAAATAGACCTCTAAGTTCTTTAAAATACTAATTAATTGGGTCTTTCCCAACACCAGTATTTTCCTAAGGTGGGTGATGAGGTAAATGCTTTGCATCTTTCTGACGCTCCTCTCTTGAGGTTCTGAGTTGGAGGGACCTCAAAGACCACTGGGGGTGAGGCTTCTCAGAGTGTGGGTCCCCAGTTCCTCCCTAGGTTTGCTGGAGGGTGAATCCCACCCCAGCACTGCTGGAATAACTTCAGCGGAAGGTGGGACCCTGCAGTAGGCACATTTTAGCAAATACTTGGTGATTCTCGGGCTTGATAAGGTCCCCTGTCTCGTGTCCTCACCCTGGTGTACCGCGAGGCCTGGGTGCGCCCTCCCAGCAGGGCTTCCCAATCTCACACTGAAATGGGAGCCTCACGGGTCCTGTGGCGATCACCCCTGTGGATGGTAAGGTTTCCAACAGCACCCTCGCCTGTCTCCACCAGAAGCCAGGGGCTACTCCCTCTCCCCTGAGTGACAACATCCAGCATCTCCAGATTTTGCCCATCATCAGCGGGGAACCAAATCTATCTTGCCCGAGCTGAGGAGAGCCCTGGCCTGAGTGGTGGGCAGACAGACTGCCCTCCATCCTCTCCACTCACTTGGAATCAGTGCGTGTGAGCTCCGTCCTAGTAGGCGTGGAGACTGAGGGGGCAGGGGACACAGGCGACACTGTGACTGTCACTGTGCCTTCATGGAAGGGAGGGGTGGCGACTGTGGAGAATAGGACAGATTTAATCAGAGCAAGACATTGAGCTAAGACCTGCAAAAATGACCCTGGAAACAGGAGGCTCTTATGTGCGTGGAACTGGTCCCTGTGTCTGAATGGGCTGAGCCCTGGATCCAGTCTTCAAGGACAGCCCCATCCTATGCACCTCCTAAGTGTCGGCCGCCATAAGCCATCTCTCAATCTGCTCACCACACTTCACAGCCAGTCGCATGCTCCCCACTGCACAGGACAAAGGAATACTAAAGCTGGAGATTCGTCAGTCCACAGTCCTTCCTGGACAGCGAGGGGACCCATGTCCCTCCTGTTTGGTCCTCAGCGCTTTGCATGGGGCCGGCATCAGAGACACCAGGCTTGTGTTTGTGGACTGTTAGGTGAAACAAGAAAGTGGGGGAACTTGGATGCAAACCTTGGCTTGTCCCCTCTGGCGCCACCCCTTTGATGTCCTCCTAACCACCCCAAATAACAGATGGCTTCCATAGTAGGACAGCCAGGGCCCCGGGCTAGCCGCATGCTGTCTAGCCCTGCCGCTGCCCCTCTGCAAATCAGAAGCAGTGAAGTGCACTCTAAAGGCTCTTTCCTTGGGACAAATGAGCTATTTTAAATGAATGGGCTTTGCAAACTGTAAATTGCCAAATAAACACGATGAGGACATGAAATGACAAAGAAAACTGTCCACAAAGACTCTGCCTGCACCCAGGTGCTCTTGTTTTGAACATGGCCTGCCGCTGCGAACACAGCAATTTACTCCCAGAAACTCTGCACCATGTCCCTAAGCAGTTTCACCTGGAGCCAGGCACGCACTTAATATGTCCCCATTAGCCTGCAAAACAAAAAAATAACCAAAAAACAAACAAAACCCCCCCCACAAAACCCCAA
This sequence comes from Solenodon paradoxus, assembly GCA_004363575.1. NCBI lineage: Eukaryota > Metazoa > Chordata > Mammalia > Eulipotyphla > Solenodontidae > Solenodon > Solenodon paradoxus. Next base: position 69,397 of record RJWH01000975.1, read on the forward strand.
ACAAACACAGAGCCATTTTCTGGTACCCAAACAACAGGATTTTCAACTTAAAACACAATTCCAGCCTAATTAGCTCATTAGACAAAATAATTATCCAGTGGTTGGTGAGAGACTGGGAAGTGGGCAGAGGTTATCCAGACACATCGTTTCCTCTGGAAAGAGATGGAGCAGGCTTCTCGGGACCAGAGTTCTCCGAACTGGAGTTCTCCGTGTGGGTTTCTGGAAGACATGGCTCAAGATGCTCAGTGCTACATCCGCCACCCAGTCAAGACAGAACCTCTGCTTGCAAATTCTCAAGTGATGGGAATTTTTCTCTCCTGGGCCTCCAGCCCCTGGGATTATGAGTTTCTTTCTCAGTTCTCCTCCCGGACAAGCTCATCAGAGCCCTCACATCCACAGAGTGGAAGAGGGGGTGCTAGTTTCACCCAAACACACGGGGGCCCTCCTCTGCGACCCTCAAGCAAATTGCTTTCCCTCGTTGCAACCTTGGGCTCCCAGGAATGCAATCGAGAATGTAGTTCATACTTCTGTCAGGCCCACATTTCTTAATTTTAAAACAGGAGTGGCCATTGGGACCCACATCCGTCCATGTGGGGGTGGGGAGTTGACACCACGTGGTGTCCTTCCCGACATCCCTGGGGCGTGTCCTCTGGGCACAAGTGTGCTGAACCCCAGGACACCGTCCCAGATTCAAGGACTGTAGATCTGATGAAATGAGATTTAAAAAATCCCCAATGAAGGAACGGATTTCTCTTTTCGAAGGTGAAGATTCCCAATCTCAAAAGTTCAGCAGATTTGCCTCAAGGAAGATGAGCTGGACACGGGGAGACACAGTCCCACTTGTCCAGAACCATGTGGATCTTGGGGAGAGTCGATGGACTTCCAGACAAAGAAACTCATTTGGCCATGAAAGGGCTTTATGTCTCTCTTATACTGAAGAAGATACTTCCTTCCCGCTCTCTTCCTCCCTGTCTTTCTGTCAAGGCCAATGGAGATGTGTGTAGACACTGAGAATGAAACTCACGCTCTGGCCAGGTAGGCAGACTCTCCTAGTTATGTGATCAGTTATTTGATTAAAATGGAGCGAGGCACAAAAGGTGGGTCTGAAACTTGCACAGTGCAGGGCTGATCTTGTGGGGCCAGAGTGGAGAGATTGGTCTTAGAACTGAAATCTAGAGGGTCTGCGGGGACGGACTAAGGCTGCTCATGGGAGAAGAGGGACGCGATTTCATCTGAAGGCCAGTGGGAACCACAGGAATATTGAAAGTAGAGGCCAGTCATGGCCAAACCTCCATGACCATGCAGCTGCAGCCTGGATCTCATGCTGCCAATGGTCAAGATCAATGAGCAGAGACTGATGGAAGGCTCCGAGGTTCCAGGTGACGGGCGACGTGAACTTGGGTTTCTGAGGAGGAAGTGGGGCTGGAGAGGGGTGGAAAGATATCAGGGATGTTCAGGTATAAGACTGCCTGGAGAGAGGTCTGGATGTGAGCCCCGGTGGTGAACTTCTCCCGCTGGATGCATGACGAGATTCTCCGAGGTAGTGGACACAAAACTTCACGCGATGATCCCAAGCACCAGCCTCCACCTGCTCACCTCTGGAAGGCAATTCCGGGAGAGGTCCTCTCTGCTCTGTGGAGCCACTTCACACAGAGACGGGTCCTTGCCCATCAAGAGCTGAAACCGTGAGGCTCTGAGCAATGACACTGGAGACTGGAAGCTACCAGGAGCCCAGGTGGGCTGCAGGACAGGCCACCAGGGAGGTGCTGGGGCTGGTGGCGGACAGTGAAGCTGTGTGCAGGGGGACAGGAGGTGTGGCCAGAGGAGCCTGGGCTCAGATCCTGGACCCGGGTAAGTGGACCCGGAGCTCTGAGTGAGCCCTCGAGTGAGGACTGGGTGAGCTCATGGGGAGGGCAGAAAACTGGACCTCCCGCACAAGAGAGGTGACCAGTCCCTTGACTGTCATTACTATTTCCACCTGCAGAATAAATCTCAAACCCAGAACCCAAATGGGGCAACGGTCAGGGGCAGCGTTCTGGCGTGGTCCCAGGTCAAAGGTACAGGAGACAGGAGGGCAGGAATGAGGCCCGAGCCTCAGCCTCTCCGTCCAGTTTTGTCTTGTCAGGCTCACGTTTCTGAGACCAAGAGCAGCAACGATCTGCACAGCGAGAGAAGTGGGATCCGACAGCTCAGGCGTCTGGACTGCAGACTTGTCTTGTTTGGTCCCCACACTCTCATTTGCAAAAAATAATAGCAACGAACATTGAAATCTTGCATTCACCTTGTTACAAATCAGAATGTCCAGATTCTCTTGGGAGACGAGAAGCCCCGACACCCTGGGTTCACACCCCGGCCATCCTGGGTGCAGGAGCCCGCCTCCCGAGGCCCTGGTTCATCTCCCGGATGACCTTGATTCTGAGAGATTCTCCCTGACAATGAATGCAGTCTGCTTCCTCGGACTTCTCCCTACAGGGCTTTGTTCTGTTCTCTGGAACTAAACACAACAGACACGTACCCACCTTTGCAAACGAGAGAATAAATATTAGATTTTAGCAAAACAAACAAACAAAAACAAATCCCAAAACCCCAAATCACAGACAAATCGCTCCCGGGATGGGGCATGGAGGCATTTTTGAAAAAAGATACTGGTTTGCTGAATCCTGGGGTGACCTGCAATGGTTTCTGGATTTTCCTGCCCCGGCCTGACTCCCTCACTTGCTCACCGACCCTTCCTCCTTGCCCAGAACAGTGGCTCACTGTGGTTCCTTCCCACAGGAGCCACATTTTCTTCACATGGGGAAGGGCTCCACCACCAAGGGAATCCCGAAGGCAGTGCCCCGCCCACACCCCATAGCAGAGGGCGAACCCCGCGTTTGCTAGAAAGAAAGCAGGTTGTGGGTTTTTCTCCATGTTCCCTCTAACCCACCCTTCAGCGTCTCAGCTCGTCTCTGCAGGAATCCGGCGTCGGTGTGGGATTAAACTCATTTCTAGGGCGGTGCTTTCCGCGGCAGGCGGCTGTGTGTCACGGTTCTTCTCCAGGTGTCCTGCCACCTGAATGCTTCTGCGAGGCACGTGGTCCAACCTTCTGGGGTTCAAAGCTTTGCGTCTGTGCTGCCCTGGGGGGACCTGTCTTCAGCGCACCCTCTCCATTCCCTGCCTGACTCCTTAGCAGGTAAAGAGACATCAAGAATCTGCCCCTTCAATGAAAACAGAACCAAAAAGGCAATAAAGTCATAGACAGAGGAGGTATTTGTCCCCGTAGCAAAATCAACTCCTTGCAGAATTTCATTTAGCCGAGGATAGCGTGTTTTCTCAAAGACTCCACAGTGATTATCTGGCAAGATCTCAAAACTTTTTTTTTAACACAAGCTGTCTTTGGTCAATAAATACCAGAACTGAAATGTCCTGGGGTGGAGATTTATGCTCTAAGTACAGCGAGCACAGCCATAAATCAGGCCGGGAGAGCTCCCAGGTAGCCAGCTCGGTGTTTCACACACGGTCTCTGCAGAGCTCCAGGCCGCTGGTCCAGGCAGGCCCATCTCCCACCCAGGGTGGCCTGCTGGGGAGGGACCTGCATTCAGAAGCCGCCAATGCACCGCCACGGAGTGCACCCCGACTCTAACTGCATCCCTGAACTCCTCACCTGGAGTTCGTCCCTTCCCGCTCTCAGAAACTGCGGGACTGGGTTTGCAGCCCAGCTTGACCCTGTAGCTGCGCACATTGGTGTCGCTGGAGTCCCCTGGCGTAAAGCAGCCTTATCTGGAATCCAGCCCATGGTCCCCACCCTTAGGGCTGCGGTGGGGACTCAACGCACCCATAGCACAAGAGGGCGGCGCGAGGATGGCAAGAGCACCCCCGGGCTGTGGTCTGTGAGCCTCGCAGCCTCCCGCCTCGTCCTTTCACATGTGCTGACTTGAGGGACAGCGTTGAGGAGGCTTCCAAAGATACCATCGCCTTCTCTCAACCCCAAACCTGACTATACTGCAGTGCGTTTTCTCTTGATTCAGAGCCCAGTGCTGGAGTTGGGACCTCTTGGCCCCGGAGCCAGGCTCGCCTGAGCTCTGTGTCCCGCCAATGCCACCCACACAGTGCCGGAGGCCCTCCAGCTTTCCCTCTTCCTCAGCCTGGCTTTTAAGGGCTGGGTCTCTCATTCCTCTTCTCTCCCTGACTTCCCTCCCCTCCCCGTCCTTTGGGCCTCCTGCCCTTTCCCCTCCATCCCTGGTCTCAGAGCTTCCTGGGTCCCTTTACATCTACAGGTGCTGAGGGTCCCCAGCTGGTCTCCTCGATTCCAGACCTGTCCTAGGAGCACCTCCACCTGTCCTTGCCATCAAGGTGTCTCCATCTCACCGTTCCCCAGAGCGCTTCTCTGTCCACCTTCGCTCTTCCCCAAGGTCATCATCAGAACTGAGCAGGACGCTGGGGAGATAAAATTGAGAGATAGAGCCCCGGGCTTGGTGACCCACCGGTCAGTAGTCTGCCATGCCCTGTCCCAGTAAATGTCACCAGCAACCTACCGCTGTCCAAGTGATGTGTGTGTGGGGGGGCCCTGGAGTGCCTTCCTCTCCCTGCATGCTGGCCTCGCCCTGTCCTGTGGACTTCACTTCCTAACACCTTCAGCAATCCTCCTTCACTCTATTTCTACAGTCTCCATCCTATTTAAAATCACTCTCAGTCATCACCTGCTGCCACACAGGTAACGCTTCCTGACCCCTGTGCCCCCCCACCTCCCTCCAGCCCCAAGAGGGGCTCCAGCTCTAGGAGCAGGGTCACCACTCTTCCTGACACCCTGGACCTTAGTGGAAGCCCAGCCTCGGCCCATGAGGGCCTGCAGCTGCAATCCTTCTCTGACGGTGCCCAGATTCGTCCTTCCTCCTCCTTTCCCAACAAGCTGCTGAGATTCCTCCAGGTTCTTCACTGGAGGCATTTACTCTGCCCACCCGCCTGCCCGCTCAGGCTCAGCTGAAACAACTAGCTCCTGGTGCTTGGCGGCTTCCTACCTTATTCTGCACACCGGGCTTCGTCCCCGGCTCCCGGCACCCGTGATTGCCATTCTGCCTCACTGGTTCCAGGACACCAGGGAAGTCGAGGGTGTGTTTTTCTTGCTGGCCGCCACTCACTGGGGAGTCGACCTGTGGAAAAATGCAAATCCCTAGGTATCCTCAGACTGACCAGGGAGTCCCGGGTCGCGGGCAGGCTGATGCTTGTAACGAACACCACCGCTGATTCTGAAGTACCGTGGAGGCTCAGTGCAGGCCCTGGAGGGGAGCAGAACCCCTGGCCTTGACCCTGTCAGGCGCAGCCAGGGTGCGGGCAGAGGGAGTCTGTGGGCAAACTCCTAGAATGTTCGAGGGCGCTGCTTACTGCCTGGAGCAGCTGTCCAGCTGTCACGTGATCACCCAACAAGCACGAGGTTCACAAAAAGTGGAGACTTCTAGAATTGTCAGTACAAGCAGATTCCCCATGTCATCTCATGGGTCCTGTGCTGACAATAAAAGCCTCTGGCTTGACAACGCCTTGCAGGTGATGGGACCCCAGTCCAAGGTCGCTATCTGCCGTTGGGTGCAGGCTGGCTGGGCCCGGCTCCCCTTCCAGTGAGAAGATGGTCACGTGGAAGTGACACTGGAGGGAGCACAAGTTCTCTCTCTCTCCCAGCCACTCCGGACACGACAGAATGTGCCCTCTTTTTGAAAGTCAGAAGGAGGGATGGACTTCAATAAGAGTAGAATGTGATTCATTGCCTACATTTGTGGTTTAAGATTTGTGGGAGGGAAAGAAGGAGGCTTGAAGCTTTTGCTTCCTTCCATCCCCAGTTCTCTCTCTGATCGATAAACTGTCACTTCCCCGTGGAGAGCGTGTGGAGCCTTGGAGGTCATGGGTGGGAGCCAGTGGACAAGGTTCTGCGTGACACCTGCCACTAACATGGACAATCAGCAGTTGTCTCTGAGCTCAGTCTCTTTATCTAGAAATTGAGAGACTTCCATGTCATGACTTACCATGCCCCTCGTAGCTCTCGGAGTCCACGATCGACCAGCTGTCTGACATTTAAGATAAGTAGGGTTCCTGCAAGCAAGAGAATGACCTTGACCATTCACCGTTACAAGGTGAGGATAGGGAATGGGATTCGCATTCACTGGTTTCCTCCTCAGGAGGGCAGTGCTGTGGCTGAGAGGGTGAGGATGTGCATTCATTTGTGGTCCTTATCCTCTAGATGCTCACACAAGGCCACTGTGGTCGCGTGCCTGGTGGAGCAGCGGTCAAGTCAGCTGCCTCCAAGGGAGCGAGGCTCGAGTTCTGGCCTTGGTTGCAGGGGGAACAGCCAGTGTGAACAACTAGATAAAAATTAAAAAAATAAAGATGCTTCTTCCTCCTCTCTCTTCCTACCTGCCTATTTGCCTTCATTCCTGTCATTAAAACAATGCCATTGTGGTTGATATCATTCCCATTTTATGGACAGTAACACTGAGGCTAAGTGAGGTTGAAATTATATTCAAACTCCTATTCTGCTTCAGAGGCCCAGTCTCATTACCCATCTCACAGTCAACCTTCAACTTCCTGGTCTTTCAAGGAACTCCGGGGTGTGAAGCAAGTTTTTTTTAATGATTCGTTACCAGATAAGGCAGTCCTGTTGCAGATTGCAATGACTTTGATATACAGCTTCCTGTGAGGTGGCAGCATGTCTCCGTAATGGTCCACGCTTATTCTGTGCCCAACATTGTGAAGCCTTCTGTAATCTGTCTGCACAAAATCAGGATTTCTCCATGACAGCCTGATTCACTCCTTGCACAGCTCCATTACCATTTTAAAACGGCTTTTATCGGTGTCTTTTGGAAAGATGAATCAAGTGAAGTTGGGTCAGAGTTGTCTGCAGGGTGTCTCACACGCTAGACTAGATGCTTCCAAAGTGGGGACATGGGGAGGCTGGGTGAAAGGGCCAGTTCTGTGGTGATGGAGCAAATGGACTTCACCCTGGTGCCTTCTGTTTCTGCACCACTGTCCACAAAAGTCGGTGCTGCTCTCAGTGCATCTTAACTGCTCTCATTGACAACACTTTGATTCACGGGGGTTTGTTACAATGTCCCTGTCACTGAATGTAAGGGAGGACTGCATTTACATTGTGACTGCTGTGAGGGCTGAGTCGGCCACCAGGCTTCCATTTCTAGGGTCTGCCTGGTGCGGGGCTGGCTTTGCTCGAGTCCGGGGGCTGGAGCTGTGTTCCCTACATGGGGCCATAAAAGGGTAGGGATTGTCCCGAGAGAAGTCCCACATGTGCAGTGGGGCCCTAGCTGAAGCCCTTAGCTGTTTTAGAATCTGCTAAGAGGAAAAACGCCCAGAGCAATGACGACCTTACAACCAATAATCACAAAACACCGAAGGAGGATGAAGTCCACGAGACAGACAGACAGACGCAAAGAAGGTGGAAGATGATCTACCTAATCAAAGAAGAGCTCAGAAAGAATTTGACAAGAAATGTAAAACATCTTTAGTGTCCTTGGAGAAATAAAGGAGGGGAAACAGGCATGAGAGGAGGAAGGAATGTGATGGAAGAAAAAAGATTTCAAAAGAATTAGAGTGAGGGGGTCTGTTGTAGAGTGAAGGAGAAGCTGGAATGGTGGGGAACGTAACACATACTGATGTGGACTTACTAGGATGCACACCTTAAACTTCTGTAAGGTAATGCTCCTTTGATATAACTAATTTAAATAAATAAGGAATAGGGAGTTGAAAAAATCATTTCTATGTATTAAATTCCCTATGTACATATTCTCTGAAAAATCAAAACATACCTTAAAAATGTGCTTCATGGAGGAAACCTCTAAGAACACAGTAATTCAAGGAGTGATTAGCTAGACAAGTTAAGAGAGAAAGCAGATGACTTGCCCAGAAGTCACCACATATGACCAGGAGGGGTTCTGGGAGAGGAGAGTGAATTGTGGGATACAAAATATTTGAAGATGTGCTTGATAGATATTCTAATAACTAGCTGATTCCATCTAGAAAAGTCTCCAAACATAACAGATAAAAAAGAAAATCCTACAGGCTATCAGAGAAAATTGTTAAACACACACACACACACACATCACTAAGAGATTGCTACAAAGGAAAGAAAATCACATGGACATCAGACTTCTCCTGGCTGCCGCAAGAGTAGGTAATATATTAAAAGATGAAGCAGCTCGTTGTTATGAGTTCTTTACACATCCCAAGTTGTTTTGAGGCTAATATAAAATAAATATGAACGAAGACTTATGTAACTGGAGGCTGACCAAGGGCCCCTCTGGAAGACAAGCCATCCTACAGCAGGGAGCTGTGGCACCTGGGTCAGCTCCAGTCCGCCTCCTGGTTTGCATGGTCTGTGGACTCCGAACGGATTTTGCTCTTTTAAACACTTAGAACGAAGTCAGAAAGAGAATAAAATCTGGTGGCACATACAAATGATATGAAATGAGCATTTTGGTGATCGTGAATAACGTTTTATTGAAACACACCAAGCCCATTGGTTTATGCAGTGTCTATGGCTCCTTTCACATTCTTAGGACATTGTGACTAGTTATGACAGAAACCAGATGACTCATGAAGCCTCCCGTATTTACCACCTGGCCCTTTACCCACCCTAAAGGATGCTGTTTAGAAGGAAGTCATATAAACCCAGGAAAAAGGAATGGGATGCAATAAATCAAGCTAAACAACATAATAAATAAATATCTTGAAGAATCTAAATAAAAGCTATTAACTAATAATCATGGTATAATAATCACCTTTAAAACTATTAATGTGTGAAAACAATCTGGAACTAAGTTTCAGAGGTCTTCACTGAATAGAGGACTTTGGAAGCTAATCATGATTGTCTTCCTTAGGAGAATGGAGATACTGAGGGTATCATTGTTTTTAGAAAAATAATTAAGTATATATGTCAGATATTTTTGTGAGGCATTAAAAAAATAAAGAGACTATACAATTTCCAAATCAGCAGAAGTAAAACAAAAAGCAACAAAGAAACCAATCAGGAGAGAAAAGGAAAAAAATATGAGAAGTATCCGAAGTAGAAAAAATTAAATTAGAAGGCAGAAATAACTCTGAAATTTGAGTCATCCCTATAAAAAGTTAAAATCAGACCTATTAAGATATGACATTCTTTTTTCAATAGACACATCTGCCAGTGACCCCAGGATGAAAATGATTGGAAAGATACATCCAGGGGAGGCCCTCACTCAAGGATAGCCAGTATGTCAAGATCCATATCAGAAAAAAGGGAATTGAAAGGGAAAAGTGGGACAAAGAAGATCTATGTACATATATGATAAAGGACTAATTTGGAGGTTATGAACTTTCAGAACTTTATAAATATGTAAGAAACGTGTTGGGTTTTAGGTCTTAAAGAAATGGTCTGGCAGGCTGAGTTGCACACTGGTCAACATTGTCTGGGGCTGCAAGGCTGCAGCTGCTGTGGTCATCAAGTCTTCATTCTTAGGAAAAAGAGAAAAAAACTAGGGGTGAGTGGGGTTGTCCGACAGGATGGCGAGTGTGGGAGATTTCACTCCACCCAGTCAAGACTTAGGTGACCAGTGGGGAGTCTTGATCTCAGTTCAGCTCACAGAGCACATGGTGTTTCAACATGGTCCATGAGACAAGCCAGATCCTTGAAACTCTAAACTCTACTTTCTAATTTCCATGATGGCCACCCACCTGGGACTTTTAGATACTAGTCTTTTTTTTTTTTTTTAACCATCATTCATGGAAACAAGAACTAACCCCAAATATTAACCTAGGGATGGTCAGATGATGGACCTGCAATGGAGAGGGATGGTGGATGCTGGGTGTGACTGCCTCTGGAGACCCAATCTGCTTTATCCATGTCCCCAGGTCTCCAGGTCCCTTTCCCGCACACATGAGATTTTCTTACTCCAAAGCATAGTTGTCTTGCTTGTTTGTCTTTTCATTATTGATTTCCAATTATATTGTGAACATGATTTTCACGATACCTATTTTGGGAGGAGGGAAGAGGATCAGCTTTAGTACATGGTCAATTTTTATAAACATCCTTACCTGTTGGGTATATAATTTTATATATTATCATCTATACTACACATACACACACTTTAATTTGTGCTGTACTCAACCTTTCAATAGTGATGTTTAACCCTATTCTTTCTTTGAGTTGTGTTAAATCTGCTCTAGCATCTGTTGCCCTAAGTCTGTTAGAGACACTCATTTGGTTGGGGTTTTTTTCATTCTTTTCTTGGCAGTTCAATCAAGTATTTCCTACCTATATTTTTGGAGTTGTCTTTGTTGGTGTTAGAGAAACATTACCTTCCTCCCAACACCCACTCCCAAATTCCTTCTTAGTAGCAGAACCCCTACATTGTTGGAAGGAATGATGTCCCTAACTTAGAAATTAACTGCCCCTCTTAAATAACAGAAAACAACAAGTGTTGATAAGGATGTGGGGAGAATGGAGCCCTCATATTTTGCTGGTACTGCCACTGTGGAAAACAGACTGTCGGTCATCTCCCCAAATTCAACATACAGTGACTGCAAGCTTCATTGATTCCACTTGCGATTATAGACCCAAAATAATGGAAATGAGGATCAGAAAACACATTCGTGTATCAGTGTTTATAGTTGCATCACTCATAATAGCCAAGTGTAGAAATAAGTCAATTGTCTACCAGCAGATGGATGGATAAAGGAAAGATGGTCCATTTATAGGGTGGAATACTATTCGACCTTAGAAAAGAATGTAATGATGGTAGATGATGAATCATGGAGGAACCCTAAGGACATAATGCTGAGTGAAATGAGTCAGATGCAGGACAAATATTGTGTGATTCCACTTATCAAGAATCAGCAAATTCAGAGAGAGAGTAGGACAGTGTTGAAAAGTTATTAGGGGATGGGGGGCAGAAATGGGAATTATCGTTTAATGGACACGGCATTTTTGCTTGGGATGATGATCTTGGGAAGTTCTGGAGATAAAGAAATATACAAAGTGAATGAACTTTATACCATGATCTGCGGGTTTAGAAATGATTCAAATGGTTCTGATATGTGATGTATATTTAATTGTAATAAAATAGTTTTAAAACCACCTTCCCCACATTTTTGCAGACAGGCTGGAGGAAAAGTCATGGAGATGCCAGACCTTGTATGTCCTTTGCCATTTCTCTTCCTCTCTCCATCCCTGCTCTCCCGGAAGCAGGGGTGGTCACAAGGGATCCCCTTTCCCTTTGCTCCTTCCTGGGCAGGTTATCACAGGTCCTGACTTGGCTCAGACATCTGGGACCTGACGCTGCCATGAAGGACACACGGAGAGCTGACTCAGCAATGCCCTCCCTTTGTCAGAAATCCTTGCGAGGCCCCACACTCCTGATGCGGTTTTGCTGGAATGTAATAGAAGCGGTGCCTCGAAGCTTAATTCCTTCAGCTGGAGCCCGTGACTACCTGATGTGAAGCTCTAAGTGCAGGGCCTGGGGGGGAGGGTCATGGATGTGTGAGGGCCCAGTACAGGTGCCTGGATGACGCATCCACTCCCGTCGCTTCTCCAGCTCTCCTGGATCCTTTCCCAAAGACAGCTCACCTGCACCCTCTGGCTCCTGCTGCCCGCCCTTTCATAGGTGAGGGATTGTCTTCTCCAGAAGGTGGTGATGGACCCCAGATGGCAGCCCCGAACGCAATGAGCTGAGACTCAAAGGCAAATCTGTCAGGCTTTGAATTTATCTTTCTAGATCTTGCCCTGCATCAGAGGAAAGTCCCCTAGACTGGCTCTTAGGATTCTGCTCTTTATTCCCAAAAGAATTGCTCAGGAGCTTGTCCTTATTAGGTGAGGCTGAATGAAAGGACTGGTTTTTCTTTTTTTGCAGCAGGAACTTATTCTTGCTCAAAAGTTTCCCAAATGGTTTGTTACCTGCACTCTGGAGCTCAGCCTGCCCGTTTCATGAGACGCTCCTGCCTGTGTCAAAGGTAGGGAGCATTTGCTGGCAACTTGGGGGGCCCTCCAAGAACAAAGCTCTCTTCTCTCCCTTCCTTTCCACAGCCAGGTGGATCTTCACGGGCCACCTGAAATTCTCTAACCATCTTGCTAACTCACGAACTGCGCGTTGATTGGTGGAAGACATTCATTTCCAAGCACCGAGCTGCTGGCTGGGCTTTGTGGAATAAGACAAAGACTTGGTTCTCCAGCGACTCGCAGTCTAGGAGAAAGTGTGATATATAAACAGATAGTGATAATTAATATTTGTGGGAGGCCTCCTCTTACCTACATTGTCATTTAATCCTTTACACACTGTAAGTACACTTAATCTTCAAAACAAACAAGCAGCCCAGGAAGGTATTATTATCAGCCCATTTTAGGGATGTGGGAGTTTCGGACGAGAAAGAAAGAGGAGGAGGAAATGTCTTTCCTGATCCCGGCAAAGGCCCTGCTCTTACCGGTAAAGGGGCCACGTGGGTTAGGGTGTGAGGCTGGCTCACCGTGCGGGTGACAGTGGGGCAGGCAAGGAGCAACCCAAACTGAGCTGGGAAGGATGAGTCAGAGCAGGGGAGCAGAGAGGCCTGTTCCCACATTGCAGGTCGCTTGGCCCTGCGGAGCCAGTGGGGTCAGGGAGCAAAGGTCAGCAGGTGAAGATGGGGAGAGGGAGGGGCCAGGCTTGGGGAGGTCCTGCCACTGGGGAAGGGGCTGGCAGGAGAAGGAAGACCCGACCTCTCTGAAGCAGGCGTGGATGAGGCGGCTTACAGGGGAAGCCGTTTCCCAGGGCTGCGCCCCAGTAGCTGCTCTTCAAGCTGTGGAACAAGCCGGTTGGTTCTGGGTGAATCTCCGAGCCCTCATTTTTATTGTGCATCAGTACAACGAACTTCCCTGCAGAAAAAGCCTGCAAGATGTCTCGGACATGCCTACATCTCTTTTAGACCAGTCACGGAATAATTATCAGGATGGTAACAATGGATGATTTATTATAAATATCAGCTTTACTGCTTGCTAATTCAGAACCAAAATATTTGCCCATTTCCATCCCAAAGGGAGATATATAGCTAGTTTGTTCCCCTTGTTACGGCTCTGAAATTAAATTAAATGAACTGAATGAATTGCATGGGGGGTAAATAAACTATTTAATTTAATTCACACAATGAAGAATAATACTGAATACATCTATAGTTGGCTAAATAAACCAATTAACTCTTTTCTCTTTAGACAGCACAAGCCAGCAGCGCAGCCACGGCGGCAGGGAAAGATCGAGAGGAAAGCATGTGTCTTCATTCTGCATCATCTCTGGGCTCCGGGCCACCAGCCCGGGCTCTGGCTCTTGTCACCTCGCACGGTTCTGATGTTGGCTTCAGATATGTCTCTTTCTGGCCTCCCAAGCTTTTGTTTTTGCTGTTCAGTTGAGAAAGGGGGTCATGGGCTGACACCAAGGGGGCCTCGCTCCCCAGCACATGCCGGGCAGCACGTGCACCGCCTGGCGGACTCCTGTCAAGAGGGCTGGTGGCTTTGGGGCCACATGGCCCTAGGCTCTAATTCATGGCTGGGGGACCCTTGGTTCTACACCTTCAGTCTCCCCCTCTCTACCATGGGAACGGTACCAGCAGGGCTTCCTCTGAAGCGCCAATTTGTAATGAGCACAGTCGCAGAGCTGGGTACCAGGCGCGTTACCACAGGGTCGTTCCAGGGCCTTCTCTCTAGCTTGTGTTCAAATCTGCCTGGGATGGTGGGGAATGCCCTGTTCTGTGTCAAGAGAAGGAATGTTTGTTTTTTTTCAGGAAAGGTGCTGGCCGGCATAAAGGTGAGCAGAGGCAGCCAGGCAGGCAGAGAGAAGAAGAGAAAGAAGCATTTTATATATTTTATTTAGTTACTCATCTTGGTTGCAAACCCAAGTCCTTGGGATGGACGTGGGCTGTGCTCAGCATATGTATCCGCTAAGTCACCACCAGGGTGGGTCAAGGACACTTTGTCAACCACTCTTCCCTGAGCATGTACTGTTTGCCTGGCTTTGAGTCGAGGTGGAGGGAGGGGTGGAGGCAGGAGGCCCCAGGGCTGACCTTCAGGACCCTAGCTGGTACGTCGAGGATGGGCTTCATGTGAGACCAACTTGCTCTGACAGAACGTGCTGGGCTGGGAGTTAGCCTTTAGCAGGGCTCGAATATCTCAGCTTCAAGAAGCTCCCTGCAGCTAGGGGATAGGGAAGCTGTGACTGTGGCCTCTGCCTGCAAGTCTCAATGCCTCCTCCCTCTGAGGTCGAGTCTTTGTGGGACCCAAGTTGACTCAGAGAAGACTGGGGGCCCTGAGCCCTGTGGCAGCTGGCCCAGGCATCAGGATGCACCGAGAGCGGAATGAGAAAGTTCTGCTGTTCAGGAAGGCGTTCTGGAAACACTGGGTATTTCAGGCACAGGAGCGTTCACCTCCCTGGGCCTCAGTTTCCACATATGTGAAGTGGGGGTGGGGGCAGATTCCTGCTGATCCTGAGACTCTGCGAGAAGGATTTGGGGGACATAGGTGGGTGCAGTCTACTCTTAGAGGAAGGAAACTAAGCATTTGTTGGAACTGAAGTTGGTACCAATGGGCAGAGATGAGCCAAGATGCCTATAGTCACACAGAGTATGCCCATCACTCACAAAAGATCTGGGGAGCGTGGATGTGCAGAACACTGGACCAGGGAGCTGCAGACACGGGGAAACTGGCACCAGCCTGGGGGGCCAGGGAGGGCAGCAGAAAGTGTGAGCTCGGAGGGGCTGCTGGACTGCAGGAGAAAGGCAGGCGGAGACCTGAAGGACATTCTAGGGCCTTCTAAGTGCCTCTTGGAAGGGCTGCAGGATCAAATGGGCATTGACATGCTTCTGATGGGGTCCCGTGTACAAGACCCAGTGGGAGGTGGTGACTCCACTCTGCAGAGGATGATGACGGTGACCATAGTCGTATGGATGCAGAGAAGGTCAGATCAAGATGACGTTGGGGGGACCCATCGCCAGGATGGTAGGAATGCAGGAAGCGGGTGGCTGCTGGGGGGATGGAGGTGTCACATACAGAAACAACCCAGAGGGGACAGAAGTCACAGGAGGTGAGACTCAGAACTCAGAGAGGCTTTCAGGCAGGAGGGGATGTGGGTCTGAAGGGTGAGCCTACCCAAGAGACCCAAGAGTCAGTGGCATCTGGAGCTTCACTGAAAGCAGAGCGACTCCCTTCCCCGCCTCACCCACCCCATCTAGACACCTGGCTGCGGCCCGTGTCCCCCAGCCCAACTCAGGCTCTGTTCCTCTCACTTGGTTTCAATCTCCATCTTCAAACAAAGAGGAAAATCAATAGCAGGTGAGGCCGCAGCATTTGATGGAAACCAGATAACCCTGGAGAAGGTACCCTTGGTACATGTTGCTCTTTCCCCAAGTCCCTTAATTCCACGAGGATGTCAATGACAGCTTGTCACATGAGCTTCTCCAGAAGAGGCCATCCCAGGGAGGGTGGGCGGCCGGCCCGGTAGTTTCTCAGAGGGATGCTGAGACAAAAGCCATTTGGGAATGCAGAGGTCCTCTCTCCAGGACGCCGGCTTAGACATTGCTTGGTGGTGTGTGTTCGTTGGCTTACTGTTGCTTCAAGTCAGGGAAGCCATGGTCGTAGCAGAAGTTGACACATTCTTATTCACAGACATTCACTAACACTGAAGTCTGAGATGGAACTTCACCTAACCCCTGACCACCTGGTCACACCTGGCTCGACGGCCCCCAGTTCTCATCTGTGTCTGATGTCTGCACCTACCTAGTGAGAGGGTCTCAGAGTGGCCCCGTGAACTGGGGGCACGGGGGGTGGGTGTGAAGAGCCTGGCATTTCTTCCCTATCAGTGTCCCTGAGGCTTGTACAGGGCCCACACAGGGAGACACAGGCCTAGGAGGAGACCCATCCTGGCTGGGCCCCTCCAGACACAATTCCCTTCTCCAGCCCCACGCCAGGGCAGGCCTCACTTTGGAATCCTGTCCCAGCAGCGTTTTGCAGGCTGTTCATGCTATTGAGCTGTTCTGGCTGAAGCTTTCCATTTACGGTTGCCATACTAATACTGATCCCCTACTTGCCTGAAAGGAATCTCCTGTCTGGTCCTGCCCACTGCTCAGTGACATGTAGTAAGCACACAATCAATGCACTGATGACTTTGGCTGTGATCTGGATTTGAATGCTACAGTTCGGGTGAAGGCAAGGGAAGGTGGAATGGACAGAATCTGAGCATTGTCTTTGCTTACTAGCTCAGTGATCTTGGACAGGCATTTGTTCCACAAGCATAAGGCAGGTCTGAGCATGGGACAGTCATTGGAAGTTAGCAAATCCGATGGTGTTGAGGACACATCTCATTTTCTGTGGCCCCTTCTCCCTTGAGCCTGTGATGTGCTGCATCCCCTCTAGGAGCTGGGGTTACCAGCTGGGGTTGACTCTTTTCCTGACACACAGACTCAGTCTGCTGCGAGAACTAGCAGGTAGATGGGTGAAGCCAGCCCAGTGCACATGCGCTAAGGAGGTTTGCTCACTTCACATGGCAGAAGATGGGAGCAGTGACTTTTCCGCTCCTCAGATGAAGATATTTCTCTTATTTGCTTCTACAAACACAGGGAGGACAAGATGCAAGAACGAAGCAGGAAAGATCTATGACTGGTCTTTCCAAGATGAGGTGACCTTGGCCACATGGTTCCACCTCTTAGAACCTAAAGTTCCTTCTGTGCGATGGGGCCGACCTGGTGCAGTGGAGGAGCGATGCCTGTGAGCATGAAGCCCTCATGGGTGGACAGACAGGACACACTCCCAATACCACTGGTCTTATCCAGGGCATCACGTGTTGGGTGACCTCGAGCAGAAATCCTGTGCAAGAGACATTTTCTACCACAAGTGTTCTTACTGTCATGAGATACCAGAGAGGACTTTGTCCCAGCTGCTCTAACCTTTGCTTTTTCCTCTAACAGGAAGCTCAGAGAAGTTGTGCTTAATGCTTCTCAGAATTTTCACTTAGTGCCACACCGACTCTCCAAGGCTCCCATGTTTCTCCCGACGCACAGGCACAGCGAGAGAGGCAGGCACTGGGGAAAATCTGCTGCCTGTCCCGAGGCACTGAGCTCTCTGAGTCGATTGGCACCTTGTGGGTCTGAGGTCTTCCTGAGCACCACTGGAGGCGGACTTCTCAGGACTCCAGCGCCCTCCAGAGCAGGATTCCATGCTGGGGGCTGCATCCTTGGGTCCTGGGGATGGCAGGGACCTACCCTTGATGGTTCACCCAATCTGACATGCCCACTTTAGCCTGGTCACCCTCCTTGCCCGAAGCTTGCTTAGGGATTGTTCAGCCTGGCCTGGAACATTCCTGAGAAGACAGACTTACCCACTCCAGAACAAGCATTGCCTGAAACAGAAATGCCAAAAAGGACTCCTCGATGTTGTACCAACCCCTTTATTCTTTTAACTTCCACACATGTATCTTATGTGGTCAGGACATCACTGAAATTTGGACTCTGGAATTTGACAGTCCATTCATTTCTTCATTTAGTTATCAGTGTAAAGGCAATGATCAGCTTTCTTTGTCGTTACATCACCACTGCACGATGAGTGCATGGCCAACATAACTACCAAACATAGAATGTGATTGAACAGATGAATAAAAGAACAGATAAATTGTTCATTCTGTCTGCCAATTTCTTGCTCTGTGATCTCATACAAGTCACAACCTCTCTAAATATCGATTTTTTTATTATAGAAGCAGGAATACTGCCATTCTCATAATCACACACATCCATGCATCCATCCATCCATCCACCCACCCACCCACCCACCCATTCATTCACTCCACCCATCCATCCATACATCCATCCATCCACCCTTCCACTCCATCCATTCATCCTCCTCCCATTAATGCAACCACCCAATAAATTCATTACATGTTTTTGTGACTAACTGTACTGGATGCAGAAAATTTGATGGTGGGAATAACAAATGTAAAGCAGGACCTCCTGAAGCACCCATACTGTGGGAGCAACACCAGTGCACCCCACAGGACTAGGGCAGCAAGAAGAGGATCAAGGAATGCAGGCAGAGCACCCAGGAAATCAGGGTATGAGCGTATTGGGTTTCTTCCCATACTTCTTGTGAGTCACCTCATTAGATATCTGGATTCAACGAAAGCGATGAATTCTGTTGTGTCTGTAAGTCCCTGCATCTTGAGTAAGCACAACCTTCGACCAAGGTTTGGTATATGCCAGAAAAGAACCGTATGAGGCCCCGTGTGGGTCATGGCCCACAGTTTCTCTAAGACAAGCATGGATACAGAGGCCTCCCTGGGGAACCTCCTGCCTCTCTCCATGATATCACCCCGCTCTATTTCTCATTTCCTTATGTTTTATATTACTTAAAAATTTACCTTTTCTTACTTCTTCTTACATATACCCACCCACTTATTCATCCAAGTCCCATCCTATCTATGTTATAATGTTCTGTTTCCTCTGATGGAAACAGTGCCTGTCATCTTCCCACTGTATGGTCAATGCACATCCCAGGAGCTGCCCCACAGAAGGCCTATGCTAAGTATTTATGGAAGATAAAAGAACCCATCACAGTTCTTTCAACTCTGCTCTTACTCTCTGGTACTTATGTCCTTCATCCAGTTCTTCTAAAACTTGGTATCTTCTCCTTCAGGAAGCATCCCCACCTCTATCTGCTGCCCTGGGGAGAATTGCAAGTTACCTCTGCTCCCACACCATCCTTGCATTCTGGGTGCATCTCCATTTTGGCTCTAAATCCACCACAACATACCAGCTTACTCCCATGTCTCTCTCCTCCAACCCGTCTCCAGGCTTAGATCAGTACTTGGTCAAATCCCCTCATGCAGCCTCCATGTTTAACATAGTAGGTGATTAAGTGTGTCTTGGACAAATAAATGGATTAACAGCCTGTTTGGAATTCAACTTTGGAAAATGTTTGAAAAGGGTCACTAGTAGATTGAAGCAATCTCCTATTTAGAGGGGGAGCAATTTCCAGTCTCATGCTCCCTGGCATCTTACTAGGACAGCATAGATGTGTTCCCTGTTATTTGGTTTTCTAAAGGCACAGGGCATAGCTGCTAAAGCTGGTTCTCAAAAACCCCTTAATAAATGTGTATTCAGTTATTTTGACTCTTTAGCCTTCAGTACTGTAGGTCACCACTTCCCATTTCCTTTCATCTTTCATCAAAGAGGGATTCACATTTATTGGGTGACTCCCAGATGCCTAGAGTTGTGACAAGGCACTTTACAAAATTAAAAAAAAATAATTCTGTCTACCTCTCTACATGATGAATATTTCTTTTTCTACTACATTCCAGGGTCAAAAAACAAAACAAAACAACAAAACTCTCAGGAGTTATTCAGTCCTATGAGGATTTTTCCATGGATAGAGGATGTACTATTATTTACTCTTTGCGTTTTTTTTTTTTTTTTTTCTCATCACTCTATCAGGTACTTATTTGATTATTTGACAGCCTAGATGAACCCAGAGGGGTATGGGAAGATTTACTCCTGTGCGCCAACAATTTGGCAACCAGGAAGGCAGGTGAGTATTGGCTGGACATTGCACACTCTTGAATGGCCACCGTGAAAGAGATTTTGTGACTCCTGATGGGAAAAATATGTAGTAAAAGGAAACAATTGGTAACTTGATTGATTTGATTACAAAGGCCATGACCGGAGTGTCACATTTGAGGATGTGCATAGACTCAGTTAGGAGCAGACCAGATTAAAGAATTAAACCTGGCTTTCCAGAGCCAATAAGACCATTGGAGAACTGTCCTCATACTGTCACAACCAAGCATTCTGGGAACTCAGACCTTAGTGTCCACTCCAGAGAAATCCCCACAGTAACTGTGTGTGGACAATCTTGGTGATGGGTTCTAGTTTTCTGATAACATCACAGAAATCCAAACGGCGAATGGGGAACGCTGCCCCAGCCCATCTGAAGGCGCGTAGACCCAGACGGGCTGGTTGTGCCTCTTCCTCCAGAGCTCTGGACGAGGTCTTGTACACGACTGTTTAACTGGACGGGCTCCTCTCAGGGCTGAGACAGGTTCTATGTAATCACTGAGTCATGGGACTTCTAAAGTGAGGAACAACTTGGGAAGTTTTAATACTTAGCAACATTTCATAGGAAAGTCTCTGAAGGCTGGGTGAGGCAGATGTGCAAAAGAAAAATCTTTGTAAAAATATCTCCCTCAATGTACCTCAAAATATGGAAGACCTAATCTCTCAAACTTCTCTTTTTTTCTTTGATGGAGAATATTATTTTTATTTCACAATTTCATGACAATATTTACAGAAATAAAAATAAAAGAACATCAAAACCCCAGGAGGGGAGCAGACAGAGAACAAGGACAAGTCTTTCTTGTAAGGGGAAATACAATTGGCCAGACATACACATGGTTATACTTTATATTAATCTAAGCAAAAAAGATGAATGTCTTATTTATACCTAGGAACATTTTTTAAATAATTCAAAACTTTAATAGTAATATTTAGTATTTCTTTAGCTCACAATCTGAAGTTTCTTTTAGGATACTGAAATTGCATCTCATACTGTATTTCACACCACACCACCAGACCTAGCCACCATCTTTTCTCCTCGTCCTTCCTTCCCTCCAAGGAACCTTCTTACACTGCTGGTGGGAATGTAAATTCGTGCTTCCACTTTGAAAACCAGTACAGAGATTCCTCAAACAAATAAAGATGGAGCTCCCTTTTGATTCAACCATCCCACTCTTGGGCATAGACCCAGAGGACACAAAATATCTAATTAGGAAAAACATCTGCACCCCTGGGTTCACAGCAGCACAGTTCACCATAGCTAAGACATGGGATCGACCTAAATGCCCGTCCACAGATGATTGACTGAAGAAT
This sequence comes from Solenodon paradoxus, assembly GCA_004363575.1. Lineage (NCBI taxonomy): Eukaryota > Metazoa > Chordata > Mammalia > Eulipotyphla > Solenodontidae > Solenodon > Solenodon paradoxus. The sequence continues at coordinate 90,268 of RJWH01000975.1, forward strand.
CTGTGGTCCATACACTCAATGGAATTCTCTGCTGCTATTAAAAACAAAACAAAACTGTGCCTTTTGCAACAATCTGAATGAAACTGAAGGAGATCATGTTGAGTGAAATACGTCAGAAAGAAAAAGAAATACAAAATGGTTTCACTCAGATGTGGTATATGATGAAATGAAACTATAGCAGGACTTGAACTTTTCTTGGGGAAAGCAGAATCTAAATATGTATAATGGCCAAGTCCTTGATCTCTGTGACTTACATGGTGACCGCACATGACTGACCTTTGTCCCCACCTGAGTGCACGTAGTCTCTATCTACAGGCATTCAACGTAGAAATGAAAGCCACAGGGGCGAGTTTTCAGTCTTCCTGGTTTTCTCCCATGTGGCAAGGAGGCTTCAAAGATATTATTGAATTAACTGTCAGTAGTTTCTCTTTAAAATGCTCAAACAACATGACCAAAGTCATGTGATTCATGCCTTGTGAAGATGACCTGCTGCTGGTCTGACTCTAAGGCCGTTTGTATTTCACCACTTGAGTCACAGAGTCATAGAAGTGAGACATATGAGAAAGTCTCCTGCTCCACTTTCCACCCAAGGACTTCTCACATTTTCCACAGATACACATCTGTTTCTACTGCCCTCTTCTTGTCTTCCTCATCGCCATCTTTCTCACCCACATCGTCTATGGCACAGTCAGTGTTTTGTGTACCTACAGAACCTAATAGATTGAAAGAACTAAGCCATGAAGCACGGCTTTGATTGCTGGGATGGGCCGTCTTGTACTTCTTGGGACAACCTTTGCTTCACAAAGTGACGTGTTTTCTGGCCAATTCTAAAGAAGAGAAAGACTTTCAATTAGTCTGTAAATGGGCCAGCCACTTGCATGACCTTAGTTTTACTCTGTGGACACAATTTTCATTCTCCATGTAAATCACAACCTTTTCTTCAAATATTTGACAAGGGCTTTTCTAACCTAAGGACACTTCTGAGTGAGGGGGAAGCAGTGTGGTGAAGAGGATGGTTTATCAGCATCCTGTCCCTTCTCTGCCATGAACTTGCTGTGCGACCTTGGAGAATTCATTGTCCCTCTGACCTTTAGGCAGACCATCAGAAGTAAAAGAACTTGATGCAATGACCTCCACGTTGCTTCTGTTATGAATGTCTCCGACTTGAAGATCTAGAGGAATGAACAGATCTACTGGCTTCACGGCAGGCAAACGTGGATTCAGATGGTTTTGAGAATGAAACAGAGGTCAACCATTTACATTAGCTATGTTTTCCAGCTATAGGGGAAACAAGAAGTAAACCTCATAACTACTGCTTACTAGTGATTCAAACTTACTTAGAAGCATGAGCTTTGACAAAAAGAAAGGAGCAAAAGTTCTTCAAAGAACTTGAAATGCTACTAGAGAGTATAATTGGTGAATTATTGGCATCACTTGGTGCAATGACATATTGATAGTAACTTGAGATTTCATTGGGCAATAATCTTGCTATTTAGAATAAAGAAAAATAACTCTCAGGCCACTGACCTGTTCTCAGCCTCTTCCATGATGAGAAGCAGCAATGAGATCTGCACCTGCTTCCCAGGCCTCGCCTTCCCCAGCCTGGGCTGACGGTGCAAAGCAGATGATTGACCTAAGGGATTCAGAGTGAGTGCTTATTATAGTCGCCTGATCAATACCAAAACGATCACAGATAATTGATCAGATATGCCTTAAACACATTACCCATCACATTTTGTTAGTTACTTAATGACTGATCAAGTTCGATTTTGAGTGGAATGAAATATGAAGCCCTCTGGAGCAGAGATGATGCATGAGCCATCGAGACGGACATCTTCCTCACACCACCTCTGACACTTTGCAGAATAAATTGAGGCACAAATAAAACTATATAATCAATGAAAATGCTCTCTCTTGGTGTTACCACATCACAGCAAAATGACCAGATTTCCACACTCCGGGTTGGGAATGGCTGGGTGTAAAACTGGGAATTTGCGCAGTAGGTGACATTTTCTTTGGGGACCCTGATGGCCTTTCTGGGAGAGAGGTGGGCAGCTCCAGCTGGGTGGAGGTGCGATGACAGGGACATGCTGTGGCTTATCGAGAAAGATGGATGACCACAGGGGGATCCCGAGGATGGCCTTTAAGCTGAGATTCACGGCAAACCTAACTCATCAGGTCTCTGCCCTACAACAAGAGACTTGTGCTGTGGAGAGCTCTGTCAGAAGGCATAACATGGAGCTGAACTTACTCAACGATGGTCAAAAATTCTAAGGACTAAAAAGAGGCATGCTTGTGTATTCCCTCACACACATGTAACAGATTTGTCTATCAGAAGCATGTCTGTAGCACCCCTCTCTGCAAGTTTACTAACACACACAGATTTCTTTGTTCCTGTGATGTGGTAACAGCTATGATGCCAAATCCTTTCAAGGGAGCTTAGTTTTGCAGCCTTATGCTTTTCCCTCCAGAAAAAAGAAAAAGATGATAGGAACACAATTTAGTATATATTTCAACTACTCCCACTGATACAGTTGCATAAAACGTAAGAAACTAATTGTAATGGAAAATGATTGAAAGCACCTGATTCGGTAACTGAAATGGCCACAAAGGACCAGCCATGGGTCCTCCACACTCCGACCACGATGATGCATCCTGCAAGCAGTCACACTGTGTGACGTGGGACAAGTCACTGCCCTCTCCAGTTCTTGATCAACTCACTTCAATAGGCTGAAATCCAGACCTCTCACAGCGCTGTGCTGAGAGTATGACGGGAAGTGGTGACCGGGAACTCACAAGCCACATCTTGGTTGAATAGCTGTGACTTAGAAACCCTGAGTGCTAGGGGACTCAGTTTCCTCATCTGTGAAATGGGATGTTGGTATGTCCTGACTTTCCCGACCTTGAAAGTGAGTACAGGGAAGATGCTTGGCACAGGACTGTCAGAGAACCGCTGGCTCAGATGATTAAGGATTCGGGCACGACTGTGAGACCATGTCCTCATCAGTTTCCTGGGATGCACCCCCCCCCCCTCGCCTTTCTCGGGCTTGGAGGAAGAGAGGGGGTGGAAGCACAGGAGGGAGGGAGAGTGCTCCTTCCTCCCAGCACTAACGGCTCTTGGCAATGAACGGGCTGCTCAGGTTCTCACTATCTTTCTCAGCAGCTCGCCTGCCCCCTTGCCTTGACAGGCGGACATCATTATCTCTATAAGGACAGTTAAATTACCGAAGGAAAAATTTTCACCCTGAAGCCATGCATTTCTACTTTTGATCCCTTCTCCTCAGGTTGAAGCTTCCTTCCGAAGTCACTTCAAAAAAATACAAAACCTTATCAATGGAGGTTTTATGCAACAGACAATGTTCCCTATTTGAATTATTTCTTGGGAGCCTGGATCACATTTCTATTGCCCACCACCAATAAAACATTAATCACAGAAACATCGAGCTTTCGAGAGTGCCTTCAAACCTCCAGCACGTCTGTGTAAGTACTCGGAGAAATGGATGTACTAACATTTGGAGACGAATGACGCTTCAGTGTGCCTCCTCCAGGACCTGCACTTCTGGTGCAGAGGGGAAGGCGCTCATCTGACTTGGTGCCTGGGGGATCCTGAGGGGAGCAGGTGCCCAGGGTGGAAAGGAGTGTCCGCCCTGGTCCCCACCACTGCCTGAGCACCCTGGCCCCATGGCTGGGCTGAGGTTTGTAGACTCAGATGCAGACTGGTTCTCATCTTTGATGCCCGCAGGCATGGGGTTCCCTGTCTCACCCCAATGACACTCAGTTTCATCACAGGTTGGCTTGAGGAATTGATGAGCTAAGGAGAGTATGCCTGGCAAAGAGGTGAGCCGTTCTGGGCAGATGCATGAGGTTCTAGATGTGACTTTGCCTTACACACACCATTTCTTTTAATCTGTGGTTCGTTCTTTGCTATGAGCATTATAACCATTCGTATCTTGCAGGAGACATGAGATTTAGCACCTGGTTCAAGATCCTATAGGTCTACCTGTGGACTCTGGTATCTCCTCCCCCTCTCCCATCTCCCCCCTCCCCTCCCCTCCCCTCCCCCTCCCCTCCCCCTCCCTTCCCGGCTCTGGAATTCCTGGCATCCAGAAGATGCCCACAGCAGCCATTTGCAGGAAAAGTCTGTCTGGCAGGAGACGCACACTCAGTCTGCATGAGTGGGGAGTCAAAATGCTTGACGGTTAATGCCCTTGGAAGCAAGCCTCCGCTGGAGGGCACGATGGAGGGTCCTTACCCTCTGCCTGCGCCCCTGATTTGGGGTGTGTGTCTTCCAGGTGTGTTGCCCTGGATACCCATGAGACTCCGCCCAGTTGTCTTGTGGGGTTCCCTTGCCTGGAGGGTAACGCAGCCCTTCCTGCTACCTTTCCTTCCGTGTTCACAAACCAACACCCTTCCAGTGCTTCCCGGGGCCACGCGCACGCTGTCAGCCCCGTGCCTGCAGTCCGCTGCTGCAGGGACCCACACGACCGGATTCCCCGGGGCTCTGACGGGTCCAGTGGGTCTCGGGTGCCCCGGGACTGGGCATTGTGTCCTGCTCCGAGGAGGCCCGGGAGGGGCTGGGGTGGGGCCGGAGAGCGCAGGTGTTTGCCCTGGACCTTGCTCTGCACACGCTTACTGCGCTGCTGGGCGGGGGCACATCTCCGGGAGCCTCCGATTACTCCTGGGGACCAGAGTCCTAGCAGGGGCGTTTCTGGATTTGGACACAGCCCACAGACAGCACCTGACCCCGAGAGGGCGGCCCCCAACAGCTGCTACTGGGACCTTTGATGGGGCCGAGTGGAGACTCCGGAGCCGCCTGCCCAGTTGGCAGGTCCCTCGCGCGCATGCGCGGGGATAGCCGCAGCCTGAACAATCGATAAAGCCCCTCGAAGGGCAGGCTGAGCTTCCCTGGGGCTTGAGCCAGGCGCCTCTGTGGAGTCCGCTTGTGCTGGCAGCTGCCCCGACGGGCATCGCTGCAGCGGGGTGCAGGGAAACGCAAAGTCTTTTTAAGAAGGTGTGTGGAGGTCAGCGCACGTGCGCTCCAAATTCGGAGGCTTAGACAAAAGGCATTTGACTTGGAGGATAAACAGATGTAAACACCCGCCCTGGGCCTGGCTCTCCTCCAAGGACAACAGGGCCCCTAAGAGGGAACGGGTGGGACCAATGCCCCGCCTTTCAAACACCCCTCCATGGCCTCAATCCCATGACTTTGACGTGCTGGGCATTTTCTGCATCTGGATCTGATGCTGGGGACATTGAGCCCTGAGGACATGGGAGGAGGGCTACACCCTGGTCCCCTTGAGTCCATCTTGTCTCAAACTCTTACTTTTGAGAGGCAGCAGTAAAAAGGGACAACCTATGTTAGTAGGGTGCCAGTTCTCTCCAGAGACTCAGGCTGTCTATGTGCATTTCTGAGTAAGGACATGGGCCCAGTGGCCACACACAGGGAAAAGAAATTCTCAGGTTGTCTCCATGTGTCTGAACAGAGAGGCAAGGACAGGTTGTGAACGGAGAGGGTCCCTGTCATGGGCGTGTGTGGAACATAGAGTGTGGGCTGCATGCGTAATGTCAGGCTTTCAATGGCCACACAGGAGAGGACTGTGCTCTCAAAGTAGGGGTGACTCTCCTAGGACACTGCTGGATGTGCTGTTAGCTACATAGAAGAAGGGGACTGTCAGCTGCATTCAGGCTGGAGGTGTGTGCAAGCTGTGACGGGCTGGAGATGCGGGTTTGTGAAGACATACCAGGAAGGAAACTATTGTTTGTCATGTCCCCTCCCCCTGAGTGTCCATCAGGTGCTGACTCCTCACAACTGCCCACAGGACTGCCCTTTGGACACAGGGAAACGTGTCTTAGCAGGGTTTCTGGCCCTGCCCTGCCTGGCATCTAGGCCGCTACCACCCCAAGCGAGCGGTCCCTTTGAGTGGAGCCTAAGTCACTTTGGCCCTTGCTGGTCACCCTCCCTCCCCACGTGCAGCCCATGCTCTCCCTGGTGAGGACCCAGACCCTGTAAAGCAGCCCTGATCCCTGTGCCATCTGTTCATGGCCTTGTCCTCTCTCCTTCAAGTGTGGTTCTGCCCCTGGGCCTTTGCACTTGCTGTTGCCTGCAGCGTCCACCCCGTCAGCCTCTGCTCCCCCTTCACCATCTCAGAGCTCAACGTCAGCTCCCCAGAGATCCAGGCACAGTGAAAACCAAGGTCCCCGTCCATCTCTGTGACCTAATGCTTAGTGTTCTTCTGTGTCCCCCACGACCTGGCCTGGGATATGAGTTTCATTTTCACCGACTGCCTTCTTCCTCTCTCTCTGTGAGCGCCGGGGCCTCCTCCTACCAGAGCATCCTGCACACGGTCCGCTCAGAAATGCTGGTCATCAGATCAACAACCATCGGTTGAAGCATTTTTCTGTCGGGCCGCCGTGGAGTGAGGCCTCTCCCTCCAATGTGCCCTGTCTCACAGCAGTGTCTTCCAGGGCTGGGCACTTGCTTGTTGTGCCCGGTGTGAATCCTGCTTTGACCACGAGGGGCTAAGCCTACCATTGTCAAATCTGCCACCTCCAGAGTTTCCCTGTGATGGGCAGCATGCGCCTGTGGGAGGGGGCAGCGGTGACCGTGGAGGAGTGGTTAGACCGAGGACAAGCGTGACCGAGGACAGAACTGGAGGAGGCAGGGGCGTGGCAGGGTGTGGAGCTGGAGCAGATGTGACAGGTGTCTGTGCCCATGGCCTGCAGGACACAGGGGAGCCAGGAAAAGCCACCAGCATTGCTCGGGGACACCTGGGAAGGCTGCCGTGTGCAGCTGGATGCTGAGCCACGTCTGGCAGGATGAACAGGAGTTCAGCGCGCCCCATCGCTGCAGCGGTGACAGAGCCAGTGAGCTTCTCAGCTGGAAACACCGAGGCTCCGTGTCTGAGTCACTAGTCACCTCGCGCCATTATCAAATGCCACCACTAAAGCAATGCCCCAGATGACTCTGACCTTCTGCTCTCGTAAGCAATGCAACTGCCATCACCTCCAAAGGATGAAGACATTTCTGTCCAGCCAAGGGCATCCCTATCATTCTGACCTTGTGAGGACTTCCTTGTGTGTTTGGGTGAAAAGTTATGCTGGTGGGAAGCTGACCTCTGGCAGCTGAGCCCCTGAGATGTCTTAGTTACTCATCTCCTTCTCAGGCCTGCGTGGCAGTGTCCTGGCCCCAGTGCAGCCAGGACAGCTGCTCCCCATTCTCCCCGGGCTTTCGGAGACATGCAGCCACCAGGCGGGGTGTGTGTGGCTCAGCGGCTGGTCATCCCGGTGGTTCTGAAGTCCACTCTCACATGTGAGGCAGGCCCTGTCCCTCACACCTCCTCATTTGATTCAGGAGCTGCTGGGTCATTTATTGACACCAAACCAGGACCCCTGTTTGTAAGGTGTTGAAATATAAAAAAAGAGAAGAGACTGATTTATTCCTGTCTTCATTCATCCAGCCTTTTGCTCATTGGGAAAGATCTGGTTTCAATTCTTTTCTGACTTGGGATCCAGGTGATAGAAATAGACCCCCCCACCCCCAGCCCCATGGTGTCTTTGAAGAGCTCCACAGGGACAGCCTCCATGCAGCGTGCATGTGTCCCAGTGGAGACAGGTGGGAGGTGACTAACTCAGCATCGGGAGGGCGAAAGTCAGGGAAGATTTTCAGGCAGCTGAGCTGGACTGAAACTTGCCAGCCAGGTGGAACTCTCCTCCAGGGGGAGGCGGGAGGAGGGTTTGGCGGAGGGACAGAGAGAACAAAGAGAGTGGCCTGTACGAAAACATAGTACCAGTGATGACTGGAACGCAAAGACAGGGACGGGGGCTTGTGCAGAGGCACTGACCTCTGTCTCGGTCTGTCCAGAGGACTGACTGGACCCGACGAGCTCTGGACAGTGAAGAGTCGCATGGCTGGTCTAGGTGAGCCCCATCTGGGGACTGGGAGGAGGTGCTGTGGACCAGTGGGGCCAGGTGGCCCAGGACCATGGCGCCTGCATTCCCGGCGAGCTTGGAGCCGCTGGGCGCGCTGGCTCTCCCCTTGTGACAGGGTGTCCACAGGGCCTCCCTGTGGCAGACCAGCCAACTTTGGTGTTGGGTGCGCTGGGGATTTGGGGCCCTCCGTGAAGCCTGTCCCTCCCTCGGGTCCAGGTCTTTCCAAAGAGACTCGGGCTGACGCCCCCAAGGGCGTTGTGTCTGCTCCAGCTCACACCCATGAGATACTGTCAGGATGAGGGTCCCTTCCCCTAAACACTTGTCCAACCAGACGTTTAAGGTTTCCCCTGCATCTGATGAGGCCCCGTCCCCTTCCACACCCTCCTCCGTTAGCACTGGCTACCGAGTGGGGCTAGTGGCCTCCCGAGAGTGTCACCACCCAGCTGCCTTCACCTGCCGTGTTTTGCCATGTATAACACACACCTGCTTTACACAAATTTGTGAAGGAAAAGTAAGGATGCGCATTTGACTTGGGTCTACTAATTCCATATCTCTATAAATGTTTTTGATTCCTTTTTATGCTTATGAGCTAAATGTGTAATTCTAGCAATTGACAATCATATCTGTCTCTAAAATAATATCCTGGAAAAGGGCAATTGGATTTTGTGAAGTTATGATGAGCTTGCAGTGACAGCCTTTTTGGCCAAATAGTCAAGAAAACAAAATGAAGAGTTGCCCATAGAGTAAGAGACCCTGCCTTGCGAAAGCAGGTGATGCCAACTTCACCAACATGGGGTGGACAGCATGACATTTCTCTCCTACACTTTCGGCAGGAGCTGGCAATTTAGCTGACACTTTCACAGAAATACAGACACTGCAGGCTTTGAGCTAACGGTGATTAAATATGCAAAAAAGCATGACCATGGGAAACACTGTGGACTGCGTCTCATTGTGGAAGGACAGGGAGAAAGGCTTTTGCTCCTTGTATCTCTTCTTGTGCTTCATCATGCTGTATTACATAGAATTTCTTGTGCCATAATATGACGAAAAATAAATGCCAGATTTTTTCATAATACAAAAAACAAGTACCTAAATATAAACAGAAATTTTTGAATTAAAAACTTGTAATGTAATATTATTTTTCCTGAAAGTTTGGACCCAAAACGTGGGACCCAAAATGTTATGCATGGGAATAAACTTCACGTACAGCAAAATGAGGTAATACTCTGCCTCCTGACACATGGGAAGCCCTTAGTGTTTCTCTGCTGATGGGATACAAGGGAAACAGCTAGGAATGCTCAGAGCGAGTGTGCTGAATTACAGAATGAGAGATAAATCCACAAATAACCTGAAGCGCAGAGAGAGTGTGGACTGTTATGCTCATTGCACAAGGAAAAAAGCAGGTCCAGAGAAGTCAAACAACTTTCCAAGGACCAAATGCCAGCAAAGAAGGGGATGGGCTGGTACCCGAGTTGCTGGTGAAGGAGGGCAGGCTGGACTCTGAAGCTTGCTGCAGGTTCACCCAGTCATGGTGGCCTCTCCCCTCCTCCTCCCCCTCCTCCCTTTCATCCCCCTCCTCCTCCTCACACTCCTTCTATTGCTTGTTCCTCCTCTTCTTCCTCCTCCTCTTGCTCCTCCTCCTGCTTCTCCTCCTCAACATCCTCCTCCATCTCCTCCTCCTATTCTACCTCCTCCTCCATCTCTTCCTCCTGTTCCTCCGCCTCCTCCTCATGTTCCTCCTTCCCCTGCTTCTCCTCTTCCTGTTCCTCCTCCTCCATCTCCTTCTCCTCCACCTCTTCCTCTTCCTTCACCTTCTCCATCTCCTCCTCTTGTTCCCCCTCCTCCTCTTCCACTTTCTCCTCCTCCACCTCATGTGACCACGTGGACCTTTGAATCTCATGCCAACATGTGGCTTCTCTGGACCTGCCCTTCTCTGTCCAGTTTTCCCCTTCCCGGGCCCCAATGGGAATGCACATCCAGGCTGGAACAGTGAGAAGGAAGGATTCCATTCTCACTAGGGAAGGCTTGACACTGGGGCCAGATGGGACAGCCCCGCTACAGTCAGGCTCAACTCATGAGGCCACATGGGGTGTTTCGGGCAGATGCTGGCTCCTGGCCACACAGGGCTACCCTGCTGGGCCCCTGCTCATCTGGCCCAGCTGTGAGGAGCTTTAGATCTAATCCACAGGAATGTCCCCTTCAGCCCTGATTGGCCACTGGTGACCTCATCGGAATTTGGGAGAAGTGATTCTACTGCATATGCTGCTCTATATGTTTTTGATTAATAAACATTGGGCAATCAAATTAATGGTGTCATCATAAATGCAGATTGGTTGGCAAAATGTTTTGAAAATGTGAAGTGCAGTCAGATAAGACTTGATTAGAGTGGTAACTGTCTTACTGTGTAAAGACACTCTGAAGATCTGGATGTAAATTCATGTCCAAACTCAAGTTTCCTGACCCAGACCAGGGTCCTCCCATTTACCCTCCACTAGGGAGAAGATGGAGGATTTTTCTTCTGTGCTATAAGGCAGCAGCCCAATGATTTGTCTGTGAGGGGGTGCACATGTGTGTACATAGGCATGGCTATGTGTACTCATGGAAGGCACACGTGGATACTGAGGAGGTTATAAAGCTATTGTCAGTTATACAAGTAGTTATAAAGATGTTTTTGTTTCTTAGGAAGAAAGTGCTACAAGAAAAATGGCTTGAAAGAGGAATTTATTGTCTCAACTTCCAGAGGACAGAAGTCAAGGCATCCTCAGGTTGGCTCCCTCTGAGCTGGGGGGAGATCTGTACACACCTCACTCCTTGCTGGGGGTTGCAGTTACTGGCTGCCAAATCTTGGCTTACAAGGTCATCCACCTGAGCTCTTGTGACATGACGCCCTTCCTGTGTCTGTCCGTATTCTCCCTCCACGTTTTTTAAGCAGAGGAGGGATGAGGAGCAAGAAACACTTCAAGGAAGGGACAGAAGAAAGAGGCATTTTATTTATTTAGTTTGATATATCACCCCAGCTACCATCATGTTACTATTAGTTTGATTCCAAAACTCAAGGCTAGAAGAAAAAGAGAAGAAAAAAGCAGATCACTTTTACTGAGAGAGAGGCAAACATCAGAAATAAGATATTAGCAAATGAAATTTTGTGCTTTTAAAGACTGTATCTTGGATTGACTTCAGAAAAGCAAGATTTGTGCAGCATGAAAAAGTCTATTAAAATAGACCACACTGTCAAAATTATTTAATTATATATCTGTATTTAAATGTTGTTGGAGGAGCATTGCATCATAACATAATATAGGTTTTAGGTGTGTATCGTCGCCACAAGTCAACATCTGTATATGACACATGGTTTATCACCAGCATAACTCTATCCTTCACCATGTAATAGACCCCTTTTGTTAACAGTTTATGGACTATATGTATTCATCACAATTGATGCAGGAAAACAATTCGATAGCATTCAGTACACCTTTATCACATGTATTCTGGGTAAACACATAAGAAAAATGAATACAAATGTCTATAGCCATCATAGACCACAAAAAAGTCTCAATACATTTAAGAGGACTTAAATAATACAATAAAAGAATGTGACATCTTAACCATAATAAAATTAAACTAGCAATCAATAAAATAAAATATCTAGAAAGCCCTCAGATACTGAACTCTTAAACAGCCTACTTTTAAATAACTTTGGAAAGAAGAAATTATAATTAGAACTAGAAAATGCTATGAAATGAATGAAAATGAAAGCATACTGCGTCAAAATGTATGGGACACTGCTACCGCAGTTTTTCCAGGGAGATGTTTAGGATTAAATATTGTAATAAAAATGAATCTCTCAAGTTAGTGACTTTATCTTTCAGGAAAGAAGTTTAAAACAGAAAAAGGGTGAAGTAGATCTAGTGTAATCAAAAGAAACAGTAAAGAATGATAGAGAAAGCAGGAAAAAAATCAGTGAAGTCAAAATCTGGTTTTTTGACTAGATTAAGTCAAATCTCTAGACAAACCAATCAGTAAAAGAGAAAGAAGACACAAATTGTCCTTATCAGAAATCAAAGAGGTGGCATCCTAGGCAATGCTAAAATGCTGAGGTGACAATAATGAAATAGTGTGAATAACTTTATGGCAAATAATCAGCAACTTAGATAAAATAGAATCATTGAAAGATGCAAAGTATCAAACTAATTCAAGAAGATAATCTGAAAATTCCTGTGTCTACTACATGAATCAAAATGTGTGCTTAAAAGCTACTCACCTACCCACAAACAAATACAACCAACAAACACAAACACTGTCAGGCCCATGTATTCACTGTGAATTCAATCCAGTGTTTAAAGTAGGCCTCTCTCTATTCCTACAGGAACTGAAAAAGAGAGAAGAGATATATTCTCAGTTCATTTCATGAGTTCTGCCTCATGCTACAATGAGACATCCTTATCTGGATTGCACTTAAGGAAGCTAAAGAGCTATATCCCTCAAGAACACAGAAGTACACATATGTAGGAAATGTTCTTGGCCAAATCCAGTCCAACACCACACACAAAAGTCAGAAAGTATTATAACCAAAAGGAGTTTTACTCGCTATGCATCATTGGTTTAACATTCTAAAATCAGTCTTTGTCATTCGCTACATAGCAGACTCTAAAGGAAACATCATCTCATTAGAGGTATGATAAATGCCTCTAAATAATATTACAACTATTTATACATGTTTTAAATGCAATACCTACTCATGATTCAAAGAGACAACAACAAACAGCAACACCTTAGGCAAACTCAGATTAGAAGGATCTTCCCCAATGTGATAAAATGAATGTAGCAAAAACTGGAGTCAGCATCTGAGAGGAGACTGAATGCTCCTCTAACAAATGGAAACAAGACACAGATGGCCAAATTCAAGTCGACGGTTGTACTTGTGATCCTAGCTTGTGCAATCAAGCAAGAAAAAGACCTTACATGCACTCACATTGGGTAAGAAGAAGTAAAATGATCTTTCCTCACAGAAACATGGTCGACTATGTAGAAAACTCTAAAAAATAAATAAAAGCAATGTTATAACTCATAAGGGTTATAACATTAACTCTTCAGCAAAGCAGAAGACAAAGTCAACCATGCAAAAATAAAGCTAGCCATACACAACTGATACTGCAATTTAAACAATATCCTTTAGCAGAATATTGAAAAAATGAAACACAAAGACACACTTAAGAGAATATTGATAAGATCTGTAAGTAGGGCTTCTAGGACTTACTGAATTTATTTAAGGAAATATTAATAAATGAAGAGATAGAATATGTGACAGATTGAAGATCCGTGCCACTCAATTCGATATTCCTTAAATCCAACTATAAATTCAGAAAGAAAGTTCTGATCAAAAACAGAGCAGGATGTTTTAAATTATTTTTTAAAGGAAAGGTGCAGCAGTAATGAAGGTGAGCAGGCAGGCAGGCAGACAGGCAGAAAGAGAGTGGAGGAAAAAGGCATTTTATTTATGTTTATTTGTTCAACTTGATTTTCTCCCTGGTTCTGGGACTTGAACCTGGGTCTTTAGGAGATGTGAACTGCGCTGGCCAGAGGCCATGGGCTTAACCTCTAAGCCAACAGGATGCTTTTTAAATTGATAAGAGAATCTAAGATGTATATGAAAATGCAAAGAACTTAAAAAATAGTTTGGGGGCAATGGAAGTAACTAGATTGAAGCTTAAAAAATGATAACAATCAAGCCACTGTGATATTGATGTAAATATAGACAATGGATCAGTGAAAAGAATGGGAAGTAGAAAAAGAGATTTTCAATGTCTGGTCAATTGAATTGCCACAAAGCTGCCAAAGTAATTCAAAAGGGAGAGAATAGTTTTTTCAACAAATAATGTTTCAATAAATGCTTGAATAATTGGACATCCAGGTGGAAAAGAATGTGGCTTAACCCTTACCTCACACTATATCAACAATGGAATAAAAATGAATCAGACACTAAATAACAGCCTCTAAAACCACAAAACTTCCACATAAAAATGTAGGAAGAAAATAGTGACCTTGAGTTAGGCAGACATTTCTTAGGTAGGATACAAAAAGCATGAATCATATGAAAAGAATCATAAATGAAACTTCATAAGAATGAAAATCATTTGCTCTTCCTAAAGCAGTTTAGGGAAAGACATGTTATAGACTGGGAGAAGGCATTTGTAAAACATTTATCTGACAAAGGACTTGCATTCAGAATGTATAAATAACTCATATATCTCAACAATTAAAAATAATCTGATTTTAACAATCATAGGTTTAAGAGTTGAGCTGACATCTCACCAAAGAAAATAGCAGGGATGGAAATTACATATATTGTAAAGTATTTAAAGTCATTTGATTTTAGCAAAAGTCATTGAAGCCAATACCAAAAAAAAGAACAAAACAGGGTATACCCACTAGAATGCCAAACTGAAAATGACTCGCAATGCCCAGTATTGGTGAAAAAGTGGCCCAGACACTTGAGACACAGTTTGGTAATTTCTTATAGAGCCACACATTGCTTGCCTTATAATCAATCCATCAGTGCTACTCCTTGGTAGTTACCCAAGGTAAGTAAAAGCTTATCACTACTCAAAGATACGCTCTTGAATATTCCTAGTAACTTTATATATGCATGTTTAAAAACCCTAGTAAATCACACAGCTCTCTATCAACTGGTGAATACATAAACAAGTTGTCATATTGATACCATAGAACACTATTCAGCAACAGAAAGGAACTTACTCTGACATATACAACGAACATTGATGAATCCTAAAGGTTTTTTGTTAAATGAAGACATCCAGACACCAAAAGCTACATAGCGCACACTCCCATTTATGCAAAAATTTAAAAACTTATATGGGCAGGAAGGTAAGTGGTAGCCTGGGCTTGGGAAGGGATATGGGGATTGACTACACAGGTATGTTGGAACTGCGTGTGGATATGAGGGTGTTGGAAAGAGTCTCACATCATTGTGTCTATGTATTTTGTCAAAGTTTACGAATGTATACAAAAACTGATGTATTTTATTTTATACAAATTATAACTAAATAAAGTGGGTTTTTAAAAAAAGTGGACAGAATATATACTTTTGAAAGACAAGTCAAGAGGTGGGAATATAATCACCACAAACTTACTTAACTAGAATTAGTATATCAAAGACAGAATATGCATTTTTCTCTACAACATAATACAAAAAAAATATAGCAAAGCAGGAGAAAAGTGGCAGAGATTATGAATAGGGAGAAACTTTAGTGATCAGTGAAGACATTGGCACTCTGGGTTAATACACAATCAAAAACCACCGGGTGTCATTTTCCTCGATTGGAGTGACTGCAATTGAAAAGAGGGTGATGCAAAGACAGAGTTAGACACTCTTTTAGTTAAAAAATTCTTACTTCTGGCTGCAAAGAGGGAATAGATATTCTTTCTTCAGGCTTCGTGGCAGGGATAAGAACATGGATAAGATCTGGGTTTTGAAAATCACATGATCCACCATAGTTGTCCAGGGGACTTTGAATCCTGAGTAAGTGTCACCCATTATGTAAATAGCCATGGATACATGGATGTCAATATACTTTGGTATCATTCTGTCCCTCCAAAGTGCACACTCCACCTGGACAATACTTGGTCTCCTTCAGGTCTGTTTCCAGGGCACAGAACAATGACTGAGAAGAAGAAATAGAAGGAATGGAATAGGGTAGAGTAGAGTAGAATGGAGTAGTGCAGATTAGAGAAAAGTAGAATAGAATAAAATAGAGTAAAATGAAACAATAGATTAGCAGGGCAGCAGGACCACCACCGGCGGCAGGGTGAGGGCCAGTGTCCACAGCTCAACGTGTGGTGCCAGAGGTGGCTATGTCAGGGGAGGCACGCTCGACCCAGTGTTGTTGACAGCATGTGTGGCTGGGTCAGCTTGCATACCAGTGATGGGGCTATGACTGGTGACACGTGAGGTTCAGCGATGTTAGGATCGGAGACCCGGTTGTAGCATGCCTGTTCCAGAGTGTCAGCAGAGCCCCCAACCACACTGGCTTTGATAAGAGTGTGACTGTGATTTCAGCTGCCTGGCCTCTCCCCAAAGATGCCCTTTTCCTGAAGTTTCCTCAGACTTTGTTTTTTTTTTCTGTCAATCCCCCAACATCCTTCTCATTAAATCCTTTAATGGGAGTCAGTTTCTGTTGTTTGCAAGTAAGACCCCTGACGATTACAGATGCACAGCTGTTAAGGCGATGAGCCGGATCTGTGCATATCAACATGGATGCATCTTAAAAACAATTTTGCGTGAATCCTACAACGTTACAGAAGGACCTCGGCAGTCTGATGGCATTTGTGTACATTTTAAAAACTCACCAAACAATCCTGCTTGTCATTGATAAATAAAAAAAGATGCATAGTACTAGATACAGAGTGGGGAAAATACACGACAGCTTCAAAATACTAATGACCTCAAGGGAGAAAGAGAGGAGAATGAGAGAGTTGCAGAGGGGAATTCAACTTGATCTCTGATGCGTCGGAGAGAAAGAAGTCAGAGGCAAGTATGCATGATGATGTGTTGGTCTGTTTGTCACACTGAATTGAATAGCATGAGCATTTGTGAACACACTGACTTTGTTTTTATGTATACTCAAAAGATGTCATCACTGCTTAAAGAACATGGACTTCTTTTTGTCCCTGCCTGCCCACTTGCTTTATTCCCTATGGTGACCCCAAGTTAACACCTCAGGACCCAAAGATTTCCCAGAGCTGTGTCATGTCAACTGCCCCAGGGGAAGGAGTCTTTCTTCAGAAAATATGGTCGTTGTAATTGTAGTCACTCACTGCTGCCTTCTTTGTCAAAATAATTGAGTATTTTATAAAAATGTTAAATGATGCTTAGTGATAGAAAATTTACCCCCAAAATGAGACTTAGGAAATAATAAAAAATAATAATTATTTTTTTAAGAATGAAGGTGAGCAGAGACAAGCAGGCAGAAGAGAGAGGGGAGGAGAGGAGGAAGAACTTTGTTTTCTTAATTTAGTTGTTCATCTTGGTTGTTTACGTCAACCCCAGGACACAGATCTGGACCCTGGGGTGTGTGTAGCAGGTGCCTGGGTGCGCCGAGAATTAAATATTGATGTCTACTTTTATCATTATTCAATTGAAGCAATATAAAGGGGGTCCTTACAGATATTATTAAATAAAGGAATGAAATGAATCTTTAATTCACTGTTTAAATAATTGTTACATTCTGAAATAGAAAGTTCAGACTTTGGAATTTTGCCATTTTTAGATTCTTTAGCAGAGACTACCTGACAATTATGAGGGGGGGGAGAGAGAGAGAGAGAGAGAGAGAGAGAGAGAGAGAGAGAGAGAGAGAGAGACAGAGAGACAGAGAGAGAAATCACAGGAGTATGCAGAGCAGAGAAAGACACATTGATTAATGAGG
The DNA here is from genome assembly GCA_004363575.1 of Solenodon paradoxus. NCBI lineage: Eukaryota > Metazoa > Chordata > Mammalia > Eulipotyphla > Solenodontidae > Solenodon > Solenodon paradoxus. The sequence goes on from RJWH01000975.1 coordinate 107,640, forward strand.
TGAGGGGAATAGATGTATATAAAGATAGATAGATAGATAGATAGATAGATAGATAGATAGATAGACAGACAAAGAAATAGATAAAGCTCTCCTTAAGATGAAAGAAAACTTTCTTGTGCTATGCGTATAAACATTTTATACACTAGCAAGGGTGTTAAAGTTGTAAAATTCTTCCTGATGTTTCTCTGAAAAACAGGGTTGAGACAGGATTAGTAACAGTAAAGACCTAGTGTAGTCATTATCCTCTTTTAAAAATGCTCAGCACTTTTTCTTTTAAAATTTAAAGAGATTCCAACTAGACATGGAGGCCAGGAAACATGTCCATGTTTATATATGAAAATACTGAAGCACAGAGTAAAATGTCATCCAAGGATACCATTGTTTTAGGGATGAAGAAGGACTAGGACTCTGGTTCCTTGACTTTATTTGTTAAAGAATTTTTTCCCCTTAATTATGTTGAATTAGCTCATGCCTCAGTCCTTTGTCCTCTAGATTGTTAAGATAGCATTGCAACTTAGTTGAAAAAACTCTTAAAGAACATTCAGTCTTTGGAGGATTGTTTGGCATTAGAAAACCAAAGACAAATAAAATATTGCCTTATGCACATAAAATAATGGGAGAGACACAGAGATCAGTTTAATGAAGAGGAAAAGCTTGTGTGAGATGAACCCACAAGGAACTGTGGGAAATTCACCCAGGCGGAAAGGGCAGAAGTGTGTCTTGGAGAAAGTGGCATGTTAGGTGGATGTTCATCATAAGTAGGTGGTGACAAGATGGGATGAAAACACAGGATATAAAGACAGAGGGAGTCATATAGACTTAGGTGTGCAGTTGCTTGGTGTGTGCTGGCATTGACAAACATCACTACTTGAGGCAAAAAGGCAGAGTGGGAGATAAGAAATAAAAACAAAACAAAACAAAATAAACCTTTTGGTTTGAGTCGTGACCAAGATTCTGAAGGAATTTAATTCCTGAAGCCCTTTCCCAAAGCACGTTGGAGGAACCACAGGGAGGAACAGAGAGAAACTGTAAGAAAAACCCTAGAGAGATTTTTAACAAGTGATGAAAAGAATGCCTAAATAAAGGGAGATATATACCATGTTCATAGATAGGGAACCGCAATATTTCAAGTATATCATTTCTACCCAAATTTATTTCTCCATGTAATGTAATTCTTGTTATTAAACTTTGAAGGGATTTCTAAAATATATAGTAGATAATGAAGATTAAAACTGCAAGATTAGGTAGGACATTTCTGAAGGTGAAGAGTAGGAAGGCATAATAATAGATATTGATATCTATTAATAAACTATGGATAACACAGATGTGTGGAAACAGAACAGAGACAGACACATTGACCAGTGAGGTACAAGTTAAAAATTCACCTGCATGTGCAGTGGATTTTGTTATACATTGGAGTGGCACGAGGAGAGAATGGGTGTAAGGAGAATTATCCTTATGCAAAAATAGAAAATTGAAGCATTCTATTACACCAAGCTAATTAATTAGTTTTAGATGAATATGGACTCAAGTATAAGACAAAACACTAAATTTTTGGAGTAAATACATGGGAATGTTCTTTAGATCTTGAATATTGAATAGACCTTTAAACAGGGCACAAAAGTATAGACTCTAAAATAACTCATTTTAAAAGTTCACTTAATTAAAATTAACCAAAATTTCCCTTTGACAAGGTACAAGCTAGGTATTTGCAACACACATACTTAACAAAGCATTGTGATTAAAAACCAAATAAACATATTGAAAATGGACAACATACACAATGCACATCAAATAAGATTAGAAAAATGTGATGATGTGGAAATTTAAACCAGGACCACAGAGGCACATTTTGTATAGTTTTGATTGATATTTAAAAAGTCAAAACATTTCAATGGAAGGATGTTATAGAATCCACAGGGTTTTCTGTGCCTCATTGCTAAGAGAAAAAATCAACACAAATATTTCAAATACCAGTTCACAATTACCTCTTAGAGTTGCGTTTTCACTAAATCAACAGCCCCGGTAATTGCATTTCTAGGAATACTCGGGCAAGAAATTCTTGCACATGTATAATGAAGATATGTGCAAAGATTCCAAAGCAGCATTACTCACAACTGCAGAAATGCAGACACAATAGCAACCTTGTCTTCCAGAGAGAGAAGAATAAACTCTGATCTGTTACACAGCAGAATACTACACAACCATCTACATTAGCTATACAGACTCATAGCTATATACTGAATACTAGCAATGTGATATGACATTGGAAAAGTCCAAAATACATTTGAGAGTGTGACACTCTTTTGATAAAGTTTAAAATCCATAAATTAAAAAGTACCAATTAGGAATATCTGCAAATACATGAAAAAAGAAAGCAAGTTAATTGCTTCATTTCACAGATACAGGGATGCACAGAAATGTACAGAGATTTCTAAAAGTCACACAGCCATAAGACCTAGAACAAGGACATAAACCCAAACACGACATGGGGACTCCTGAGTTCACGGATGTCACTACTGAGTTACAGCTCTTCCTGACCTGGCTAAGAACATGTCGTCCCAGGAGGCCTTCCTGAGGACGTGTTTAATGGACAGAGAGGAACAACAATTAAAGTATTACCTTAAACAATTAAAGAATTACAGCATTGCCTGCCAGGACTTGAATACGATGTCTTAAATATGACCCTTGATCTACTCATACTTGCTTATTAATCTGCTTAGCAAGCTCTTCCATAGAGACTCAATATGACTAACGGTGAATTCTTAGGGATTTTGAACAGGCAACTTTAAATTAATGAACTTTTTATTCTGATTATGCTATTATATCAATGACTGTAAGACTGACCACAAATGTTACTTAATATAATGGTGACAGCAGTATGATGGTGGACAAAGGTGTGACAGATAGAGACATAGCAATTTGGGGATAGAAGACCTCCATTCCAAGAGGTCATCAAGGTAGAGTCTAATCATTATATTCTTTGATAAAAGTGAATATAGATATCTATATTTTTCTGTTTATAAAGATAATATGTGTTAATTTTTGAAAAAGATTGGAAAAATTTCACACAATTACTGTCATTTAGAAACACCATCAACTTTGCTTACCTGTATATAAACCTTACTACAGTGACATTATCATATGCATTATATATATAACACGTCCTGCTTTTTTCATCTTATATAAATCATAATTACTTCCAATATTAGTATATATTTCTTAAATGTATGATTTTTAATGATTTCATAATCTGCTACAGTAAATACATTGCACTATTTATTCACCTATTTCCCCAATGTTGGCAATTTGTGAAGCTGTTCTTTTTGGTATATGTGAAGGCTTGTCCATAAGGTTTATCCATAAATCTTTTCTTGCATCTCTGATTATTTTCTGTTACTTTACTTTAAGGATGTGTAAGGGATGACATCAGAGCTATTTTTAATCTTAGATCATTGGTGAGAATGCTATTTCTTCTCTCACCTCAAAGGGAAAAGGTGCTGAATGTTCTATGAATGTTTGTCTTTAGCTGTGTTTTCTGACTTGTCGGCAAGTTATCCACCAGCAGAGGCTGTTACAGAGTACAGCTATAGATCTGTGGATTGACACACGTTTGTCCCTTAACAGGTCATTTGTTTAATGGTCTATAAATGCTGTCCTTACACCAAAACCCTTTGTGAGAATTTTTTCATTAATTTGTGTTCAGAGCAGAAAAACGAAGCCAATGCAATAGATTCCAAAGAGTCAAATGTATGTTCTCCTTGGGAATGATGGGGAGAGGAGGTGGAAGGTCATGTATTGTGGAGGACTAACTTGGAAAATTCAAAAAGTGCCAATGTGGAGGCAATCTCTAATGTTTTCACGAAACTTTCCAGGACAAGAAGTGACCTTGGACCTTGGACCTTGGAGCCGACCTGCACAGAGAGCAGCAGGCAGTGCGGTTGCGTCTGTGTACCGCTGCCTCCTAGGAGCGATGATGAAGTCAGAGTCAGTGTCCCTGCACTGATGACCACAGGGAGTATAAGCAGGCAGTGGGGACATCTCCATGTCAGGATCAGATCACCGTGGCTCACGTGTTAAAAAGGTCAACAGCCAGTATTCTGTTGAGTGTAATAGAAGGAAACAGCCCAAGTTAAGTTTAAATTTAGCTTTAAGCATATGCAGATGTAACGGCTAAGAGCCCAGCAATGGGTCATCAAATGAGAAAGCATTGTCCTGTCCATGTCCCCAGTGTGGGGTGAGAATGGTGGGGGATGGAGCACAGGGCCACACAGCACACTTGACCCTGAACCCAGCAAAGAAAACAGGTGTGTCCGATCAGCGTTCTCTGTCAGAACAGAGGGAGAACAGAACACGACTCAATATCTAATGAGTGTTTATTTTACTGCCTGAACTAATTGCATAGGAAAAGGAAGACAGCACAGTCTTCAGGGTCAAGCCACCCATGCTTTACAATGACTTTTTCAATAGAGAAGGTCAACAGCAAACCACAGGAGAGCCACGCTCTCTTCTCTGCAATAGTGAAATCTGAAAAGTTCTGAAAATCAACGTTCTTGAAAGAGTTGGTGGCCAACTCATTGGCAGCAACTCTTGCCCTGACCTGAGGTGCGCCTAGCTGTCTTCATATTGTAACTTCTCTGTGCGAGTATGTGCGTCTTTACCGCAGACGGGTTCTGTGCGCAAGTGCCAGCCGCTGCCCCAGAGCCTGCTGCAGCTGGGTAGTCACACGCCGAGCAGGGAACACACTGTTTTTCTAAGATTTAAAAACAATTTGAATTATGAAGTCACCTGTCCCCATAGTTTCAGTCAAGAGACTATGGGTTTATATCTTAACATGCATCTCCTAGGAGCGTGTGCTCTAGTACATTCTAACGAACTAAGAAATGAAGCATTAGAGAAACAGTTATGTCTTGTGTAGACCACTCTATCCATGTTCTCTCTCTTCTTCCTCAAACTTCCCATTTTGAATATTAGTATCTAGTATTTCCATTCCAGTTTTATGCTCATGTTAATCCTCACAAATATTCTATCAATATTTACGTAAATGTATACATGCATTTGTATACATTTATGTTAGTATAACTTCATAAATACAATTTTATATAAGGTGTTCTTTACATGTATTTAAATGCTATAAACAAAAGCACTACACAATAATTCTTGTGCATTCTTCTCTGTTTACTTTTATGATGACTATTGACATTAAGTATTTTTTCACATTTTTATTGGTCATTCACATGTCTTTTATTTTGGTTCAAATGTTTTGCCTATTTTTCTTCGCTGATTACTTGTGATTGAGTAATGACTTCTTGATGGAATCTACATTAGGGCCTTTGCCAGGTATTTGATTTGGACATCTTTTCTCCCAGTCTATAACATGACTTTTCATTTTCTTAATTGCGTCTTTCCAAGATCAAAGGACTTTATTTTTGAAGACATCCTTAATATTTTTGTTCATGGTTTGCTCTTTTATTCTCCAATTTGCTTAATTCATTGTCACAAAGATTATCTCTTAGATAATAGTTTTCTCTCTCATATTTAAGTCTAAAATCTATATCAAGGTTTTTCTTTTATTTAGGATGTGAAATGTCAATGTTTATTTTTTTCATACAAATAATCTAGTTCCTTTTGTTGAAGGACTACAATTTCTTCATGAAATAGCCTTAGCATCTTTGCAAAACTAATTAGCCCTGTAAGTATATGTCTATTTTTGTCCTCTTCATTTTGTATAATTCTTTGAAATGCCCATTTTTACACCAACCTTCTCTTTTTGATTTATTGCGATAACCGAGATTATATTTAGTATTTAGATAACATTTAACTGGAAAAAATCATTAAAAAAGTTAATATAAATGTAAATAAAAGGTAAATATAAATAAAAAATAAATGAGGCAATAACCACTGTGGCTCACTCCTAAATATTGAGGCATAGTTTTCCAGGAGCCCCATAAATCAGCTTTTTGAATTTTAGAACATAGGATTTGGTAGTCCCTTACAATGTTTTGAATTTCTGTGGCATCTGTTGTAACTTCTCCCCATTCATTTATGATTCTAGTTATGAGCGTTTTCTCCCTTTTTTTCTTTGTGTGTCTAGCCAATGACTTGTCAATTTTGTTTATTTTTTCAAAGAACCGACTTTTGGTTTCATTGATCTTCTGAATTGTCTTTTTATTTTCTGTTTTATTTATTTCTGCTCAAATTTTTGATTATGTCTTTCTTCTGCTGATTTTTGTCTTTAATTGTTCCTCTTTCTCTAGTTGTTTAAAATGTAGAGTTAGGTTGTTTATTTGCAATTTTTCTTCTTTCTTGAGATAGGCCTGGATAGTGATGAACTTTTCCCTTAGTACTGCTTTTGCTGCATCCCATAGATTCTCGTAGCTCATGTCCTCATCCTCATTTGTCTCTAAGTATTTTTAAGTTCCTCTTTGATTTCTTCTTTTTCCCAAGAGTTTCCAATTGGTTTGTGGTCTTTCAGTTTTCTTTTTGTGGTTGATTTCCAGTTTTAGGCTATTGTGGTCAGAGAAGATGCTTAATGTGACTTCAATCCTTATAAATTTGTTGAGAGATATTTTGTGTCCCAGCATATGATTTGTCCTTGACAATGTTCCATGAGTGCTTGAGAAGAAAGTGAAGTCTGTAGTCGTTGTGTGAAGTGATCGGTACATGTCTATTAGAACTTTCTGCTCCGGATGGTCATTTAAAGTGGCTGTTTCCCTGTTAGTTTTCTTCCTGGTTAATCTATTCATTGCTGTAAGAGGGGTGTTGAAGTCCACCACTACTATTATGCTGCTGTGAATATCTCTCTTCCATTTAATAATACTTGCTTGAAATATTTTGATGCTCCCTCATTTGGTGTATATATGCTAATAAGCGTTATATCTTCCTGCTGGATTGATTTTTTAATCATTATATAGTGCCCATCTCTGTTTTTTGTTATGCTTTTTAGATGGAAGTCTGTTTTATCTGATATGAGTATAGCTGTTCCTGCTCTTTCGTGGTTGCCATTCGACTGTAGGATTGTCTCCCAGCCATTGACTTTGAGTCTTTGTTTACCTTTTGTAAGAAGGTGGGTTTCCTGGATGCAGCAGAAGGTTGGCTGATGCTTTTTAATCCATTCAGCCACTGTGCATCATTGGACTGGTGATTTCAGTCCCAGAATACCCATTTTTACACTAACATCATGCCCTCTTAACTACTGTTTTCTATAGTATGTGTTGAAATCAGGGAGTATAAATAAAAGCACATGCTTTTCACTTCTGGAACAATTTTGGCTATTCTAGACCCTCTGCTTTCACAGATAAATCTTAGAAAAGCCTTTAGAAAAATAAAGAGACTGCAAAAGTTTATATTAAGGTAGAGCTGACTATCTTGCATTTATTTAGAGCACCTTTAATCCTATTTGCAATGTTTTGTAGTTTTTAGTGCTTCATTCCTCTTACGCGTTCGTTGTTGATTCCTAGTACCTCAGTCCTTTGGGCTGTTAGAACAGAATGTTGTAGAATGGGTAGTTTGCGGACAACGGAAAGGTATTTCTCACAGCTCTGGGAGCTGGATGTCCATGGTCTGAGGGCTGGCAAGTTGGGTGTCTGCTGAGGACCCACTCCTGGTTCCCAGATGCCACCTTCTTACCGTGTCCTCTCACGACAGAGGAGAGAACACTCTCGGTCTCTTGCAGAAGAACGCTAACCCCATTCTGAGGCTCCACCCTCAGAATTTAAGCCTCTCCCAAGGACCCCACCTCCCAATACCATCACACTGGGGTTAGGGTTCCATCAACAGATGAGTTGTGTGTGTGTGTGTGTGTGTGTGTGTGTGTGTGTGTGCGGGGGGACTTAAGTAATCAGTCCACAGCACCTAGTATGTAGAAATACGTTGGACTTACTTTTATATTGACCCTAGAATGTTACCCTGCTAAATCTCATTTAGTAGTTTTGGTGTTCTGTTTGTTTGGTACATTCCTTAAGATCTTCTAAGCATAAGATTATAATATTTTCTGCAACTGACATCTTTATCAACTCATTCCAATTCAGATGCTTTTGTTTTTACTTACCAGGAACCTAGGTATAATGTTAAATGAAAGTGCAGAGGGAAGACCTCCTTCTCTTGTTTCTGTATCTCGGAGGAAATGAGAAAGTGTTGAGTCTTACACCTTTAGGAGCTATATGATCTGTAAGTTTTTTCAGATGTTCTCAATTTGTTGACGATACTTCCTGTAAGTCCTAGTTTGCTGAGGGTTTTCGTCTTGTATATGTTTTGAATTTTGTAAGAATTGTTCTGCATAGAAGTACACATTTTTGTGTGTATGTACCTGGGTAATTTTCTCTTGAATATATCCCTAGAAGTGAAATTTCTAAGTTGAAATATATTGACATGTTCAACTTTTTCAAACAGTGCCAAAATTTCTTTCCAATTGTACTGCCTCAGCTTCTCATCCCACTCACAGCATATAGGCTTCTGGTTTCCAGTCTTCTCTATAAGTAGGAATATGAGTCATGTGTGTGTTTGACACTCTTGATAGATGTGAAATGGCATCTTGTTGCAATTTATGCATGTCTAGATTATTAATACGACTGAACACATTTTCTTCTCCACATATTTAATTCTAGGACACCATCTTGTGACTTTCAAATCTTTTGTCAATTTTCTTTTCATATTGTTTCCTTCTCTCCTTTCACCCCTTTCTTCCTTCCTTTCTTACTTCTGTCCCTCCCTCCATCACTTCCTTCTTATAAGTCTGTAGCACTGTGTCTGTGAATGGAAACCTAGAAGATCAAGTCTGCCTGGAGAAAGTCACACTCCAGGGCACCAAAGCAGATCTATTGCTTTCCTGCTATGTGATCTCACTTAAGTCAATAACCTCATTGGACCTCAGTTTCCACAGTTTTAAAAGGCAAATAATGGCTTCTTCAGAGAGGTGCTGGGAAGGTTGGAAGACACAATGTATGAATGTTTGGGAAAGGGTAGCTTGAAAGAGTTAGCATAGCAGGGTTGACACTGTAACTCAGTCATATTTTCCTTCTTTATTCAAAATTCTGCTGGCCCACAGCACAATGCTTTGAGGCCATGGCCTGTGGGCCATTAGAAATTTACATTAATTTGCATAAATTTGCATGGGGAAATTAATGCCTGGAGTATCATTCTTGTTAGTTACTTAGATCTCAGCTTTCACAGTACACTTTAAAAAATATAGTCTCCAGTTCCCAGTTTACCTCCCTGGGCATAGCCCAGAAATGTTGAACCAGAGATTGGTGTATTTTGGACAAAACAAATATCAGCTTAATACTGTACTTGTGTGCTGAAAATGAAAAAAAAAAATACACATGAACAATTTAGAATATAAACTTCTCCAAGAACACGTCCAATGTCACTTTGTGGAAGAAATTTGGATAATTTTGGTAAGTTGATAATCAAGTTGATGCTGTTTCCTATTCATTTCACATACCAGCGACCTTAAAAAATTTATTTTATTTTTGCAAAAAAAAAAGATTGAATAAGATTCAATGATTTAAAAAAATGCACATAAGAATATACACATATGCATGTATGTATATGTATATTTATATGCGCTTATATTTATATGTATATATATCTTATAGCGCAGTTGAAACTCAAATACATTTTGGAAAAATTTCTGTCTTTTGAGGAAGATCAGTCACACTGGAGATAGTGGCTGTCACTTTCTTGTGATCAGGGGGAAATTGTACAGAAGTAATTGTATGATTCTTACTAATTTCACTTGCAATTGAAAGTCATCTATTATTACACTATTACATCTTAATATTTCTTTTTAAAAAATATTTTAGTAGCAATTGGTGCCTTTGGTTTGGCGCATAGAGCAGACATTTAAAAAGCTCTCAGAGTGGTGTTCTGTTTGTTGTTCAATATTCTCTCCTTTTAATTATAATGAGTACCAGCTAGGTTTCTAGCCCACTGCTAGGTATGTAGGGGAGAAAAGTATGGAAGGTGTGTCTCCAGCCTTTAAAGATTTCTTGGGATAGGAACTGATACAGGCAGGAATCTATTTTTAAGTTTCACACACTTTGCTCCAGATCCTCTTGGCAGCATTTTTCAAAATTAAAACATTCACTAATTTAATCTTCCTGACAAATCTAACAAGATTGACACCTTGCCTCCCATTTTCAGTTGCTGAAATGCGAAGACCCATTTGGTAAATAGAGACATCTTCTCCCTGCCAGTGTGTGATGAACCAGCTCTGGGCCAGGGACTCGCAAGGCCTGGATTCGTCAAGGCTGTTGCAAATAACTATTCCCACTTTCTCCTGTGAAATAGATCGTTCTCAGATGGCACAATTTAAGCTGAACCTTGCAGATTGAATAGGGAAATTTAAGTATGCTTATGGGCAGGTATAATTTTCATTTGGAAGTTAAAGTGTTGGCAAGGACACACTAATTTTTTTTGAAGAAAAAAATCAAGTGACTTTAATATCTTAACAATGATAATAATGTTTTCAACAATAATGACTCCTATTAAAACATGATACAAATATAACTTATACAAATACAAGTCTAACAACAGTCACACATTTTACGCAGTCTTGTAACAGGGATAATGTATTTGAATTCTTAAGTAGGTTTCAGTAAAACTTTCTAACAGTTACTATAGATACTTTTCTCTATTTCTTCCATAATTACTACCTGAGATAAAATGATTTCATAGGTTTTATATCCACAATTAAAGAATGTTGTTCACATAGTAAATCAAAAATATGGCTAGTTGAATGCAATAGTCAAAAAAAATAAACCGTGTTTATTACTTTTATTTATCATAAATAAAAGTGATGCACCTTTTATTTCCTAAAAAGTTTATTATGAAAGGTATATCTGATTAAAAAATTCTTGACACACTCCCTCATTCAAACTTCTCTCATTATTTTGAATCTATTTGGCCAGAAAACATGATTTCTTTCCCCAAGCCTTCTAATCCTTTTAAAAATAATAATTTTAAATAATAATAATTTATAAATAATAATAATTTAAATAATAATTTTATTATTTTATTTCTTTTTTTGCAAAGACATACTCAATTTAAGATATGACATCGCTTCTCAGCTAGGGGATTTTGACAGCTGTAGGAGTCAGTGACCAGAGGGAGGGAAGCAGAGGATTAGGAAACCAGGAGGGTGAGGGAAGGCCTAACAGTCTTTCTTTGGAACTGCGATTTCCAGACTCCCTTCCTGCACTTTGCTTGGGAGTAAAGCACTTTAAACCGACACTGACAAGCTATGTAATTGTGTCATTCCAGAAACTCCCAGGTGCAAGAGGGAACCAGTATAGCTGGGAATGAGCCATTCTCCATACAAGATATAAATTCCCCGGAATACGTGAGTGCGAGATAGTGAGGAGGTGAGACTCTTATGTTGATTTTTTTTTTTTTACTTAATGGTACCATAAGGAGACAAATTTGATCAGAAAATGGGTCAACTCGTCAGTGATTAGGATACAGATGTTTCCCAGTTGGAGAGATGAGCATAAAAGAATAACAGATAATTGATTCAAGTGCGCCAGTGTTGGAAGTGAGAGCAGGAGTATGGCACCTGAACATAATTTTACATATTTTAAAGACTATTGTGTTATTTCTACATTTGCAAGCAACCCCAGGAAAATTGTGCATGAAAAATCAATGAGGACCTAAAGCATAAGTGGAGTAGCTAACAGTAATCGGAGGTGGTCATCTGACATAGGGTAGAATTATCAGTCTGAGATAGCTTATGTCTGTATATCTATTTTATTACTATCTGTCTACTTACCGATCAGTCCTTTCTTTCAATCCTTCCTTCCTTTCTTCCTTCTTTCCTTCCACCTACCTACCTGTCATATCTATCTATCCATCTATCTTTCTATCATCTATCATCAATTCACCGAACTATCATCTATTTGTTTACCTACCCATCAGTCTTATCTATCTAGGTATCTATCATCTAGCCTATCTCCCCCCTCATCGATCTACCTATTTGCTTATCTAGCAGCTATCTTATCTACTTCTATACTTATATATCATCTTCATTGTAAGATATGTCAAACATTCAGAAAAATGCAGAGGCTACAGAGGATATTCTAAAAATTGCCATTTTCTTTTAAACAGTCAACTACTATAATAGGTGAAGATTAAGTTAGTTCTAAGATACAGTCTGACTTTGGACTTCCATTTTGGAATTATTGGAATTTACTGGAGGTGAATTTTCCGGGAGAAAATTCTCTGACTGGCATCCATTTACCAAGGGAGGATTCATTGCAGATGCAGTAAGAACCAGTCATTACCCAACAGGTTCCATCAGCATCTGCAAGGCCCCCAGAACCTAGAAAGGCCCCAGGTCCCCTTTCCTTCCCACCTAAGGTCTATACACCAACCTCCTCTTCCTTGACAATGCCCTACTGCTTCTATGGTCCTACAGAAATCCTCTCCTGTCTCTATTCTTATTCACATAGTTTCACAACCTCAAGGTCTTGACTCTCATGGCCTAATCTCCCAGTAAACTGAATAATTCTCCCACTCTTCAGTAGACTTAGAATTCACAGGCTCCTGTAATGGAAGACACAGAAAATGAATGCATGTTTCCCTTGAGTATGAAATTGGAAGGTTAGGTAGCAGTGAGCTAGGAAGAACCTGGGGGGATCACATTGTTTATTCAAAGAGAATAAAAAACTCTTCCCTAATCACCCTTTTCTAATATCATCATCTAATAGAAATAGAATGATCCATACAGACAATTTAAAATTTTGAGTTGATCCATTGAGAAAGGTAAAAATAAATAGACGAAATTAATGTTCATATTTTATTTAACCCAACAAATCTCAAATGTTATAATTTCAACGTATCAACACAATATTATTGCTGAACTGTCTCATTTTTCATATTAAGTCCCTGCTATCTAATGTGTATTTTATACTGAAAGGTCATCTCAATTCACGCTGTCCATTCCGAGTGCTCACCAGCCACATGCAGTTAATGCCTGTTGTATTGAGGAGTGTAGCCCTAACATTACCCGTGTTATTTTCTTCATAGCATTTACATCCACCAGATGTTAGTGTGCTTGTTTATTTATAAGGTTTTCTCTGTCTCCTTCCATCAGAACACGAGATTCATAAGACGAGATATTTTTGCTAACTGTTTGATTTCAGACAGTGATAATAAGACTTGGTTCATGGTAAGCTCTTGCTGCAAGCTTGTTGAGTAACAGATGAGCCACAGGTGTGAAGGCCTGTATGTGGCAGAAACCTGGATGGTGCTGGATGACTGTGGTATGGTGAGCAACCGGGCAGGGAGTGAGGAGGAGGCAGGTGGGGACCGGAGTCATCGAAGATGGCCATGCTGCTCTCCTCATGGAATGGCCTCGTCCTTCACTTCATGGGGCCAACTTCTTCCTCCTTCAAAACCCAGCTTGATGCCTGGTCAAATCAATTTTTCTCACCCATGTTCCCTCAACGAGGTGCCTCTCTATTTTAGTGCTCATATTTGGGCCCAGTATTTCTTCTGCTGAAAGTTGATCTCCAATAGAATGTGTACTCCTGACTACAGAGTCAAGATAAGACATCTTTGTGCTTATTTTTCTGGGCTCAGCAAGAGTCACTTACATTGTTACATGTTTTTGTAGTACTTCATTGTGTGGACATAGTGCAACTCTCTCAAAAAGCAAGAAAGGCAGGCAAGAATGAAGGCAGGTAGGCACGCAGGAAGAAAGAGACAGGAGAAAGCATTTTTATTTATTTGCTCGTTTATTCATTTTGCTCCCCTGGGGTCATGAGCCTAATCCTTGGGTTTTACATGAACAACACTCCAGCTGCCTACTTAATGCCGGAGCCACTCAGATGTGCCAGCGTGTCCCTTGTAGACACTGAGTTGACTTAAACTTGGAACTGTGATGACTGCACCTGCTATGATCATTTTCTAAAACATTTTTGCGTAGAAATGTACTTCCTTTCTTTGGGCTAAATAAGCAGAAGAATTGCGAGTCAACGAGTAATTTTAAATTTAAACCAAGCTGTCAAAATGTTCTCCAGAACCTTTGCATTGTTTGGTACTCCCACCGGCGACTCATCAGAATCCCCACTGCACCACCTCCTCAGCAGCACGCGGTGGTGTTTGACACGTGAATGCCAGCGTTCCAGTGGGGACGTACAGTGCAAAGCTGTTATAACTTATGATGCTGAGCATTGTTTTACTGTAATTATTCACCCTTTGTGTGTCTTCTTTAGTGAAGTGTGCATTTAAGTTTCTCTTTTTACAAATTTGTTTTTTTCTAATTATTGAGTTTCCAACTTGCTTATGTGCATCGATGTTTGGCTAAATATTCATATGTCAAGTAGTTCCTTTCTAATGAAGACATCACCATTTCCATTTTCATTTTCTCATTTGTGCCTTTTGAAGAGTTGAGGATTTTGATCATAATAAAATCCAATTTTTCAATTACATATTTGTGGCTCATGAATTGTGTTCCCTCTAGGAAGTCTCTCCCTACACCAAGGTAAAAAAATTTTCTTCTAGGATAGTTATAATTTTAGCGTTCATGTTTAGGTCTAAATTCATTTGTATTTAGTTTGAATGTACTCTCCAGATGGTTGTGGTGACAAGGTTAATTTAAGGCAGCCCAATAAAATGAAATAGAAGGTATTATCCCTTTACATTTCTGGAAGAAATTAAATTTATTTCTTTTTCATATTCATTTGGTTGAATTCATCAGTGAAGTAATGTGTGCCACAGCACCATTTGTAGTTTCTAACTACAAAGTCAAATTTTAAATACAGGTATAACACTATTTGCACTTTCTGTTTTATTTTGGTTCAGTTTTGGTCATTTGTGTCTTAAGAAATTTGTCGATTTGATTTAAGTGATGAGCTTATTGGAACATTATTGTTCATTATATTCTTTTATTTTGTTTTCGATGTCTGTTGAATCTGTCATATCATGTTTTTCTTTCTGAAAATTATCATTTGCATTTTTTATCAATAATTAAAGTTTTCTCAGTTTTTTTTTAGGAATTATTGTTTCAATCATTTGTTTTACTGCTTTCTATTTTCTATTCCATTGATTTTGTTTTTAATATTTTTTATTTCACTTTAGTTTGCAATATTTCTTCCTAATGCTTTCTTATTTTTCTTCCTTCTTACTATAGGATCTTAGAACCATAGATTTGGATCTTTCTTCTTTTCTAATAGAATAATTCATACTCCATTTTCTTGATGTAGGCTAGACTGCTAAGAACACTTGCAACTGAATCCCCCAATTTTTATGCTATATTTTTGCATCATTTATTTGAATATTTAAAAATATTTAAAACTTCTTGTTATGATTTCTTTTCTGACTCATGACTGATTTAGAAGCTTGTCTAATTTTCAATTATTTGAATTGGATTACTATTTTCCTGGTAATTTTTAAAATTCAGTTTCATTGGATTAGACAGTAAACTCTAAATTTATGGAGACCTATCTTGTGGGCTAACATCTGGTCAATGTTATTTGTGCACAAAAAAAGAGCACATGTGCATGAAGTAGCAAAGTAGAGGAACATGTAAAATAAAAACCTACCCCTGGACACTGAGAAGAGAACTGAGGTGAACATAGGGCAAAGGGGTAGTTGGCAGGAGAAAGTAGTGGTGGGTCCAATGGATAGTGGGGAAGAACTTTTGACCATTTGGTGGTGGGCATGGTGTTTTGATTCGTGTGACTTGTGAACCTGCCTATATGGGCTTATGGTATCCAGTAAATCATAGTTACCTCTCTCTGTCTCTGTCTCTCTCTTTGTATATATACACATATATATATATATATACACACACACACACACAAACATACACACATATATATTATATATATGTACCTATATATTTAACTGCATTTTGATTTGTGGATTGTATTAAAGTTGCTAATAAAATTAAATTAATAGTATTATTCACATATTTTTAGGCTTGCCACGTTATTTTTTTAAGCTTGTTTTATCCATTACTAAGACATCTGTGTAAAAATTCCAATTATGAGTATAGATTTGTCTATTGTTACTTTCAACTTCATGTCTTGAAGTTCTGGTACTGTGTTTATATGCAGTATTGAGGAAATGAAAAACTTAGTGATTTTAAGTGAAACTCAAACAAGTAAAAAAATCTATATTTTCATAAATGTCTAAAATCTTTGAATGTTCTCCCCCAATATTTTGGAGCAAATATGATAGACCAATTATAAATGCCAGCATTGCATGAAGAGTTCATGCAGGTTATGGGATTAAGTAAGTTGGACATTGAAATCTTGATATCTAAATGTGTAAAACAACATGAAAGACTAGTCAACAAAGAGAAAATGTAACTGGTGAAGAAGTATAAGGTTGAATCCTAAACCTTTCTAGTAAAAAAGGAAAGTGAATTAACTGTGCATTATTGGCTTATTAATTAATGATTTTGTTTCATTTTAATACACATGATGGGAAAGGTGCTGGAGAGTTAGATTATCACATGGCAATAGTGACATAATAAGTGATTTTAATATATAAATAAATGCTGTTTGATAAAAATTGAGGTATATGAAGAACAAGAAAAAAGATCTCATTTATTTATTCATTCGGAACTTCTTAAGGAACTATCCCACATTAGGCAAGATCCTAAATGCAACTCTGATTGAAAAAACATTGTTTGTTCTCATGGAATATAGTCATAATTTTAGTATATGTCTGAAGGAAAGCACACATAAGTGGCCCTGATTGCCTGAGACAACATATTTTTATATCTCATGTAGTTATCAGATTAATTAGAAGCAAATCAACTGTTTATTAGCAAAGTGAACTACAGTCTATCAACATTTTGAATATCATCCATGCTCTAAAATCACTGTATTTCATTTGCTAACTAAACAGAGCTTATTTTATCCTCATTAAGTTCCAGGCATTGTGCTAGGTACTTTGAATATAAAACTACAGCAGACAATGCTTGCTCTTATGGGATATATATTCTAAAGAAAAAGTACAATGTCATAATATTTAACATTTTGAAAAATAGCAGTCTAGGAAATAGGTTCTGCTACTATGATTCTAATTTCACATGAAAGCATGACTGGAAACAAAATACTCCAGTGTATCATAATCTTTTTATTGCTGTATGACAAATTACTATAAACTCCATGGATTAAAATCTCGCACGCATACATTGTCTCAGGCGGTGTCCGATCCGAAGCCCAGGTTTCTCTCCTCTCAGTCCTCTGTAAGACTGCAGTCTCCGTGTTGCGTAGGGTTGAGCTCTCATTTGGAGACTCAACTGGAGTTGGGTCTGCTTCAAAGCTCACTCAGATTGTGGACAGAATTCATGTCTTTATTGCTGAGGGGCTCATCACAGTTTTCAATTGTAAAACTATCAAGGAGAGAAGGACTACAGAGAGTTATAGAAAACAGGTTCTGACGTGATGTGATGTGACAATGAGAATGACATCTTGTCACCTTTCCATATAATATAGCAAAATTACAGGGATGGTATTCTTCACCTTTTTTACGTGATGCACATGGTCATGGAAGTGATATCTCATTACCCTTGCCATATTCTATGGGTTAGCAATAAACTTCGGGTCTGCCTATTCTTAACCAAGAGAGGGAGTCTGCAAGGATGTGACCAGAAGGCTGGGGTATGAGGGCCACCTTGAAGTCTGTTCACCATACCCCCAACACTGAGGCTTTGTTAGGATGGGGCCATTGCAGAGGACTTTCCTGTCCTGACATGTATACATACATGTATTGGAACACATACCCACATGTGTATATATATTGATATGTCTTTCATAATTTAACATATTTTATCTGTCAAACACCATAATTAGTTATGTTTCCTCATCTGTTAACAACTATATCTATTCTTAAGAATGAAAAAGACTTTTTTCAAACATCCATTTGTCTTTGAACTTTATTATCTTTTCCATAATATCTCTTGGATCATAAAGACATACTTCTTTTTTTTATAACAAAGGCTTTCCAATTAGAGTTAATTACAGCTTTTTTGGAGCCAACCTTAAAAGATGATCATTATCCTGTGTTTTAAAAATTTAATTAATTTTTTCCTCTGTCTCAGGTGTCAAACCTGGGTCCCTGGCTTCCACAGTCTGAGTCTTCACTGCCTGAGCTACAGGGAATGATGGCCACTCCTCCTAGTTTCTTCCCTGAGGTTGTTGATTCTCCTTGAGTCACTTACAGCTCTGGCCTACCTGGTACCTTGGCCCACAGGGAGACAGGGATGGCAAAGCTGGTATTATCACCTGGGCACGTCCCCCAGCGTCGAAGCACAGGGATCGTCACCAGGTAGCTATGATGGCAGTCTGGCTGACAGAAGCCACATGAGCCTTCACCTTCCCTCTTTACGATGACTCCATGAGTGAATGAAAGTGGGCCTGCCTAAATCCTCATGATTAACTTCCACTCAGTCGCCATTGAGGGCGTGGTAATTGTTGTCATTTCTACAATACTGTGTTATTAATCTTTTGGAATACTGAATCTCCAAATAGCCAGTGACATAAAGAGACCTTTATGGTTCCAAAGGAGCAATTATATTTTACTATCTCACGAATCTTCAGATTTAAAGAGTCCTCAATGAGACCTTGACATAATTAAGTCTAATGAGTCCAAAGGAGTTACAATGGTCTATTGTGTCAATAATTTAGACATGACAGGTCTTTGTTGCAGTAGGCCTTGGCCTCCCAGGGTAGCCTGTGGGTTGCAGAGGGAAGACTGACAGCCGAGTGGGTGAACTGAAGTTGTGTGAAAGGTTCTCTCTCCAGCAATCATGTAATTGAAAGTTCAAATAAAGCTTTTGACTGCATTGACTCTGTCTTTTAATGCTACCTGGGGCATCCTTTCCTTCATTCCTTAGTGCACAACTCCTGTGTCTGCCTGCTCATATACATGCCCTGGTAGGCACAGGGATGCCCAGACGAGAGGACTCTGCTCTCCAGGCTTTAAGGAGTCTGGGTCAAAAGGCTTTAGGTGCTCACGGTCTCATACAGCGGTGAGCACATTATGGCCCGCTGGACAGTCACCTGCTTTTCTAAACAAAGTTTTATTGGAACATAATCCAGCACTTTCACTTTTTATCTGTGGCTGCTTTTGAGTTATCCATCAGCAGAAGAAAGCAGTGAAGGGTGTGCCCACACACCGAAGCATTCACTGTCTGCTCCTTTAACCTGAGGTCTGTCAGCTCTTGGCCTTGAATTTCAAAGGTCTGTCAGGTGCCCCAGTGAATCACAAATAAGCGTGAATCACCATTCTCAGCTCACATAGTTTTGGTGCAATCAGAAAGGAGGGCTTGCTTTCTTATCATTGTCCATTGATTCTTTTACCATGAATGGAATGCTGCCGCTAGTTCTTTAAATGTACTCGATGTTGTCTCCACATCAGGAACTGTGGTCTTTGCTTAGTATCATTCCTGGAGAGTAGAAGATGCTTAATGCATGTTTATGAAGCATCCTTCCTGTTGGTCTATACCCTAAAGGACATGCTGCAGTGGTTTTGAGATATGTCTTCACATTTTGGATGCTTCTTCCTTAAAGAGATGAATATTCCACCCGCCCTGTGTAGGGCTGCACGGTGACCCGCCTCTAAAGAGCAGAATCCATCACAGGATGCATGGTGCTATAAGAGACTGCTGCTTGCATTACGGGCTCCCTCCCTCCCTTTCCCTCCTCTCCTTCTGGGAGAAGTCATCCGCACAGAGAAGGAATCTCAGGGGACAGGGGAGGCGACCACTGCATCATAAGGACAAGACGGTGGCACACAGATGCCCACCAGTACCTACGGGACTGTAGTTAGAAGCAAACTGTGTCGGAACTGCTAACAACCCACGAGGTGACCTGGAGGAAACCTCTGCCATTCAAACCTGGAGGTGACTCCTGCTGACAGCTTACCTGCAGCCCCATGAGGGACCTGGAGCTCGATCTCCCAGCTAGTCCACCCTGGATTTCTGACCACAGACACTGGACGTAGTAAATGCTGGGATGACCTGCTGCAGAAGGTGGTCAGACAAAGGATGTGGCAGCAGTAACGGTTGGCTCTTGCTCTGAATTCCCCCCGGTGGCCCTGTAAGACTATCATGTCCTTGACCAAGGCTCTGAGCTGGCTCAGAAGCTGTCTTCCCACAGGCAAGGGTGCCAGCATCCCGCACGGCCACACTGTCATTCCAGCTCCCGGTTCTACTGAAGGCGGCCTGGGCGGAGCCAGACAGCGCGGGCAGAGATCGCACACGCGCCATTAGCCTCCTGCGAGCTTGGTCTGAAGGACACCGTCTGAGAGCGTCCTGTGGTGCGCAGCTCCCTTCCTCGCAGGCCTAAGGCTCTCGCCACAGAGTCATAATTGCTGCACGCAGCTGACAGCAGGGCTGTCGCGCACAGCCCATCCGCCTTTCATTTGACTTGCTTGCAGACTTTGCTTTTCAGCCCGCTATTGATGTCAGCGGTGGACCCTTACTGGGGGCGCTTCCCTCGTGCCCTCTCTGGTCACTCATGACGCAGCAGCTTGCTTCCTGCACCTGCCCTTTCTCTGAGGGTCCTGGTCACCAGCTGCAACGCAGAGCCACGCCTTCAGAAGACCGCTGGGATTGGTCCGCAGAGCTGCCCGGCCCACACTGCCAGGGCAGGTGTCCCCGCCCAGCGGTCCCGTGGAGCACGTCAGCACTCAGGGTGCCGCAGCGCTGCCGTCACCCTGCCTGGGAGCCGAGCACGGCCAGCGACGAGCCACCAGGCGGCCTATGCAGGTGGGGCCTTCAGACGCTCCCGCAGAGAGGCCAGCGGTGACAACCGAGTGGCATCGGCAGCGAAAGTGGAGTTAATGACTCGCGATGCCCAGTGCTGCTTCCTTGTCTGTGTCCAACGCACCCGGGAGGCGTGAGGCGCTGGAGGAGGACACCAGGGATGGGAAGCTCCCAGCGGCCTTCGCCCCCATGCTGTGCATCTGCGCATCACATGCTGCTCACACATCACATCACACACCGCACACACACACACCCATACACATCACACCTCACACCACACACACATCAAAGCTGCAGACACATGCTGCGCACAGACACATCACGATGCCCCCGCATAACCCACAGCCACCTCGTACGTCACACACCGTGCACAACACACCCATCACACACATCACACCCATCAGACACATCACACATCACACCCATTACACCCATCACACACCTCACACACATCATACTCATCACACACCCATCACACACATCACACTCATCACATGCATCACACACATCACACATCACGCACCCATCATACACACATCATACTCATCATACGCACCACAAACTCATCACACAATCACCCCCATCAGACATATCACATACATCACACACTGTGCTCACACCAAACATGTGCACACAACCGACACGCCAGGCCTGGGTCTGGGGAGGGCGCGGTGACCAGGGCTCCATGTTTAGTTCAGGTGCTGTGGCCGCAGGCACAGGGAGAGAGCTCTCCAGTGGCACAGAGCGGAGTTGGGCTCGATGTCACTGCCCGGTGGGCCTACGTGCCTGGGCGCCCTCAGAGGTCTGCACGACAGAGCTAGGGTGCCGTGAGGGTGCCTCTCAGCCCTCTGGCCGCACGCACAGCCCCACGCTCCTCGTGGGGGACCCCCACGACCTCCCACGTCTGCTTCAGGGGAGGGCCACAGCCCGGGCCCTGTGAACTGGGTGGGTGCACCGCTGTCCCCTCCAGTTACTGTCTCTTGTTCAAAGTTTAGCTGCTCTCCTCCCACGGTCAGTGTTCCCAGGAGGCAGGCACCCATTTCCCTGGTCTGGCGCCCTCTGGACCGTGCACGCGTGGTAGCCAGTGTTTTGTGCACGGGAAGGACTGAATTTGTGAGTAAATCCCGGGTGGTTCAGGGACAACCAAGATCCTGTGACCTACTTTTGAATAGAATGAAGGATCTGCCTGGCTCTGAGGGAGTAGGAATCATTAATTAAAGCAAACACATCAGTGGTGGAGCTGCTCTTGCAGGAACCTTTGGGGAAGAACCTGGGGAAACCATCAGATGAGGGAACGGGTCTTGACGTTTTCAGGGAAGCCAACTTTCCAGGTAGCTCATCAGCTCGATGCCAGTCCTTCTGTCAGCCCTGGGGGTGCTCTCTGCAGGCCCACTGTCCACACTCAAGGCTTCGTCCATCCATGTCCATTGCTGTCTTCACCTTGACCTGCTCGGAGCTCTCAGACAGCCCACCAGATAGTAATTCACAAGGGTCGGCACCTGCTCTGTCAGTTTGCCTTAAGAATGGAAACATCCCCAGAGCATGTGTGCCTTTGCAGGATTCAAAGGACTCCCAAATGTCCTTGTTTTCCTTGACAAACATCGTGTGTGCTGTCTTCTCCAGCTGAAGGCGAATGGGACCAGGTCCTCTCTTTCTCCCTCCTGCTACCCTGGTGTGGCGTTGGCCTCTCTGTAAAGGAAGCACTGGAGGAGGCACCCTGGGATGGAAGGAGAGGTGGCTGAAATCTGCATCTCCCAGAGCCGCCGCAGACTGCGCATTGGATGGATAGCCAGTCTGGGGACATGCGCATTCGAAACCCCTCTGAGAGTAATGCGTGAAAGACAAGTCCCCCTTCCCCTGTGGGGAAGGAACGCGCAAGGCCGGTGTGGCTTCTTAACACGCTCCAGCTTAAGTGCTGCCTTTATTTTTCTGACATTCAGTGTATGAGTGGCAGACCAGGGGCTGGAATAGTAGGTTCAGAATAACCTTGGCCCCTCTTCATGCAGTAGCACCTTCCCTATCCTGTCTTTACAGAAGGCACACGCTGGTAAGACGTCAGATGCTACTTCTCAGCATCTTCCTCATTGTCATCTGTTCACTTAGAAATGGGGGAGCCTGTCTCTCCATTCTCTATGCGCATGGTCAGCGCGGTCCCATACTTAGAGTTCCCTTCTTCCTTATTCAATCTTCCCTGGCATCCCAAATGTATTCTGCAAGACCACTCAGAATGGAGAGGACTGTTTTTTTCTACTTTTCTTAAAGGGAACCAAGAGTTGGTTTATCCTTCTTTCAGTAGATTGCTGCTTGGACAATCTCCACCCCACCCCACTTTGGTTCCCATTCTGCACGTAACTTTTATTTCCCCCATGAAAGAGGCAGTGAACCCCCTCTTTTCAAGGGCCATTAGGACTGGTCATTCTTAAATTAGCTCAGCAAAAAAAATAAAAAAATAGAAGAAGTACATTTTATAGTCAAGCCAGCAGTAATTGGACACTGTGACTATGAGTGGCCCTCACAGTGTTTGGATGCAGGCCAAATGTACCTTCTGTCTGTCTCTGACATGGGCAGACAATAGCAGTATTATTTACTGCCCGGGCTCTGTGCAATTCCAAAGGCCAGCTGCAAGAACAAAAGAATCACTCACACTTTGCCCAGCCCTAGACTCAACTGGAGGCGCTATCTCTGTTTCATAAATAATTCACCCCTCCACCCCGGACGTTCGGTCATCTATTCTTCCCATCTTTTCCTTCCTGCACTGACCATGGTTGCAAGAAAAAGATGTTATCACCCCTCTGAACCCTGAGGGGCAGGCAGAGTGGAGGGATGCGGGGGCCAGCAATTTTTTGTTTTCCCCTCCTGGGGTTGCAGAGTCCTTCCTCCAGACCAGCCATGAGCATCGATTTGGAGTCGGGGTTTTGGAAACTCCTGGTAAGGCGTGGCCTCCCCTGCAAGTCAGGTATCCATTGATGCCATCCTGAGTTGTGTGCACGGAACTTCACTTCCTAAAGGCGCTGGATGCTTTCAGCTCTGTCATGTCCACTCTGGCCCTGTTGTTTCAGGGCGGTAGGTGGATTGAGCAAAGGGGGATTGCAATTGATTTGGTTCCATTTAGATCCAGAATCTGGGGAAATGGCCCCCGCTGCTTGGGGTTGTTAACGGCCGTCCTTACTAACAAGATATTAACCAAGAAAGAGGCTCACCGGTCACGGGGCAGGCAGCCTGTGTGAGGATGCGGAGTCCACAGTGCCTGACCCAGTCTGTGGGTCTGGGTGAAGCCACCGCTTCAACTTGACCCTGGTCTCCAGCTCGCAGCAAGAGTAGCCTCCAGTTTTCTAAATCTACCCATGGCCCCCCATGGGCCCTTATCACCTTCTTCTACCTGAACCTCTTTCCCCAGCCTGTACCTGGGGTCTCAATGCCTGGCCCTAAAACCAGAATTTGGAGCTGGGTGTGCCATGGACCTTGGAATCTACTTACCTGCTCCTACTTTCGCTGGGTGGAGGGAGCCCTGCACTGCAGGCTGACCTTGTCTTCCTGCATACATCTGCCTCCAGCTGCTTGGCTGACACTGAGCATCAAATGAAGAAACCCAGACCCACGATGCTGCCCAGTCACGGCACAGTGGACACTCAGGGGCCCAGGGACTCTGGACATTCCTCCAAGAGCAGTCCCAAGTCAGTCAAGATCAGAAATGTAACTGTCACACAGGGGGTTCATCATGACTTATTAACTAATGAGTTATAAATGTTTTTCTCACTTGTTTCTTGTACTTTATAATACAGACTAGGAAGGCATGATCCTTCATATTTACAGCTATATTTAAATGAGTTCTCATAGATATTTCATTAACAAGGAAAGAATCCCAGTCTAAACTTCAACTCCCATGTCTATGGGCCTAGAGTCAGATGGAGTGAGAAAAAGGATGAGAATTAAATTCACCAAGATGCAGAAAAGGTCTGATTCTATCCTCAAGCCATTATTCTGAGCCTTTGAATTTTCCTTTTGTGGACCATTAGAATTGCCCATCAAGTTGTACATTCTAAGACAGCAGTCTCGTGTTGTTACTTACTTTTTTATCTCTTGGACCTAGCACAGATCTCAAATTTAGACCAGTGTTGGATGTATGTATATATGTATGTGTAGGTGGGTGGGATTTATAGCTGATGAATGAATTCATGGATGGATGCATGAATAGTGAATGCATGGTTGGATAAATGGATGGATAGATATAAGGATTGTGAATGCATGAATGAAAGATGAGTGTTAGATAGATGTGAATAAATGCATGGATGAATGAATGCATAGATGAATGGATGCATGGATGGATGGATGAATGTTAATGGATGGTGAATGAATGCATGAATCGATGGATGAATAGCTACACACATAGATGGAGGGACAGATGAATAAGTGAAAGAAGAAATGAATGATCTGCATGTGCTGTAGTCTGGCCTCTGCATTCCTTGATCGTACTTGACACTGGAATTCTAGTTGTCCCTTTCTTAGTGACATTTTTCTGTTTCTTGAGCTACGCACATCCTTACTTCTGGCCTTTTGGGTACTGGGAGAGCTTCTGTTCTTGTCGTAGAGAAATGTTTTTAGCTCCGCTTGTCATGTCTGTGCCATTGTAGGATGAGACACTGGTACTGAATTCAGCCTTGCAGGTGAACTCTGCCCCCTTCTCTGGGTCGTCCCCTCTGAGATGCAGTGCAAGGGCTGAAACTCAGGACTCAGGAGCTTCCCCTTCCTGACTTCCTGATTTCATCTATCATCTGCCATCAACAGCCACACTGTGGCAAATGAATCAGACCCTTGAACTCTTCTCAGAGATTCTTAGAACCAGGCAGTACTTCAGGGACACCACCTCGTTCCTTATTTTCCTTCCTGAGAGAATGGCAGCTGGGGCAAGTAACTGGTCTTGCCGAGTCCTCTGGCCCCTCAGCAATGGGAAGGGACTTAAAAGCCCAGTCAGATCCATGTTATCTGAGCCCTTCAGCCCATTCTCTTTGCTCTTGTCACTTGTGCCATTTTCTTTGGGGTTTGGCCTGAAGAATTTTGACATTTCGAGCATGGGAATGAGGGCTGTTGGAATGTCACTGCACCTACTCTGAGAGAAGGCCAATTTTTCCTTAGTCAGTACTTGCAAATAGCAAAGTTAATTAATCCCCTGTAAATAAACATTTACAAATGCATCTCAATATAGCATTGACCAAGAATGCTTCCAAATGTGTTCTGAGATTAGATGACAAAGGGACCAGAGCTGGTCTTGGGACTAGGAGTCTCCAAGTTGTGATAGGAAGAACGTTGGTTTTGGGGGGGTCGATAAGGCACAGATTTGAATTCCAGCACTAACACTGGCTCTCAGCAATCTCCCCAAGTCCTAAAGGCTCCGAGCCTCTTTTCCCATGTGCCAAAGCTCTGAGGTCACTGTTATGGGTTTTGGCCAGCATTCCGAAACCAGGAGCGCCTCGCCTCTTAGGAGAACTGTGACCTGGAAAGCACTCACGAGAGTCCCCTGCCCTCCCTCTTCTCACCCACCCTCTCTGCTTTTAAGTGTGGCTGACCCCTGGGGACAGTGGGGCTTTTACAAACCTCTTTGGTTAATGAAGGTGTTGGGTAGGAGGTTGGAGCCAGACCCTTTCCAGCGACTTCTAATTTCCAATGGACTTACACAAGCCACTGATTTGCATCATCCACCTCCCCCTTTAATGAGCTCTGGTGTTCACATTTAATGAACTAATTACTTCTGGGCAAAGTCAGCATTAAGTTGCAAACCTGGTTTGCAGCCTCCGCTCCACCAGCCTTCTTCTGTCAAGTCCCAGAGAGCATGGCATGCGGGGCTTACCAGACCCCGACAGGTCTCCCCCAACAGGAGGTGTTTGCATTGGCTGGCACCAGCTGAATGAAAATATCTCGCCGAGTGAGAGACCTCAAACATGACAGTATTTTCCAGAGATCCAGGCCAAGGTTGAACTGTGGGCCCTGCCCTGTCCTCAGCCTTGTTGCTCTCCAGGGAGACGGTCCACTCCTCTCAGAGGCTACTGATTCTCCAAAATGACTCAATTAATGGCAATAAAATGGAGGTGTGTCAATGGCCTGCTTTAAATTCAGATGATGGTGAACAGACCATCTCTGAACAGACAGGAGGGAGCTGTAGACACAAGACACATCTTAATTGGAAGGAAAACTTTCTGCATGTTGAAGCACTGAAGCCATTTGTCCAGGGACTGCCCTTAAGTGAGGTAGTGTGAGATGACTTGTGGGAAAGGACTCATTTTTCTTCTTCAGGGCTTATTTATGGAGAGGTCAGGCCATGGACATCAGAGTTACTCGCCTTGGATTTGAATCTTGGTCTTGTCCCCATTAGCTGTGTGACAGTGGAGAAGTCACTTAATCTCTCTGTGTCTTAGTTTCCTCATGGATGACAAACAGAAGCTGATGGAGCCCAGTGGCATTAGGGTCACTGAGAAGTCTAAATGGAACAGGAATATATTGAATTATTCAACCTGTATCCTTACCACTACAGCAGAGATCACTAATGTTCAAGTCTTCATGTGACTGCTTACATTTGCCAGCACCTCTTGAATATGTTGGCGACATGTGTCTGAACTCTGGCAAATGGGAAGATGAGAAGAAATAACTCTTTCTCTCTCTCTTTCTCTCCCACTTCCCCTGACAGTAACGCAGTACCTGGATGGACACCTCTTCATGTATCATGTCTACAATGGGCATAATCTCAATCAGCCTGGTTCCTGAGTCACTGTGCAGTCAAGTAAGACTCACAGCCAGGGACTGCCATATGTCATAACACCCAGAAACTTCTCTCCCAATTCTGAAGGCTAGAAGTCTGAACTCAAGGTGTCTTCGGGATCACACTCCTCTGGGAGTCTTTGAAGAACCCTTCCTTGCCTCCTCCAGCTTCTGGAAATGGCCATCAACCTTTAGTCTTTGTTGGTTCACAGCTGATCACCCCAAACTCTGCCTTTGTAAGTCCATGCTGCTCTCTGCTTCTTACTCAGAACACCCCTTATTGGAATAGGAATCACCCTAATCACCTCATTTCAACTTGATGACACCTGCAAAGATCTTATTTCTAAATGATCCCACATTCCCAGATACTGGTCTGGGACTTCAATATACGTGCTTGACGGCCACCATTTACCACAACACTACCAAACTATACTGGAAATGTACTGGACGTAAAATAGTCATCTTTATTGTGTCAAATCATTGGAATTTGGGGATTTGTTTGTAGCCAAAATCTAACCTATTCCAATTAACAACAGCAGATGAGATGCCACACCATGACAGTGCCTGGGAATGTGATATTTAACAGTAGAGACGCTCCTGTTCTCTTGATATTTATGGCCTAGTTCAATGCCTGGAAAATAAAAATCTTTCATAAAAATGTTATATCAGAAGGTTAATAATCTGATTCTCAAATCTAAATCACAATGAAATATCACTTCACACTTGTTAGAATGACTGTCTTTCAAAAGACAAGAGAGTTAACCACTATACACCCCCTTGATATTAGTCTGAATTACCTTTGAGAACTTGACTCCAATGTCAAGGGAAACCAAAGCTAAAAGAAGCAAATGGGACTACAGTAAACGAAAAAGCTTGTGCACAGCAAAAGACATTGTCATTAAAACAAAAAGACATCCTACTAAATGACAGATCTTTGCACATCGTGCATGTGACAAGCAGTTAGCATCCAAAATATATCAAGAACCTGAAATCTCCACAGCAATAGCAGCCTCCCCCAGCAAGCCAGTTAATAAATAGGTAGACTCTCTGAACAGACATGTCTCCAAAGAAGACCTACAGGTGGCCAGCAGGCACATGAGAAGATGTTTCACATCTCTCGTTATTAGCAAAATGAAAATCAAGACAACGATGAGAGATCCTCTCACATCTGTGAGGATGGCTATCAGCCAAATGTCTGGAAACAGCATGTACCAATCGTGATGCAAAGAAAAGGGAACCCTTTGCATTGTCAGGGGTGTGTACATGGTTAAGGCTATATTGAAAAACTGTATTGCAGATTCCTCAAAAAATTAAAAATAGAAATTTTATGAGAAGTTGTCACGCCACTTCTGATCATTTGGCTGAAAAAACACAAAAACACTAATTTGAAGCAACATACATTTCTCTATGTTTATTGCAACTCTATTTCCAGTCATCCTGGAAGCAAGCTAAGTAGCTATGGACAGGCAAGTGGATAATGATGTGGTACGCAATGAATATTAATCAGCTCTCAGAAGGATGAAATCCTTCATTTTTAACAGCAAGGATGGACTTAGAGGGAACTATTCTTAGTGAAATCAGCAAGAAGGAGAAAGATAAACTCTGTATGAATTCTACTCCTTGGTGTTATATAGAGAAACCAAATGCATGAACCATATCAAACAAAAATAAGACTTTTGGTCTACAGGATCAGATTCGTGGTTACCAGAAGACAAAGGGGACTGGCTCTGTGAGCAAATAGAGAAAAAAGGGTCAATTACATGATGAAAGATTGAATTGGACTGTGTGCAGATGCTGGTCCACAATGATGCAATTTACTGAGAACATTTTTCCTGAATGATGAGAGAGTGAGGACTTAGAGAAAAGGGAATCTATGCACTGCTGGCAGGAATGCACACTGGCGGAGCCATTATGAAAAATAGCGTGGATGTTCCTCAAAAAAGTAAAATTAGAACTACCCAAAGATCTAGCTATTCCAATAGCTTAGACACAGAAGCAACCCAAGTGTGTAGATGAATGGACAACACATATGCACACGCTGAGATATTATTCAACCACAAAGCTGTAAGAACCCTGCTATTTGTAGCCACATAGATGGACCTTCGAACATTATGTTAAGGGAAATAACCCAGACAGAAAAAGACCATTTCTGTATGATCTTACTTATCTGTGGAATATAATAAAGACGAGTGAATAGTAGCAGCGAACAGATTGCTGATTGCCAGAAGTGGGAAGTGGAGGAAATGGGTGGAAATGATGCAAACTTTCAGTTATAAGAGAATTAAGTTCTGGGCATGCATGTGAAATGTGAAGCTTGTAGTTACCACTACTATATTATGTAGTTGAAAATTGCTAGGAGAGTAGACGTTAAAAGTTCTCATTACCAGGAAAAAATTGCTAGCCTGGTAAGGCCATAGATGTTAGCTAAACCTATCACAGCAATCATTTTGCAATACATACATACATACACATGCATATATGTATATATATATATATCTCAAATCATTATGTCATCCCCTTAAATTAATGCAGTATTATATGTAAATTATTAAAAATGAGACTGGCTATCAAGATAAATGAAACAACATTTCTCTCTTAGACACTTCCCAATGGAGTTGGATAGACAGAAAAAGAAGCAGGTTTATAGTATAGAAGATTGACTAGGGGTTCAAAATGGTTATTTTTGGAACAGACGCGAGTCAGTTCTCCCAAGCATGGAATGCAGGGTGTGAGGGTGTGGAAGGGCGGAGAGGGAATGAGGCCCCACCACAAAGGCCGCCGTGGGCCAAGGTTCACCGCTGAACGTCATCGAGTGCAGGAAGTGGTGCCCACACAGCGCTGTGGAAAGACCCATCCCTGTAAGGAATGAGCTTGGACATTTCCTTCCCAGATTGTTGCAATAGCCGCTTAACTGGCCCCCTGCCTTGGGCATCACCTCCCTTTGGGCTCCATACCACAGTGACTGCTTCATGACAAACTTTTCATGTGATCACAGTCCTTCTAAAACCTTTCAGAGCTTCCAATTGGCTGTGGGATAAAAGGCCATCTCCTTGAATCCCTCCAGATTCTCTACAGTCAGTTCCAGTATTGACGCCCATGGGGGTCTTTCTTGGGCCTTTAGTTTGGGTTTATCATTGCTCTCTTCTGTGTATACTCTGTCTTATATAATTACAAGCTGAAGGTGCATGCACATGTTTAAATAAAGTAATTCAATAAATACTGAGTGCTGCCATGTGCCATGTCCTGGGCATATCAAATCAGGTTTAAAAATAAAAATGCTTCCCTCCCTCAGGCTTTCTTTCTTCCCCATCCAACTACATGAAATCCTTTTCCTCCAGCTCACTCTTTCCTTCAACACTCCCCCAGTAATCTTAAGATCTTGTGATGCACCCCCACAACCTGTATTTTTTTTTGAGACTGCAACAAATTGCTACCAACTTGGAGACTTAAAACCACATGTATTTATTATATTTTCAGGTCTGGAGATCAGCAGTCTAATGTCATCATGTGAGGTTCAAATCAAGGCATCCAGAAGGACGGGTGGGTTCTTCTTGGGGCTCTTGGAGCATCTGTCTTTTGCCTTTCCTGGCTTCTAGGGGCTTCCTGCCTTCATGAGTTCATGGCCGCATCACCCCAAACCCTCCTCCTGCTTCCATATCTCCTCTGACTCCGACCCTCCTGCCTCCATCTTACAGCGACTCGTCATGACATTGGACCCACCCAGATCCAAGATCCTTTTCCCATCTCAGTTTCTTTACCCTGATCAGCTCTGAAATGTTTCCTTTGTCATGTAAGGTAACATGTCCTCACGTCCCCAGAAGTGCAAGGGTTTAAGAGTTTATCAGACTGTGCCGCAACTTCCTTGCGTTTTCTTGCTGTGGAGCTATGAGTTCTAAAGGTAGAGACAGTGAGTGATCCATCATCATATCTGCAGAGCCCATCAGGGTTGTCATCATATACAAGGGTCTGTAATTGCTTTATGAGTGAAAGAATGAAGACTCGATCACATCCTATTGCTTCTTCTGTTAGGAAAGCTTTTTTGGGCCATCAGTTGTGGAAAAGGAGGTAAGTTAGCAAAAAGGCTGTCATGTCAGAGACAAAACAGAAGTGTTTCTCCCAGCTAGGACAGCACAAGGACCTGTGGTCTGGAGCACCTCAGAAACCCAGTAGAAAAAGAGTGCTTTCAAGGTGACCTCTGCCAGGGGAAGTGAGTGTTCACACAGCCCTGTGAACTCACATGTGCTGACCATCCAATGCAAAAATGTGTAGCTTTACTCTCACTGTGTCTACTAGGCCTGGGGCAATCACGTGCTTAACAAGTTCTCCTGCTCTCCTGTGGTGGAAAGTGACAGTTGTCCCCACCCGTCTGTGGGTAGATCAGCTCTTCCTCAGGCTGTAGCTCAGTGCATCTGTATCTGTTCACATCAACTTCATTCCTCCTGGGCCGACAGGCCAACTGGAACTTGTTCTTGTCAGGGTAATGGCAGAGGCACAGGAGAGTCAAGAAGAAACAGCAAGATGGGATGTCCTACTGACTTGACTCAGTCAAAGCAACATGACCAATCTCAAACTCAAGGGCGGTGAGTGCAGGGAAAGATGAGAAGGTGGAATCAATTATTCAATCCAGCACACAACAGAGCAGGCCGATGATGCTCATGAAGAAATTGAGACTGGAAGAGATGGTGTGATTTGCCCACTGTCAAAGAGGTGGTCAGGGGTCAAACTCCAGGAAGTTCTAGATCTTGCTAATCCAGTGGTCCTCAGCCAGGAGCCATGTTCACCAGGGGATATGAATAGTTGGCAATGTCTGGAGACATTTGATTGTCACCACAGTAGAACATTCCACTGATGCCCAATGGATGGAGTCCAGGAATGTTACTAAGCATCCTGCACCACACAGGTGTGTCTTCCCAACAAGAATCCTTTAGCCCCATGTCTGCATCACCGGGGTGGGTAGGTAAAATAGAAACCCTAATCTAAAGTCTGTCCTCTTTCTATTTTACCTAATCACATTCTTGAAGTAGAGAGATCCTCTATGTATCTGATTGCGTCCCAAGTTCAGAGAATGGACTTGTAACACCTAAGAGTCAGAAAGTCCTATTCTGATGCTTAGTATTTTGGTTGGATCACATACTCGTGTTCGTCAATTATTCATTCAACACACATTTTGACCACAATATGCAAGGTTTCATGTTGTCTTAGTTCCCCATTGGGACCAAGATGTGTCCAGGGCTGAACTCTATTTTTATGTGCATAACACAATGCCTTCCGTCAAATCCCCTCCTCAATGGTTTAATTAATTAGCCCAGAGCTGGGCACACGGGAGCTCTCACTCCAGGTCACCTGCGCCTACTGTAGAAAGAGCAGCAGCTCACCAACCTTCCCCCAGCGCCCCTGCCCCCCCCTCACTGCACTGCCCCCATAACGTCATGGAGCCCACTTCCTGTATGCAACATTTAATCATCTTTCATATTTAAGCACTCCTTTACTGAATAAAATATTCACACAACTCATTCAACAGGGGAAGCAAACAGTAATATGTAGCATTTTGTTTGTTTTTCCATTAAATCAGAAATGACCATTGTTGGCTCCTGTGAGTTTATGGCCGCACGTCCGACGCGCTGACATTGCTCATCTATTCCAAGGTGGTTTGAACACCCTGAAAGTGCTTCATTTTCTATTTACATTAGTCAAATAAATTCATCTTTTATTTCATTGCGTTGAATGCCTCCATCTGTGGGGCTGCTTATGAGCCTGATGATTTTATTTTTTATTTATTTTATTACTGATTTTCTTTTCTGCTGCTGCCTCCTCATTAAAATGTCTTTTAGCTTTCAGACATGAAGGATTAATTAAAGTCTCCCTGGTTCTTTGATATTGAAAAACACAGAAATATCAGCGGCACACTTTCCACCAGTTATGAACTAAAAGGAGCGGCCGCTGGAGAGATGGCACGAATCCCTTCAGAAACAGAGTTGGTAACTCGGACAGTTGAATCAGCCAACTGTTTGGGCTGCTCACCTGGTCCCCATCTGGGATTCTGAGGCCACGGAATGGAGGTGGTGAGGGCTGGCCTGGGATCGGAATCTAAATTCTAGAAGTGGCTGTGTTCTGACTGTGTCATGTGGTTTAGGTGGAATGAACTTGGCTGGAAATAATCATTTTCCTAGGCAGCTATGTTACCTTATGTCTCTGTATTGAATCTGCATTCTACTAGCTTATAAAAGTCTTAACTATGTGCCACATTCATTGATCATCCCCTTTCTAGGCAGAATCTCTTTCTATTTCACAACAACAGAGAGGCAGAGCATGAAGCAGTTGTTTTTAATTGGACTCTAAGTAGATAGAATTAAATGTATCATCTTAAGTATCAAATTCTGTGATTTTGACAAGTCACACATTTTTATAGCCCACGTCCCTATCAACTTACTGAAAAATTTTATCACCTCAAAATGTTACCTTAAGTGTCTTTCCAGGTCAATTAAGTCAAGCCCCTCTACCCCACAACCACCCTTTTAATTTTTCCAACTTTACTGAGGTGTTTTGTCAAATAAAAGTCATTTATGTGTAAGGCATAGAGCATGAAGCTTCCATATAGGTATATATTGTGATGTGATTACCGTATCAAATAATGAATATATCCATCACCTCATAACATCTCCTGCTGCTCGTGAGTGTGGTGAGAACACTTGAAATCTATTCTCTAAGCAAGTGTCCCTATGGTCACCAGGCTGTATGTCAGATTTCCTGAATGCATGCATCCCAAATAACTAAACTTCCATACACTTAAATCAACATCTCTCAATTTCTCCCCTTCCTCCAGTTCCTGGTAACCACCATCCTGCTCTTTGCTTCTAGAAATTTGACTAAGTTTATACACATAAATGGAATCATACAGTTTTTATTTTTCTGTGATTGCCTTTCTTTTTTACTGAATATAATGTCCTCCAGGCTCCTCCATGTTGTAAATTGCATAATTTCTTTCTATTTAAAGGTTGAAATATACACACACACTCACTCACTGTACACCACACACCATTGTCTTTATTCAGTCATCTGTTTTTGGGAACTCTAGTTGTTTCTAGATTCTACATCTTGGCTAGTGTGAATAATACTGCAGTGAAGATAAAAGTATAGAAGATCCCTCTCCAAGATACTGATTTCGTTTCCTTTGGAGCAAATAATCTGATTTTAAAAATGGGCAAAGGATCCAAACAGACATTTCTCAAGGGAAGACACACGCATCCAGCAGGAACACAGAAAGACGCCCAACACCAGTCCTCTTTAGACAAATGAAAATCAAAGCTATAATGAGATACTGTTTCACTCCTCTTAGAATGGCTGGTGTAAAAAAGATGAGTGATAATAAGTGTTGGAGAAATGAGATCCCTTGTGACAGAAATGCAAAGCAGTGTGTCCACTACGGGCTAGTACAGACATCCTTTAAAAATTAAAGATGGAACTACCATACTACCCAGAAACCATTGTCTTGATTTTCTCCACCATTGGTTATATTTGCTTGATGGAGACTTTCCAGTAAATGAAATCATGGAGGATGTGCCCTTTGTATCTGAATTCTTTCACTCAGCATAACGAAGTTGGGATTTATCATCTTGTAGGTCAATGATCCATTGTTTTACATGCTAAGGCACAAGCCATTGTATAAGTATAGTATAATTTGATTATTTGTTTTTCTATTGATAGACATTTCCAAAATTGGTTGCTATCAGTTCTTGGCTATTATGAACACAAATGAATACAAGTGATTTTGTGAATTTGTGTTGGGTGAATACCCAGGAGTGATATTACTTAGCAATTGGGTGGTGCTATGAATGGTTTTATCCCACCCCACTTCACCTGTTGAATCCATAATTCCCAGTATGATACTTTGTCAGAGGTGAGAACTTTTTGAGGAAATTGAGTCATGAGAGATATGTGCCTTTACAAGAAGACATGAGAGGATGATGGAGAGAGGTGATTTCTCTCTCTGCTAGGTGAGGACACAGTACAAAGACAGACTCTCAACAAACCCTCAACAGTCCCTCAACCTGGGATTTCACAGCCTCCAGAACTGTGATAAATAAACGTTGTGTGAGTCATCCCATCTATGATCATTTGTTATAGCAGTGAGAAGTGACGCAGACAGGCGGTGTCTGATGGATTTATGATAGGTTGCAAGCTTTCTACAGCTGTACATCACTTTCCACTTCCACCAGCCGTGGTGGAAGCAGCTCTGTGCTGTTTCCAGTGTCCTGACCCACACCAGTTATCTGTCTTGTCAACGTTACCATCTGTAGCGTGACGTGCCTTATTGTGGTTTTATTTGTGTTTCTAAGATGATTAATAATGAGCAACACGTTTTCATGTGTCCACTAACCATATGCTGATCTTCTTTTTTCAACTATATATCAAGTCTTTTGTCTATTTTCTATTTGCGAGATTTATCATTTTTTAGATACTCTGAACACACTGCAGCTATGCATCGTGTGAGGTAGTCACGTCTCTTATGGCATCATTTGATGAAGAGAAGGTTTAGTTATGTTCAAGTTCATGTTAAATATTTTCAGTTGGTACTTTTCTTACAAGAAATTATCACTTACCCCCAAATCAAATGTTTTCTTCTATCTCGATATGCTTTTTAATTTTAACCTTCATCTTTGTTTCAGTCTTGATGATTTGTCTCAATTTTTATATATGAGATATGTTTGTGTGAAAGAGGTTGAGGTTTCCTTTTTCTTTATTTCGATACAACTAACCAATTATTTTGGGACCATTGCTAAAAAAAACAAAAAACAAAACTTTCCTTTTCTAGCAGAGAATATTGATGGTCAGCCACTCTTCTTTTTAGGAAGTGGTAATACGGAGGTAGGAACTAAGATCTCACAGAGAGTAAGTGACAGGGGCTGAGTTAGAAAGGGGTCTCTCACTCTGGATCACAGACACTTACTGCCTCTCTACACTCCAGAAACAATAGCATTGTTTCTCCTGCTTCTCATGCAATCTCAAGGGGCTTGGAGGTAGAGCACTTTTTATGGAAGCCAGGTGATTCAGAGATTTTGGCTAAGTACACTGATCAGAGAACTAGTTAGGTTGAAATCTGATTTCAATGCGATTTATCTGGTTTGAATTCCTGGTTGAGCTGATGGAATCAGTTTGGGTATTTGAAGCATAGGTGGGCTCATAAATTAGGTCTGTTCCCTCCACCTGGGTCACTCAGACCCCTGATGTTTCTGTTCTTTTTTATGTGCCTGTATGAATTGTATTAAAAGTAAAAATTCCTCATAAAATTCAACAACAAAAATAAAAAAATAAACAACCTGACCGAACAATGGGCAGATGACCTTAAGAAAGATTTCTCTAGAGACGACATAGAGATGATCAACGGGTAACTCAAAACATGTTCTACTAACCTTGTCATTTGGGACAATGTCTAATGTTTACTTTTCTGCAGTAGAGACACAAATGGCTGTGTTCAGTTTTTATCAACTTGTGAATGACCATTGTTAGTGTCTTCTTGCTTTGAATCACAGAGTTGAATCATTTCAGTGCCTCACGGATGAGTGGCCACTCTTGTCATTTTAGAATGTCTACTAATTTTTCTGTAGTATATAAGGGCTTCAGAGTGACTTGGGCCAACTCTTCCAAATAGGGCCATGAGTACATCAGACCAGATCTATTATCCTACCACAATCAAGACTGGGATGTGGGGAGCTGTGGTGAGGTCAGTTCTGGGGCTGGAAGAGAAATTGCAGAAGGCATGGCCCCACAGTCTAGCATACCCCACCATGGTAGACATGAGTGGTCACGGCTCTCAACAGCTCTTCTAGGTCTCACAAGTATAATGATCCCTCTAATCTTGAGTAGCCCACTGAGGGAGCTTATTTTAAAGATGCCTCTGAAACCACTCCTCGTGCACATGAATGAAGTAGAGGTTGGAGAGTGGTTCCCCTTGTGGCTCCAGTCCTGGAAGGGTTGTCAGGAGTGTGTCTCCTGGAAGCCTGTCCTCGATGTCTCAAACATGCAGGCAACTCTGAGCCACGTGCCATCCCCTATCCTGGCTTTGTGGGGGATGACTTCTCTGTAGAGACACATTCCATCCTGGGCAGGGCTAAACGGACCTTGGTTGGCTGTAAGTCACGCTGACCTCTACTCTTTGGACTTTTTCCCAGTGGCCCTGAGTCTGCCATCTGGGATTACAAAGGGCTTCTCCAAAGGTTGTGGTAGATGGCTTTTTTCTCCTGACGTCTCCTCTTTCCCTCCTCAAACCCAGGACCTGTCACCTGCTCTGTTCTTCTCTGGGGTCATGTGACAACTCCCTGCAGGCTCTGAGGTGCGTGGACCTCTCCAGCCACCGATATCCTCTTTTCTATCCAAGGTATCCTTTCAAAAGAGATCATTGCACACACACATTTACATTCTAAAAATGTAAGTAACTTAGATGAAAATTCTGCTTTCTTTTAAGTCGGTCTGGAGAGGATCCATCTGAACACAGACTTCTGAGCTCAGCTTGGCTCTGCCAAACACCGTCTGTGGGGTCAGCATCCTCTTAACTCTGAGCCTCAGATCTCCTTTACTGAAGATGGGGACGATACCCTTTCCACTTCACAGGATTTATGGGAAGAGGGAGTGTATTAGTAAGCATTTAGAAATGTATGTAATATGTCCTCAGATAATGTAAGTTCATTTCTTTTTTAAAAAGAAAGGTGCAGGCAGGAATGAAGCGGAAGTTCAGGCAAGAAGAGAGAAGGAAGGAGCACTTTATGTTTATTTAGTTGTTCACAGTGGTGGCTTCTCCCCAGACCTGGGACTTGAGCCCAGGGGTATGGCCTATACTCCTTTGGAGACGACTGACCCAACTGCTACTCTACCAGGGTGCACCAATATAAGTTCTTACAACTCTTCTTTTGTGTATTTTTCTTTTCTTTGCACATATATGTATAAATGAACATAGAGGTTAGCTTTTTTATGTAAAGTGAGTCACCCTCCGTTTAGTGTCTGTATCTTTTGAAAAACATTGTCTTCATTTCTTTCTATAAACATTAACTACCTCATCACTCTTACCCACTATATAATATTCAATATTCAACACAAATGTACCATCTTTCATTTATACCTTCACTCAACAGACACCTCCTTTCTCTGTAGATTATTATTACTTAATAGAAAGAAACTATCAGAGTAGAAATGGATGTGGGATATAAACAGGCAGCTCCTAATAAAGGCCTTCAAATGTTCCTAAACATGAAATATGTGATCACTGTCCTCATAAGTAGGGAAATGAAAGTTATAATGAGCTGTGGACTTTGTTTATTTTATTTTGCCCAAATGATTAGTGATGCTGAAGAAGACTATTGTTATCCATTGTTGGAAAGCATGCGGTCAAATTGGTACTGTTCTTTAGGCGGCAATGTTAATGATTTCAGCCTGTCTGGATGGAAATGAATGCTTTTCATATCGACTTGTAGATGTTTGCAAATTATGAATATTGCTCATTTAATATTTATTTTATAACTTTTACTCTTAAATTTGCCTGTTGACTTTGTCAGTGCTGAGCTTTATTTTGAATACATTTTTATTTGAATGTAGCTTTGTGTGCCAAGTTTTACATGATGACTTCTAGTTTTGAGATATTGTTTAGGAAGCCTTGTCTCATTCCAGTCTTTCAAAAACATCATGTTCTAGCACCTCTACAGTTTATTCCCACACATTTGACTTTCTAACCCATTGTTTGTTGTATGAGGGAGGACAGAGATCTACCAAAATTTACTGTTATTATTAATGGATGGTGACCATCCCTCGCCTATTGATTTTACTATTGATTTGAAATAACATTTTTATATCAGAAGCAATTCTTTTATAGGGAGAGGTCTTAAACATTCACATGTAGATTCATAAGAGATGTCAGTCTGTCATTTTTATGATTCTCTGTAATTATGCTGTGATTTCTTCATAGAATGAATTGGGATGCTTCCATTTTTTCTTGGTTCTGGCATTTAAAGAACTACTAGAATTACCTCTTCTTTGAAGACAGGAAGTTTACACCCAGACCATGGGGCAAGGTAACTTTTTAATCAATTTTATTAAAGTGCAATTTATCTATGATGTGCTTAGTGCACTGAATACTGAAATACATCCTAATATACACACAAGTACAATGAAGAGAGCAATTAAAATAAAACTTTCCTTTACCTCCAAAAGTTGTTTCCAATACTTCTTTGGACTTAATTCCCACTACTTTGTCATTCTCATTCATTATTCTCCTTTCACTCATTAGAGCTTAATTTTAGAGACTTTCATATCAATAAAATCATAAAAGAAAATCTCATTTGTGTTGATTGCTTTCACTCACTATAACATTTTTGAAACTTGTCAATGATTGTGGCTTCTGTCAGTAGCTTGTTTCTCTTTGTTGCTGAGTATTATTCCACTGCCTATTTTTCAAAATTTGTTGATTCCTTTGCTTGTTGATAGACAGACATTTGGGTGGTTGCCTGTCTCAGGTTATTATAAATGAAGCTGTTATAAATATTGGCATTCAAGTTTTTGTGTGCACATGTGTTTTCATCCTTGGACAAATACCCAGAAGTGATGGATTGCTAGGTTATATGATAAGTTAATGCTAAATTTTATTTGAAAATGCCAAACTATTTTACAAATATTTCCACACTTCACATTTCCCTCAGCAATGCATGCAAATTCCACTTACTCTGCATTCTTGTCAATAAATGAACTTGTGAGTCTTTTTAGCTGTTGTCATTCTGTTAGGTATCTATTATGGTTCTACTGACATTTACCTGATAACTAATGATAACGAACACTTGCTACACAGGTATTATAAGCCATTGATATATCTTTTTTGGAGTGTTTCTTTAAAACTTCGACTTTTCATTTCCCTATGTTTTCTGTCTTCTTATGAGTGGTAAAAATCCTCTGTATGCTCCAGGGATGTGTTTTGATACATTTTTATCAAGCCAATTACCTTTCGATTTCCTTAATTGTCTTCCAAAGAGCAAAAGCCTTTAATTTTGATAAAAAGACACTATTTGAGGGATGGATTTAAAAAATGTTTTTTAATGCTTCTGATAATTTTCTTCATTTTCTAAATTAATTTTTCGATTTTTATTTTTCTTGTCAATTATCCCTGGCATTCAACTTTCCAAATTTATTAAAACTAATAATCATAGACCTTCATATTAAAGTTGCTATCTCATTCTGCAATTCTATACAGTCTCCTATTCTTAAAGCTGCTTATTTTTATCTTTTTTTTCATTTTGTATTTCTCAACAAGGTATTTCACTGTTTTATTAATAAAGTCTGCTTTAAATATTATTGACTATATCCCTGTTTTTACTTGTTCCTTATGAAAAATGTTTCTGCTTTTAAACTGAGTCACTCTTTTCTTCTAATTTTATTTAGATTAATTTTATTATATTTTAAGAATCTTAAGTAAAAATCAAAATCCCCCATTTTCCTAGTCTTTATTTAATAATAAACTTATGGTTAGAAATATTTTTTGTTTTTGTTTTTAGTATGTCTCTCTGGCCAGACCTCTTGACACTTATTACGTAATTAGCTTTTAAATTTTATCTATTAATAATGCATTTTTTTCTGTTTTAATGCCTTCTTTAATTCAAGACATATAGAGAGATTTTTTTCAATTGAATGTGAGAGCATTTTAGTCTGTTTTTCTTATTGTTCTTATTTTAAAAATACTATGATCCTATATGATCTTTGTCCTGTGTTCTGCTTTTCTACTTTTTGCTTTTGTTATATTTCACATTCTCCATACTCAATGCTGTTATTAGTGTCTGAGGGGCTTGGAAACACTTGTATTTTCTATTTGGCACACACATTAATGGTATATTCCACGTTTTATATTTTTACTTATTTTGCATTTACTTGATGTGCCATTTGATCTGAGCAGGATGTGTTGAAATCTTCTATTACAATTGTGAATTTAGTAGTTTTCTTTGCATCTCCAACAGGTTTTGTTTTCTGTAGTCAAGAATTTGGTTGCTAAATGTGTGAATATTCTTCTTGATGGCATGCAATATTTAATAATATTGAAATCCCATTTGTCTTACTTAATATTTTGGACTTTGTGTTGTCTATTATCTATTTTTCTTCACCTCTTTTGCTGAAGCATTTGCTGATTCCTCTTCTTCCATCTGTCTGATTTTAGGCGTTCCCTGTCATTTTGTTGTGGGTACATGTGTTACAAAAATAGCCTAACTGGGTTGGTCTTAGAGCTTCCTTTGCAAAAGACAATCAGAAAATCTGTATCTTTTCATAGAGGGATTTGACCCATTCACATTTATTGTAATTATTGGTGTTGTTATTCTTACTGAGTCTCTTCATTTCTATTGTTGTGATTTTTTGATTTTCTTTTCCTTTACAAAATCTGTCTATTGTTCTTGCTTTATGTTAATCACCTTGGTGCTTTCCTCCAGGATATAGAAGTCACGTGCTGTCTTCCAGGCAATCATTTATTCATAAAGCAAAAATAAAGAACAATTTAGTGGACGTCAGATCATAGAAAATAAGACACAGAATTTTAAAGATAATGAAACATGGAAGCAATTGGATTTCCCAAAAACATTTACTAATAAGAAAAACTCAATCTAATTTTGATGAATTCATTCACATGGTGGTTTGACTGACTTTCCTCTAGGGACCACATGCATCTCTAGATTCTGGGAGGTGAAGGACATTGAATAAGATACAGTATTCTATTTCGAGGAAACTTTCGCCACTAGAGAGACAGAAACGACAGCAGGCTGTTTTCTGGGTGAACCTTTAGAGTCGGGTGCATGGTAACTGCCCAGCCCCAGTCAAGGGGAGGTGGGGACCACTGTGAGATGGTGGTG
Organism: Solenodon paradoxus; assembly: GCA_004363575.1. Classification (NCBI taxonomy): domain Eukaryota; kingdom Metazoa; phylum Chordata; class Mammalia; order Eulipotyphla; family Solenodontidae; genus Solenodon; species Solenodon paradoxus. Next base: position 149,979 of record RJWH01000975.1, read on the forward strand.
GAGCTCTGAGCTCTGAGGGGTGTGCCGAGAAGAAACCCAGTGTTTCAGAGAGCTGGTTGTTCTTGAGTTGGGACATCATAGACATGGAGGCTGAAAAAGGAGCAGGCAGGTCAGGGTGGGCCTGAATCCCTGTCCTCAGCAGTGAGGAGCCGGCATGACCAAACCCTAGGGCACTGGGCCAAGAGGACATGTTTCAGTGTCTGTTAGCTTTGGAATAAACGCTTGGTTCCCTGTTTGGTGGGAGGAACTAAGAATTGGAGTGTCCATGTAGAATTTGAGTTTGGTGTCATTAAGAGGGAAGGTGGCAAGGACTGCATTTTTAAAGCTGATTCTAATATTTATTAGGGTAATTTTGACTTACAAAATGATCTAAACCATATGTACAGGTTCCCTTTTCCTCAGATAGGTGCCAACACACCTTACCCAACATTCACCTGTCCATGGATAGATCCCACTGTCCACTGGACTCAGCACCACTTTCCCCACCCTCCTCCCCATTCTCTCCTGGTCACCTCATCCTGTTGTCTGTGTTCAGGGGTTCTTTCTTGTCTTGTATGTTCCTTTGTTTTGTTTCTCTGTATGCCACACATGAGTGAGATCATCCTGTATTTGTCTTTTTCATTCTGACTAATTTCACTGAGCACGATCTCCTCTAGCTCCATTCATGTTGTTACAAATGACAGGGTTTCACGCTTTTCAGACCTGTGCCGCATTCCACTGTGTGTACGTACTATAGCTTCCTGTGCACTCATCTGATGATGGCAGTTAGGCAATCTCCAATTCTTGGCTCTTATGAACAGGGCTGCAATGAATGTGGGAGAGCATACATCTCTGCAAATTCATGCTGTCGTATCTTTTGGGTAAATACCCTGAAATGGGATGATAGGATCATATGGGATTTCCGTTTTCAATTTTTTGAAGACTCTCCATACTTCAAGAAGGAGTGCATGTTTTCTTGTCTCTTCTGTTTAGTCATTCCCCATGCAGTGCCCGCCAGGTGCTCACACAGTGCTGGGTCCTGGGTGGGCCCATCACCACTTGAGTTTAGGAGGCTGAGACTTGGACTGGTAGATGAAACCATCTCAGTGGCATAGGGTCTGGTAGCTATTATCACACTTCCAACTCGGGTCTCTCTGGCCTATGGGATGTGCACTTCTCAAAGGGAAGCTTTCTGTGTCTTTAAACACAAGTGCTGCTTACCATGTCCAAGTCTTCTGCATAGCAATTGCCTTGTGTGCTTTTAAAGGGCCTTCGGTGTCCCTAGAGCAGACGTCTTGTGGGCATGGGGCTGGGAGCATGGTGAGCGCTCAGGGCTCTCGGCCTTCCGCAGGACCACACGACCGCAATGAGTAGGCAGTGCCCGCCCTCACAGGCATTCCTCTGACGGTCCCCTGCCAAGAAGGGAACCCGGGCAGTCTTTGGCCATAATATTCAGGCCTCAACCAAGGGATCCTGTCTGAGATCTCAGCTCGGCATCTGGTATCCAGAACCTGGAATTTCCTTTCCTGTGTTGAGGGCCTTTGTTTGAAGACACACAACCAACTAGGCCTATTCTCTTGAGGAGGGTTCTCTGCATCCCTCCCTGAGGCTACAGTTGTTCCATCTCCATCATTTCAAGATTGCCTGCCCTTAGCAGGCACCCTGCGTATATCTGCATGAATGAGTGGGATTAACAGAACCCTGGATTCGAAGACACAAGGGTGTTACTTTCAATGCCCAGGATGGTGTGACTGCGTGTGAGCTGAGTCCAAGTTCCCTTCTCTGTGCTTGATGGCTCTCCAGCTGCTCACACTGAGGGTCACCATCCCTCGGGGCCTGACTCCATTTTCATTCCTGTCATCCAGAGAGCAACATGGAGCTCAAGACGCGAGGAAGGGGTGCATGGTAACTCCCAAGAGCCCATGCCTCCAGCTGCGCGTCTCCCGTCAGGACAGGAGAAGAGGCGCCAGCATCGCTGTTGATTAAGTAAAGCTTCTTTTGCTCAGGGAGCACCACTTCTGAAGACAAGCACTTGCAGTGCATGTCTGGGAAACAGTGGCTGCTGCTCATGGCTGCAGATTTAATGCTTAAGACTCAGCACGAGAGCGCGAAGCATCACCAGAAGAGCTGCCACAGAACGCTGTTTCTGAATACGCTCAGCCACGTACCTCTGCGGAGTCCCAATTACAAAAGGGATACATTCGCCAGAGGATCTCAAAGTGACTTCAGATTACTGGAATGTTCTTTTGTTCTCTTTATTGTGGAAACCATCAACAACATCTTTCTAGGGAAAAGTGCAGCTAGAGAAATAGTATGAATTAATAATAATGAAAACAATATCAATAAAAACAGAAACATTTTAGGGATGCGGGAACCACCATTATTACTTTCTGCTCCTCTACTCCACTTGGTTTGCATGAAAATCCTCCGAGTTAGGGGATATTGCTCCCATCCGACAAGTGACATTAAGACGATTTGAGAAATGATAGGTGGAGCAAGCCCGAGGCCTGGAAAACGCTGGCCTTGGGCACAGACCATCTAGCAGCAAGGATTGTGAAATTCAGAAACATTCTCCAACATCAGGGCTGCTCACCCAACCCCAGCTCTGCCCAAAACAGCCATTTAGTGCTTGTCCCTGTATGCTGGTGACTTAATTGATTGGCAAATGCAAAGTAGGGACCTTTGCATTTATAGACTAACTGCTGTCCCTTTGGTAGCAAGAAAACCAGGGTTCTTTGCTCCGGGAGTTTCTGAGCTTCCTTGGGAATGTTCAGAGGTATCCAGGAAGCGTTTTTGTTGTTCACCGCTGCTGTGCCTCGGGGTGGCCCCTGGATGCCACCTGACTTGCTGCTGGATCCTTCGGCCCGCCCATTCAAAGATGGTATGGGAATGAGCACGCCACCTCCAGGTTCTGCAGGCCCGGTCAGCCCCTGAGGTGGCTCTGACTACGCTGTGCCACGCTGCTGCTTCAGCACGTTGGCCTCCAGGAGCCCACGTCTGACTCTGGGGGCACCTGCTCCGAGCCTTCCAGGCAATGCTGGCTCCTGCGATCACCCTTTTGCTCCCTTCTGGGTGTCCCACCATGACGACTGCCTGTGGGAGGGACCCTACGGTGGTGGCAGTTCGGTGCATGAGTCTCTGCTGCACACCTGGTCCAGTCTCTGCCTCTGCATCCCTCGTTTCCGACCACAGTGTCTCAGTCTGGGTGCCATCACCCTCGTGTCAGCTTTCTCTCCTGGCTGACACAAACACACGGCTTCCCCCCATGGCACATCCGTGGTCCCGTGGGTTGAGACGAGCTGCGTTTTCAAGGGCACACCATGTGCTGAGCTGGCAGCCTTACCCTCCACTTCAGGAGACTGAGTGACTGGTCCGAGTCAACCTGACCTCCAGCACACCTGGAGGAGGGTGCTAACAGAAGTGATCCGATCTGTTCTTGTCTTGGCACCCATGGCTCTGTGACCTTGAAGCTCCTTCCATACAAAGGAGGAGCCTATTTCTCCACCCCATGAATCTGAGCTGGTGTGTGACTTGCTTTGCTTGGCAGCATTGGCAGAGATGGTCCTGGCCAAGTCTAAGCCTGGTCCCCGGGAGGCCTGACGTTCTGCCTGTTCTTCTGGAACAGCCCAAGGTGGCCAGCTGGATGATGTGGGGCAGAGAATCCCACATCCCAGAGCCCAAGCCTGTAGCCTGACTGCCAGCAGACATGTCATAGAGGCCGTTCTAGACCAGACAATCCAGCCAGACTGTCAGCAGACCACAAAGGCATGAGCAGACCCAGCCAGCATCAACCAAACCTAGTTCCGATCAGAAGAAGCGCTTGTAGCAAGTGACCGCTATTTCAAACTACACTGAATTTGGGGATGTTTGTTATGCAGCAATAGCCAGCTGCTTCAACATTGCTTCCAAGTCGCTCTGTGAGGACTCCACAGCTTGGTCCTGAGGTCTTACCTCAACTGAGCTCGTCTGATCGCAGCACCAGCTCCGGATCATGTGCTCATGCTTGTCCATGGACTCACGCAGCCCTCCTCCTGCCTTCTGCCCCTCGCCTTCCCTGTCCTTCGTATTCCAGTGACGATGTAGCTTCCCGTGTTCTCTTCCCTACCAGACTAGCCCTTGTTAGGACAGGGCGCTCTCCCCACAGCAGTGGCGTGGCATGGGCTGTGAGCAGGGAAGGGGTGGGGCTGTGCCCTGGGGCCCACCATGAGCTTCACATAACTGGTCTCATTTGATGCTCAGAGCCACTGTGAGCTGAGTACCACCACTGACCCAGTTTGGCAGACGAAAACCCAGGTACAGTTGAATTGCCTTGTGAATGACATGTGTGACCTGGGATTTGAAGCCCGGCAGCCCGATTCCAGAGCCGGTGTTTGTAACCATGAGTCTGTGGTGAGTCAGTGGGCGCAGAAGGAAGAGACCCATCACTGGAGGAGCCAGGGAGCTCGCACATGGGTGGATGGCAAGTAAGCAGCTGTGTTGTCAGGAGAGGAACTTGGACGGCAGGGGTGCAGGAGCAGAGAAGCGGCGGCTGAGGCAGGCTGTGTCCATATAGACACCCACATGGCCCTGACCCCGGCATCCTTGTGGGACACTGTCCTCGGCACAGTGTGCTGTGCACACGTGAAGGACGTGAACGGGCGTGCACAGGAGACAGCATGGCCTAGATGGCTCTGCGCAGGTGCCCCCAGAGTTAGACGTGGGCTCCTGGAGGCCAGTGTGCTGAAGCAGCAGCGTGGCACAGCAGGGTCAGAGCCACGGGATCCAGCACCATTTGCTTCTGCTGCCTCACAGGTGACTCTTTAAAATCAACTCCTGGAGCTTCAAATCCAGGTCCCTCAACAGACCCGGATGTCAAGCGGCACAGAGAGTGGGCGGGAGGAGCCACTGCAGGTGTGGTGAGGTGCACTCGAGTGCTCCTTGTAATCAGCAGACGGTCTTGTCGCCGCTGCTCCTGACTGTCAACGAGGCCCTTGGCTTCCTCGGCCTCATCTCCACCCGGCAGGAGGCTCAGAGTAAGAAGACTCTGCTGTGCTGCTCACCCTGTCTCCCATCCAGCCCCACCCAGGCCCGGCTGGCCCCGGGTTTGCAGGGGATCCCCATCACTGCTGCCCTGGGGTTCAAGACCCTTGGCTGGTCTGTAAAGGCTTCACCCCTTGCCTCCACCTGTGCCTTCGCATTCTTCCCACCCCGGGTGGGGCTCCCACCAGGCTGGGGAGGGGTTCTTTGCCTGGAGGCCCTCTTCCTCCTCCTCTGAAATCTTAACCTCTTCCTGGTCTTGTTGCCAGTTCCTGCTCCGGTCACCCCGGTTCCAGCGCATCGCCCCCAAATATCCCTGTGCTGGGAGCCTGTGCCCTGCCACTTTCTGCCTGGTAGCTATTCCCCCGCCTTGCTTTCCGACTAGGTGGGAGCTTTCCGACTAGGTGGGAGCTTCTCGAGGCTTATTCATGTTTTTATTCGATGCCATTGATTGCTGTCATAACTGATCATTTTATTACAGTTGGTGGCATTTTCGGACTCGTGGTCTGTATATCTGTGCTCCCGCAGCTCAGCCCCATTTGCCATCTTGGTTTTGTCTCTAGTTGTGTGAACACTGTGTCATGGCTTCACCAGAGCTGAATCTCCAGATCCGCCGCCATGAGCTGCGGAAGCCTGGAGAGGGCTCTGCACCTGCTCTCCTCTGTAATTCGGAACTTGTGATATTTATGAAGGCACTGCTGCAAAAACATCAGATAAAAGACATGAGGCACCTGGCAGACACTGGAACCAGGACCATTGTTGCAGTATCAGCCAGTTAGCACACTGACGTGCATTGACTGGTCAGTACCAAGCCCGGGGCTGGCTTCATTGTTCTCTCGCCCACACTCAGGACACCCTGACAAGGGGCACTGTGGTACCCACTCTTCTGATTTCATGGAACCAGAGTCCCAGGGCTTAAGTAACCCACCATGGCCACCAGCCTCAGCCCAGCCCTTTGTAGACCAGGCAGGACTTTGACAAGAGGATTTTGCTGACCCTAATTCCCACATTGCTGACAAGATTTCTGTGCTCTTTGTCGGGGGCCTGGGTGCTCCCCTCACACCACAGGGGCGGGGTGTCACTGCTTCAGGGTGGGACCCTGGGCTCCTGCTGGATGCCTGGCGTTGAGGTTGGAAGTAAACACACTCAGCTCAGCAACCTGCTGCCAGTTGTGGCCCCTGATAAGGGGGCTACTTCTGTGCTTCCCCATCATGAATTTTCATCCAAGTTGTTCACGGTTTTTGAAAGGTGACACTCTCCTGTGTTACTTTACTTTGAAAGTCCAGAGAACCACAAGCTTTTCACAGGAAGGAAGCAGAGAACCAAGATTCACGCATTCATTGGTTCATGTATTCATGTCACAGAAGCACAGTGAGACCTTAGACACAGGAGGTAAGGACATCACTGGGAACACTCCTCTCCTTCAGGGAGCTTAAGGGTTAGCGATAGGGTGGGGGGTCTGGGGGGAATAAAGCAACAGATTTAAATGAGTGTCATCTACATATTTTCTTAAACACTTCAAACAGATCTCTCCTCCTGAATTAGGTATTAGTGTTATAACCTTAGTTATCCAGCAAAAAAAGATGAACTTTGTCCCATCATTTGTTCATTGTTCATTCACTCGCTCTCTTACTTGCTTGGCATCTGTTCTGGGCCAGGTCTTGTGCTGAATGCTTGAATGAGAAGACTTCCAGAAGTTTCCTACAGGGAGGGACTCCTAAGGTGAGTGAGTACAGTAACAACCAGGGCTGAGCCTGAGGACAGGGGATGAGAGAAGACTCAGGTGGCAGAGCCCTGGTACCATGACAGGGCTGATGCCTTGGCTTCTCTGCCCTAAGAGACTGGTTGTGGTTGGGGACGTGGTTGGAAGATGGCCTGGCTTCACGTCCATCTCTGCTTCCCATGACAATGCCATTAAGTGGGTGCTCTATAGGAGGCCCCTTCTGGAAAACTAGGCCTGAGAACATTGGCACAAGAAAGGGACTTTACACAGAAACCATTTGTAGCCAATCAGTTCTAAAAATGTGAATGTTCCGATCAGCACTTTCCAGAATGCGTGCAGAGGACCCTTGCCCTCGCCAAGGAATGCTGCTGGAGATGTTGGAAGATTCATCATTATGGGTGTGCTGGCTTTGGATGGAAAGTTCTAGAAGTAGTGTCTTCTTCATTGGTCCCTGGGTCTGGGACTTGGGGCATAACCTGTGAGGCTGTCCTGGTGTCTGCTTCCCTGGTTTTCTGCAGCTGCCCCTGTGTTAGCTCCAGCTCGGCTCATGCCACTCTGCACAACGAACATCAGTCCACCTCATTCAGTGACCTCCTCTCTCTCTGAGTCAGCCCACCTCATTCAATAACCTCCTCTCTCCCAGAACGTTGCTCATGAATACCACCCCCTGCAGGTTTCCACATACGTTTCAAAACCATTCCACTTCATATTTATTGCTTTTTCCTCGATTGCACAGTACTGCATGCTTGTCATGGAAAATTTGGAACACACAAAAGCTGAAGGAAAAACTCCTGGACATTCACAAACTTGAGAAAACACATCCCAGCCATTATTCGAAGCACAGTGCCATAAAAAGTTCATGAGTTTAAACCATAATTTGCTGAGCACCCCAATAGTACTACGGTCCCTTCTGATCGCCGTTTTACAACACACCCATGGCAAACAGCGTCCTGCCTGCATCTTTTCATGCTTAAAGAAAGAGCCCATGATATAGAAAAAAATTGCAATGCAAATGTGTGTGCCATCAGAGTTCATGATCGCCACCGCACATCGTGGAGTCCTTTACTTAAAAAAAAATTGAGACGACTTTGAGATAGAAAATAATGTTTCCATGGCCATCTTCACTCTCTGCCAACTACATGACCGCGCCCATCACCGAGTTCCCAGTGGTCCTCCCGCACTGGCCCCAGACCCTCCTCCTTTGTTCCCACCTCGCCCCTCTCCCTTCCATAACTTCCGTGCCCGGTCAGTGTCCCAGGGGAAGATGGTGCTTTATCTGTCGTTGTTTCTGTACGATCCACATGCGTGAGGTCTCCAGTGTGTCTTTCTCCTTCTGACTCCCTCTCTCACCCCGAACGAGACGGAGCGGGAGTCCGGCGGTGCGAGTGGAGCCGCCTGGCCCACACTTGTCTTTAGGGGCTGCACACCCGCACACCGAGTGATGGCGCTGCTCTCTCCTGGGGTGCAGCAGAGGCCTCCGCGAGGATGTGTGTAATTGGAAGAACGGCGCCGGCACTAAGCAGAGATGCAGAAACTAATGTTACTTGAAATGAGGCGCATTTAGGGCAGCACTTCCACAACGAAGCCCCGGAGCAAGACGCTACTGATGATGGCTTAATAAGACCCAGCAGGGGGAGCGAGGGGGTGTCGCCTGACGAGGGGGCTCTTAGGTGGAGGAGCAAAGCCCAGGCCCCTTTCCTGAAGGAGCAGCTCAGGCTACCGGGAACTATGCGACCCGGGCTGTCTTGAAGAGAACATTCTGGCTGCAGGAGCCCTGTGTGGCCATTCTTGGGGTTACTCCTTGGGTTGGTCATCACCTCTCTGGTCTGAGCCACCCCAGGGCTCCCTGCTCTCTGATGTGGTACCTCCACGCTCCGGCCCCATACAGTGGCCCCCAGACAGGTCTGCCTGTGTCCACACAGGCCCCTCTCCGCACAGCCGTGGGACTGGCTCTGGGCAGCGATTTAGACCTTCACAGACAGGTGTGTCCCATGCTAACTGGCTCCTGGGACTGGATGTCCAGAACCTTCCATGGCCTCCTGATTATCATCTATCTTTGTCCTTTCACTGGCAGCTTCTAGGTTGGCACAGACGGAGTTGATGGAGCCTGGTGCTGGAGTGAGCATCTGGGGAGGGAGCTGGAAGTTCAGGCTGGTCTTTCCGGGCCGACCTCTCTGGGTTGGCCTCTCCCGTCTGGCCTCTCTGGGATGATTACTGGCGCCTTTGGCTTCATCTGTATGATATGATGCTCCTGGTTCTCCTCACTCCTGATCCATTTGTTTGATTTTTTTTTTTTTAGTCAAAGCTCTTTTTACTGATGATTTAACAAGTCGCTTTATTTTTTCTGTTGTTCACACTGCGTGTGCGTGTTAGGGTATGGGGCTGGCCCCTCCGTCTGTATTTCACCCACTGCAGAGTCCCAGTGCCCTTGTCCTCCACTGCCTTCCCCTGTCCTGTGCCCTTCGTCACCGAAGGGTGTCCTGTGCACTTAGTTGGGGCTTGTCGGCTTTGTTCAATTACATTCCACATCGGAGTGCAGCCTTCCTGCGTGTCTCGTGCTCTTTTAAAGAAAAGGCGCAGGCAGGGATGAAGGTGAGTAGGCAGCAGGCAGGAAGAGAGAGGAGGAAGAATTGCTTTATTTTATTCTTATTTAGTTGTTCACATTATTTGTTTCAACTGGACCTGGACGCAACCTCGGTTCTTTGGGATGTGCGTGGACTGCGCTCCTTCAGAGGCAGCAGACCGAACATCTACTCCACCTAGGCACATTTCTTTCAGGGCACCCAGCCCTAACATTCTGTGATTCTGTTCTTAGGCCTAATGATGAACCAACCCCTCAGCAGAGAGTGTCCATTGTCAGGTGCATCTGGGATGGGAATGTAGGGCAGGGCACAACTCCCATCTGCTAGAGTCCACAGCAAAGAGCTTGATGTGCCAGCAGGTCCTACCACAGATGGAGGATATCGATCACACCGATACGCTAATAGGTGGAGAGAGATTAATCGTGTCAGCTTAAATCGAACCTGTTTCCTAGGATCGCAGGACATGAGGTATCAGCGCACACTTGTATTTGTCTGCATGCATTCCTTCCATGCAAAAATCTATAAAACTAATCCAACTGGCAAAGAAAGTTTTGTGCTAATAAGGTTGCTAATGGAGCTTAGGACGAGGGTTTAAATAACTAACATCGAATGCAGAAAAGAAACATTTTAATTATTTAATAGGGCATGAAAAGGAATTCCAAAGTATTTCTACAGAAGCAATCCCAATGGGTATAATTTTGGTCCCCAAATTTTATTCTTATTCTTTGAAGATGATGGCCTGAACTTCTTATTTCATTGGATTAAAGGAACTGAAATTCTCAGCGGGACAGGTGTAAGGATATGCTAATTTAGAGACCAGCAGGGGAGGCTGTATCCCAGCAAAGGAAGGCATTTAGGGGGAGATGAGGTGTCCCAAAGAAGAGATGGAAGCATTGAGATGCAGAAAATACATCTTGGGACAACGCTTGGGTACTTATAAGTAGTTATGGCAATTCGCATCTCAGCGGCATCTTATAATTTATAGTGTGCTCCCCGACATTTTTTCTCTTCTTAAGAACACTCTGCCCAAGTTGCTATTAATGCTGTGATTTCTGTTTTATGGACAAGGAAACTGAGGCTCAGACAAATTATGGGTTACCGACACAGCAAATCCCCAAAACACCCCATGATGTTATAGGTTATAGAGGACTTTGGGGCCACATAGCTTCTGATCCAGGCTACCAGTCCTTCGAGAAAGGCAACCAGGAACTGGGCAGGCATTCTCCAGGAGTGCACTTGGTACTTGCGTTTTCAGCCTTAGCACTCTGGTGTGCTGCTAGGTGGTTCATTCATTCTGAAGAAAGGGGTGCCCATCAGAAGAATAGAACTTGAGCTACGTCTGGAAGCAGAAGGTGTTGAAAGGAGGGCTCATGTGACTTGTCAGCTCTGGACACTTTGGCACTTGGGTTTGGGCTGATCTGAGTCTGACCCTGGTAATGTCTGAACTGTGTATTTGTGATCCAAACCAGCTCCCACCATGTGAGCGAGTTTTCTAGTATTTCCAGTCCATCTCAAGACATCGATTCCCAAGGCCTGCCCTATTGAAATGTTTTGTGAAGGGCATGTAGGTACATGGCTCAGCTGAACTCCTTGTGGCTTACAATGTCAGGAGCAAGACTTACCTCTTCTGGGTGTATTCTGTATTCTACTGACCACACAGAACTTTGGGAGAGTAATTTCATAAAGGGGCTAAAGTTCCTTAGATAGTCGAGTAAATTCTTCACATTAATTTGGATACATTCAAGGAAATCCTGTGTTGGATTGAATGTTCTAGAACGTATCCCTCAGTCCATGAAGTTTGAATCCTTGGCAACAGGGATTTTTGTTTTTGTTGATTCTAGAATGTTGGAATACTGTGAGTGGCCTGCTTTTCTTGCACATCTAAAGTCATGATTTATTTTCTGTACATTGAAGACAAGCGATCAACAGGAAATTCAAAATATGTGTCCCCCCTCCACAAGACTATCACATCTAAGTTCAGCAGGAAGTCCTAAGTCTCCTTTGAAGCCAGAGTTGAATGTAGGAGAAGGAAAAACAAATGCATTTGTGAATATAAATGTGAGTTATTTCAGATAACTTAATTGGTGGTTTTCAAGCTTAGTTCTGAGATTCCTTTCACAGAGGCAATTAGCAATTTACGAAGGAAAGGCATTTAGACTAGGAAGATGAAACGTGTAAAAGGACACAGGATTCAAGATAGGAAGGTCATGTGGTCTTACTCCGGAAACAGATCCTTACAATTGCATCTCAACATGACAGTTATTTTTGATCTGTTTATACTGAACTCATGGGATAATGATGATTGTTGAGAATCTAATCATGTCTGTAACTTGGAGTCACAATCCATGTCACCTCCAAGTGTAGGACCTCAAAAGGTGAACTTCCATGCTGAGGACTGTTGTGAAATCTTGTCCCAAGTAATACAGATGAGCTCGATGTTTACCATAGGTCATCACCTGTGTGTTGGGCAATCTGTGCCATTGAATCTTCATTGTCATTGGTCACTGTTCGGGATTGTGTCTATCAACAATAGCACACTGACCGATGCTCACCATGGCTGACCATTACATTCCATCCTGGTTATGCTGCAAGAGGTCATGATCCATGTATGTTCTGGAAGTGTCTCAGGTCTGCTTCCATGTGGCCCCTTTCTGCACACAGTTCTCCAGATCACCTCACTCTGTCACCACCAAGAGCTTGGTGTGTCCTGTGCCTGCTGTGTCTCCATCTCTGCCTCCTGTGCTCCACCCTTCCCTTGCCTCCTCCTCCTCGAGCTGAAGATGTAGCTGGTATCAGTTTTCCAGCTGCAGAGATTCATTCTGTTCCCTCCACCACCTCATACACATCTCTGTTTTCCTACTTGTTTCTGTTTTGTTGTCACAGGTCCCCTGTACTGAGATCTTTAGGAAAACTGAGACTAATGAAGGCATCTGTGTTAGTTTTGCTTTCTGCTTTGGAAACCGCACTCAGATTTCTTCAGCAAGTCCGGGGCTGTGGAGGCAGATGAGGACAGGAATACTGACCATATGTGAACGGTATAGGGCTGGTTTCAGAGACAATTCAGCCTCTAGCTCTTGATGGCTCAACTCAGGATTGTTGACTTTGTGATTCTGCAAAAGCGATCCGCATTCAGTAGAAACTACACTTCTAATGTTGAACTTTGAACTCTTCCTGGGCCAGCAATACCTGATATAGTACTCTCTCTCGCAGGGGCTGTGTGCACAACGCCCCCGGTGAGCCTCAGGATCATGAGAGGAAACAAGTGAGACTGCCATCTGCCCTTCACTCCCAGGGAAGCATTCAATAAGGCAGCCCTTTGTTTTATAAAAGGCTTTGAATTTGATGGTTTACCCAACTATGGGCTAATGTAAGTGCTCTGGGCACATTTAAGTGAGCTGGACTAAGCGGTGATACGTGGCAGATTAGGCATATTTCATGCATTTTGATTTAAGACATTTTCAAATGGTCACAATTTTATTGGATCACAATCCCATCAAAACTTCAAGATCTGTGCTGTCTTTCAGTGTGTCTCATTCAATTCGAGAGCAGGAGAGGCATGAATACAGCTGAGTGACCTGGACCATGACCTTCAAGTTTCTAGAAGATGCCAAGTGTTTTGAGTCTGGTTGGCGCCCAAGACTTGGTTAAAGTGGAAATCCAAGCAGCAAACTTAGGAAAGTAAAGGTAGCAGGTGCAAGGGGAGGACAGTAATTTGATTATTTTTACCCATAAACAGCTTTCATCTAGATTTCCTCATGATGTGAAAGCTTGGGATCCCTAGTGTTATAAAGATGCTTCGTGTTTTCAGTAACTTGTTTTAGTTTTCCAGAAGATAAAGTTTATTATTCATCTATCCACTCATCCATCCATCTATCCATTCACCCATCCACTCAACTATACATATATTCATCCATCATCCATCCATCAATTCACCACCATATTTAACAAATGCCTGCCAGGCATGATCACCAGGTTATATGGAGGAAAGACAGTTGGGCTTCATAAAGGAACTCATAGTGCTGTGATTGATGCTGACCTGATAACAGATGGCATGACAAGGAGCTGCAGGGGCAAAGCCTCTAACCCACCCTGACAAGGCTGGACCCAAGCAGACTCCCAGAGGTGATGAAGTTTAAGCCTAGTTTTAGGAGCAGGTGTGATGGGGATAACTGGAATTTCTCTGGGTGGTGACACGGCAGACAGAACACAGCACAAGAAGAAATGGGGCCTGTGGGGTCTGGAGGGGAGACCAGCACACGTCATTCTACCTGGGCACTGGCTGCCTTTGTGGGATGTACCTAAGAAAAAAGAGCTTTCCCCCACAGAGTGGAACTGAGCAGGTGTTTTCTGCTATTTTTTTTAGAAGCAATAATACTTACAGCATTTCAAGAAGAGAGAAATATAAGATGGAAGTCTTACATGATTTTTCTAATCTTCCTTTCTTGGCCCCCAGCTCTGCACAAAATTCTATGCCTTCTACGTTGTCACCACGAGAAAGAGTTTGAGCTCAAAATGTTATCTATTCAGAATGGTTATGTGAGCACACACTTGTCAGTACTGAACTGCTTGGATACCGAGCTACATTTTGATATCATATAGATAATATATATACACATAATATGTAGTGCATCATTAATGGTTTTATCACTGCATAGCTATATAAATATACCAGTGTGAAATGGGGCTTTTTATTTGTATACATTACCATTTGCACCACTTAATAACAGAATGTGACTTTTCCACGTCAGTGATCAACAAGCATACCTTGCAGGCCAACAAAATCCCCACAGCCCAGATGGAATGACCAGGCTCTGACTCTTTAAAGTTTGCTGTTTCAGAGCTGTTGCTAAAACTTTCATCCCAGTATATGTTGTACATTACAGAAGTATGAGAAGCAGCATATTGCTTTTATCTGTACTTATTAAATGTATGACTAGATCCCTAAAAACACACTGGCTGGGTCAAAGGTATGGATCTTCGGAGCCCTGGGAGTCAACCTCCCCCAATGGGACCTGTGTTCCTTTCCATTGATTGTGCTTGGCAGTTCCTCCTTGTCCGTACTTTTGAACGTGGTCTGCCCGTCAGAGCAGGTGTGTCTCCACTTTGCATACCCATTACCCTGAGGAGTAGCACCCTGTACCTCTTTGGAGGCACTTACTGGCTATTCGTATTCATTTATCCGGCGTTGCCTGCTATTGAACAGTTTTTTTTTTCTTCCCACTTGTTTCTTATTCACGCTGTGTGTATACATAATTTGCTGAGATATTAAGGGAAAAAACAACCTATTGAGAAAATAACTCTTCCTCATCTCTAGGTCCTGCATCAAGCAATGACAGGTATTTCCCCAGCCTGTCCCCACCCTCCCTCCTCTAGGCAGAGTGCCAGGTTAGGTTCTCGGCGTCTTGCTCTCCCTAATCCTATGGCTGGGAGGTTATGTGTTTTCCAGGCCCAGGTGGCAGGCGCCCTCCCTAAACAGGTCTTTGATTTCCACGCCTGGGCCCACTGAGGTAATTGAGCTGGATTTGTCTGATGGGGCAGGAGATCAAAGACTTGATGTTTTGAGAACTGAAAAGGAGAAAAGCTAACTTGAGAAGGGGAAGGAAAATTCCCTCAGGACAAGGGGCTCAGGCATCTCCGTGTGGGAACCTGAGCTGGGAGAAGGCATTCCCTGAAACACAGGAGGACCTGGGGCAGGGGCGAGCGCCTCCCTGCTGCTGGGGCCCGAGTGGTGCTGGGGCCTGGGAGCCTTGCTCGGTGTGGCAGAAGTCGCCTTCCAACCTCGAAGGAGGCAGAGTCCTGCCCATTCCGCAGGACCACAGTCATGTCGGATAAAAGGAGCACAGAGGGCTTACTGCTGCTAGACTTCCCATCGGTCTCAGTGGGCAGGTACTCCAGACATACTTGTTCTGAAGTAGACAAAGGAAAGGCAGCGTTGGCCAGACAGCAGAGCATGGCGGGCTGAGGATGGACGCTGGAGCCACCTCGACTGAGCTCTGATTCGTCCACCTACCTGTAGGCTCTTGGGCAAGTGACTTCTCTGCTTGCCTCTGAGCAGCCTCGTTTGCACAATGGGGACAGACACGTAGGGCTTAGATGTGTTTCCAGCTAACTTCTGGCATTACGTGTCAAGTGCTCTGTGTTTGACCTGAATATCATTATTTTGACATGGTGCCAATATGTGCTCCACTTTTAGACTTTACGATGAATTCTGATGTCTAGAAGGACAATAGTCACCATGGTTGCATTGCTGTTTAACTGGAGAAAGTGTCAGTTCTTGCTGGTATGTGCCACATTCTTCTTTGGAAGACTGTCCCCACCTCCTAGAGGAGTGCAGTCAGCCATATTCTCTACATTTGTACTCATTTGTCTGACATTTTGATTTCTAACACGATTACTCCTCTAACCTCATTTGGTGATGTTCCTGATCTCATCACCAGATTCAGGCCAACTCATTCTCTGTATCTTCTAGAAAACACACTAAGCCACAGGTCTTTGGCATACCCTTTTCACCCTCCATTTCCACTAGACAATCCTCTCTAGGTCACACATTCAGTGAAGCCCTCCCTCTGGTTCTTCTCTGATACAGAAAGGTGCTGGTTTCCTTCCCAACACATCCCACCACAGTGATGGCATCTTTCTTAGCTGCCCTGTTGCCTATCTCCCAACTGGAAGAACCATGACTCCATAACGCATCTCCATCCCATTCATTGCTACGTATCCAAGTGTTTAGCAAGTTCTTGGCCTAGAAACGTTGAATCAGTGCTTCTACAGTGAATGAACAAATCCAGGTGTAATTTATCCTGGGACACATGATGAGGATGGCATCTGATTATTATTTGTCTCCAAAGGTCTCATTTGCTTTCTCTTTATCTTTCCTCCATTGATTTGCAATGTTATCTCTGAGGTACATTTTCTTCCTGGATACACTTGGGTTGTATTCAGAGCTCTTTCTTCTCTGATCTTTTTCAATCACCTCTTCCTGGGCTAGTGTGGCATAAACATGACAGCTGTCTTTATGTTACTTCTAGGGCAAATTACTCCTCCCATTATTCTGCATTTAACATTGTTTGCTTTGACTACTCATGTACATCTTCCTTACAAGAGTACTTCAGTTCTATTCCGTGCAGTTCCATGAAAGATTGCATTGGGTTTTTGATAGAGATGGCGTTACTTTTGTAGATTTCATTGGAGAGTCCCTACCTCTCACCCCCGCAGTCCTCTTATGCAGCGTGTTGTTTGTCTCTTCATTCGTGCATCTCTTCTTTTTCTAATCAATCTAAACAACTCTGCTGTTTTCTGCTTCCAACTCTTGACTAGTTGTATTCCTAGATATTTTAAAATATGGTTTAAAAAGGTGGATCTTTTTTTCTGTATGTTTTCTCCAATCTATAGAAAGTGAAATTTCACTATTTTGAATCCGACAGTTCTTTGTCTGATGTTATCAATCGTGAACGGGATAAAAACAGTCACACTCATGATAAACCCTAATAGCAGCCTGTTACCGAATGCCTGCTTTGTGCCAAGTACTGCCTGTCTGGAGATTTTCCTTTAGTCCGTCTCTTGTTTAGCTCTCACAACGTTGGTAGGATCGCCTTTCCTGTTTCTGATGATGCACTGACTCCCGGAGCTGGTGGCGGGTCCCTGGACTCCTGCTTCCATTCCCCTGTGCTGCCCAGTGTCAGCGCAGGTGTTTCCCCGGAGCTCACTCTTTGCACATCTGAAGCGGCCCTGTTCATTTGTCAGACCTTTACCACTGGCTCAGGCTGGAGCCCTTTCAGAGAAGCTTTCTTGGAAGGTGGGACTACTGCGCACACATCTACAAGAACGGGGATTTCAGGCGTCACTGTACAGACCGCTGTGTCTCAGGGGCCACCTCTGCACAAGAGCATCCCTCCCAGGGAGCATGACTCCCACCTCCCCTTGATCAGCACCCCTTCTGCGTGTTCTCTGCCCTGTACCCTCTCCGCAGAGCTGGCCTGTGTGAACGGAGCCTTTCTCTGAGGCTCCCAGCCAACTGCAGACAAAGACTGTCGGTGTTCTAGCTCCTCCGAGCCCCCAGCGTGACACAGGGAAAGTCCTCAGGAAATATTTGTTGAAACAGTTTTGATGCGTTGCTGTCACTGGCTGAGCCAGAACAAGCCTGCTTCTGCTCCTTCTAGGTAACATCCCGGGTCTGGAGGGATGTGTGGGCTCCCCCGACCTGGTAGGACAGCTGCGGTTCAATCACCGATTCTCTGCAGGCAGGGATGTGAGAACCCCCAGGCACACTCCTCGGGGCACAGACCACCGTACCTGTGTCCCATTGGTGTGGCGTCTCACATCACCCCATTTTTCCAGCTGCCATCAGATAGACGAAGGTGAGCCGCCTCTAAAACCTCTGTTGCTTCTCTGACAACTGCAACACTGTTCAGCTTTCTGCACAACAGTCTCGGCCCCAGGTACGACTGATTTCAGCTCATTCCAGCTGCTGCAAAGATCCATAGCTGCTGCAGTCGAGGTTTAGGACACGGATGTCCCTTCTCCAGCACCGTGTGACTCATCAGGAGATGGATGGGCTGGACAGGACACTGCCTGGTGACCCACGCCAGTTTATGCCTGTTCTGGAGACCTGGTCTTTGAGGACTTGTCTGGCATTTCCTGCATAGCAGAGATGTTATAACAGCGCTTGGTTATTCCATAAGTAATGCTCGGAGGGACAAAGGAGGGACAACTTCTGGAGACTTTGTTGTTTGCTCTCTTTCTCCCTCATTTGGGAGCACAGATGGAGCTAGGTGAGGCCATTGTGTGCAGCTGAACTCAGGGACACTGCAGGCCAGTGCAGGGTCAGTGCTCATGGCGGGATGGGCTGGGAGGAACAGTGCTGCCCCGTCTCTGTCTGGCTCAGAACCCCCAGGATAAAGCCAACGTGAGGAGGTCATGCTGCTCATGCTGCTGTGGATGAAAGCTCCTCCCTTGTACAGAGAGAAAGAGGTGGCCAGAGAAAGTGTGTGTGTGTGTGTGTGTGTGTGTGTGTGTGCGTGTGTGTGTGTGTGTGTGTGTGACAAGAGAGGGTGACAAACACTGGACAGAGTCAGGACACAGAAATCTGGCCTGAAGACCACACAGGGGTGAAGGGACACAGGAGGCAGGGAGAGAAGATAAATGGGGAAGAGGAGAGCGAAAGAGAAAAGGCAGAGAGCTCTCCAGCCCTGCTCTGGGGGAGGCGGCTGATAGAGGAGGGAGGATGGGCTTTGAAAAGGAAGGAGAATGGGATGGAGACTCTCACTGGACTATCCTGGTGACCCTGTCAACCTGGAATAGCTCTGCCTTCCAGCCGCCTGGCTCCCCCACTGGACACCTGTTTCAGGGCATGGAGGTGGGACCCAGGTGCCGGGGTGGGGGGGCGGGCTGGGTGGCAGGGAAGACTGGCCTGCCCCTCTGGGAGGGGCGTGTGCAGGACCCCTCCTCTGCCCCTGGAGGTCTGGGAGAGGCAGGCACCCAGGGCTCCTGCAGGCTGAAGGCACCGGGAGCCTGGCTGCCCTGCATGTGAGCCTGATGCTCAGAGACGAGAGGAGATGGCTGCGTCCTATACTGTGGCTCCGAGTGGGTGCGGGGCCCAGGCTGAGTGGGCGTGTGCACGGGCACCCAGGTCTCGAGGCGTGAGAAGCCCCAGTGGACACCTCGACCTCCACGTGCCCAGGAGGGACTAGTTGTAGTGTGGGTGACAGGGCCTTAGACAGCAAGGCCAGGGACGCCCCTGGGAGCTCTGGGAGAAGACAGGGAGGGGGCGCTCCCTGGAGCTGGGCTGCTGACCCCCTGAAGTCGGACTGAAGGGAGACTAGAAGCACAGAATGTCCTGTCCAGCCTGGACAGGGCCGGGTGGCAAGGGAGGACGTGCGGAAGGGACATTCCCGCAGGAAGGCTCATTCTTTGCATTTTTTTTTTTTAAGGAAAGGTGCAAGGAGGAGGAGGGAGACAGGGAGAGGAGATAAAAATCATCTCTTTTTTATTCAGTCGTTCACACTGCTTGCCCCCTCATCCCCGGGCCCAGGACTCGAACCAGGGGACGTGGCTCGCTCCTTCGGAGGCAATTGACCCAACCACTACTCCAAGTGGGCACAGTTCTTCGCACCTCTGTTATGGTTCCAGCCCTTTGACATTCAGATGTCAAAAGACCTGGCTGCGGACTCTCCTTGCTAGGGCCGGGCTGGCCTGCGTGACGTCACGGTCACGGTGACGTGGCCAGTACTGGGCACCTCAGACCCGGCAGAGACCTGCTCAGAGACGCTGTTGAGGCCCCTTGACCATGTTCGTCTCTCCCTGTAGGAAGAAAGGGAGGAAATGTCAGAGCTGATGCAGGGAATCAACACAGTGGGCTTTCAGCATGTCATCCATGAGTTGGCTGGATGGGCAGGATCTGATTCCCATCCAGTCACCAGGACTGTGATTTCCTTCAGTACCTGGACCTGGTCAGGTGCTCCGCACGCGCTCACCCTCGCCCTTTAGGGGAGTGTGGCGTTTCTGAGTGACATATTGTGGGACAGCACAGTGCTCAGTCTACCTGGAGGGAGGGCCAACCTCGCCAGTGGTCCTCCACCGCCCGGCCTCTGGCCGGCCCTTCTGCAGTCCCGCAGGTTACCCCGCAGGGCAGGTCGGCACCTCCCAGCACAGCTGCTCCTGGCACAGCACAGGGTGCTTGGTGCCTGAGATGGTGCAGATTCCAGGCCCGGATGTGGAGTTCGGTGCCCTGGCCTGAGCAGCACGCCTTACCTCGCTCCCTCTCTTCCTTCATCTGTTTGAAACAGCGATGCTCCTGCGGCCTTCCCCAGTGTGTCATTGTGAGATATGATCCTGGGCGTGAGCGGAACCACAGTGGGAGGACCGATGGGAGTCAGGGCCAGCCCTCCTCCCGAGAGCCAGCCCAGCAGGTTCCCGGGCTTTGCTGGGCGTGAATGAAGGACTTGACACCCACACCCAGGGCCTGGCCATCAAGCTCTGAGGACAATAAGGTCCTTTTTCTCTGGATCTCGGTGTGCCTGGGGTGTTTGTGACAGTTTCGTCCTAATCCAGGAAGCCCGACTGAGGTTAATGGGAGCAGACGAGGAGGCTTCCCACACTCAGAGCTGGAATGCTTTACCCGCAGACCGCCGAGGCAGAGAAGCAGGGCTTGCTGCCTTTTATGTTGTATCTCAGACTCAGAGCCCGCCGCTCACTGCCAGCCGAATGAGAAGCAGGGCAGCATTGAAAAGCATCACATAAAACAGGGATGTGCACCCCACTCTCCCTTTATTTAATCACGTCAGCTCTCTGGTAACTTGCAAACATGAAAGGACCTCAGGATGCCTTCTGGAATGGGTTCTACATTAACTTGTAGCTGGTAGCAGTTAGAGTGAAACTAGAAAACATCGAAACAAACAGAACGGTTCCTTTTTTAAAACCGTAACTCTTCAGACTCAAGGCTGTGAGTCCTTGAGATGCTGTGGTGGAAAGAACAGGGGAGACTGTGATCTCGGTCTTCTAAGCCCACTGTGTTCCTGTGGGATTGTCCCCATCCAGGGAAGCTGGTGGGCACCCTAGGCCCCTGACCCCACCTCAACCTTGGTTCACGACCTTGGAGATTCCCTAGAGAAGATGGGACACTGAAGTTGGCAGCAGTGGACCCATGACCAGAGCCATTTCACCAAGGGTGATAATATTAAAGAGTCCTCCTTCTAATGTCTTGTTTTTTCATTAAGCTCTTATTGGGTGGACTTCAGATTCAAAAAGAGTTATGTGAAATAACAGAGAGGTATCAGTGTGAACTTAACTCGGTTTCTCAGGGGAATATTCGGTTGTCTGAGAGTAGACCCAGGGTGTGGACACAGAGGCACTCTCACAACTTATTCAGAGCCCCCAGTGTGACTGGCAGGCGTTTGTTTGCATGTGGAGCTCTGCGCTTTATCACAGGTGCAGGCTCATAAGTCAATGTCACCCTCAAGATGGCATTACACAAGATCCTTCATCTTGGCTTTTCTAACCTTGTCACTAAACCTTGGTCATAGCTAATGGCTTTCCACCTCAATTATTGTGTCATTTCAAGAATAAATATAAATATATATGTGTGTATATATATACACACATAGATAGATGACAGATACATAGAGATACATGATATATAGATAGAGATAGATATATATATATATATATAGAAAGATAGATGATAGATACAGATATATAGATAAGTAGATAGATGCATATATACATGTGTATCTGTATATATATATACATGTAATCATATAGCATGTGATTTGTTGGGCTTTTGGGTGTTTCACTCACAATTTTGTTGACAGGAATGACCTTGTTACAGGCATTGATGCTCTGTTTCTCCTTACTGCAGACTGGTATTCCAGGTCTGAACACATCCATTGTTTGACTGTTCCCCTGCTGAAAGACTTTTGCATTAAGACCAGATTGTGGCAGTTAAGAATGAAAGTGCCATGCATGTTCATGTTCTGGTGTTTGCATGAACGTGTGTTTTTACGCCTTACTTAGTTTTGCATCCTGGTTTGGGATCATGCGTGGGGGAACCCAAGTTGAGGTGCACAGTGGGATTAGCAGGTTGGAGTCACAGTCTCCCTGTTTCTTCCCACCCCATCATTCTAAGTGCTCATGACCTTGCTTTTGAAGAGCTTTAACTTTAAAAATATGTGGTCTACTGCTGACCAACAGAGTGGCCAAAGCAGGTTTGAGAGATAGAGCCAACCAACCTTCCTCTGAAATTGGTCATGGAATGAAAGGTTACCTGTAAAACTGCTCTCATGTAGCGGTGCTGGGGAAATGCACATTAGCATTACTATTTCATTTCTAAATACACCCAGGGTAATTTGCTTTTGACCAGAGGAAAAGAAGGGCTGTTAAAATATATTATCACGAAAAGATCCCCTCACACACATCAGAGGGAACCCGAGGAAAGTGTCTAAACAAACGAAGATTTTATCCACAGCACAAGGACATGACTGCTTCTAGAAAGTGGTCTAAGGGTGTAGGATGGTCTCTAAGTGCAAATCCTTTACATGGAAAATGCACACAG
The DNA here is from genome assembly GCA_004363575.1 of Solenodon paradoxus. NCBI lineage: Eukaryota > Metazoa > Chordata > Mammalia > Eulipotyphla > Solenodontidae > Solenodon > Solenodon paradoxus. The sequence continues at coordinate 172,327 of RJWH01000975.1, forward strand.
TTATGTGGCCTCCTTGAGGCCTTTTGTGTGGAGGTAACAGGCAAACGCTCAGCTTGCTGGCTGACACAGTGAAATCTTAATAAACATCTTAAAGTATCTATCAAGAGCCTTAACATACCTATATTTTTTGTCTCTAACAACTATAAAACTGAAAAAAGTCTTCTGGAAATAACCAAAATTAAGACGGTCTCATTTTTAAACAATTTAAATCCCCTTCCAAATGTTAGATCATGTGATGCATAGTAAGGAATAAATGTAAAATGTAGAAAAAAATATTCACACATTGCCTACTTCTCAATACTCTATGTTAGGTGAGAAGAAGTAGAATCTACATTTACCTATGGCATTTTATCTTTGTTCCCAAACAGTATCTGAAAGCGAGAAAACATAAAAATAAATAGCGATGATAATATCTGAGGTGAGAATAGCTGTCTTGTATCTACAATCCTCTGATTCTACATATTGCCTCTAACGGCAGGTGTTAATTCTATCATTAGAAAAGTATAACTCAAAATATCCTATAGAAAGCTTATTTCTGGAGGCCTGGAATTGTACCCACGAAGACAGTGAGAAGCATAAGGCTCCTTTTGAGCTAACAGCATTAGACCCGTCCCTGGATGGGGGACAAATCGCGGCAAAGGGACCCCTGGAGCATGGGCGGGGGTTCAGAGCATGAGCTGCTATTCTGGGAATTCAGGGACAGGTAACTTAATCTGCCCCTGTCCAGCCTCCCCTCAAGTGATCGGAGCCATCACCCCCACTTTGCAGGCTGCATTAGAATGAACAGAGATTGATACATTGCCCCTCAGATGACTGTGCACTGTATAAGGGTAGTCATTGTAGGAAAACCAAAAAAAATTAAGAGCAAATTGTCTGAGAATCAGAGCCACGTGTCCAGGACTAAGATCAGAGACAGACTGATGAAGACCCAGGCGCTGCCAGGTTCCTGATGACAGACAGAGAAAGATGACCTTTCTAGTGTAAAAGGAGCCAAAATCCCTGTGTATCTGGACAGAGCCAGCCCTCCTCGGAGAGGACTTTCCCATCGTTCCCACCTCCCAGATGTTGGTCTCTGCAGGACACTTGCCATTTTCTACCCCTGTGGCTTGTTCTGTGGGCCACGCGGTTCGTGTCCCGCAGGGTCAGGCAGCCTGGCTGAGCGCCCTCCACTGCTGATAGCCCTATGGCCTGGGGCAAGCGTCCCCACTTAGAGAATTCACATCAGAAACAACTTAGAGGGTTTATTGTGGGGACAAAATAAATTCAACCCACAAAAATCCACGAGGGAAGTGTTCCGTATGCTACCTGTTGTCGCCAGCGATGTGTGGGCCCCAGGTGTCTGAGGATGCAGGGGAGGAAGATGAGTCAGCCTCCTCTGGGCAGGGTGAATGCGTGGCTGGGGGTCAGCGGGGAGGGCCCTCCGGGCGCTGCAGGAGGACCTCGGTGTGAGAAACACATCGTAAAATGAGTATAGCCATGGAAATCCAAGACACAATGAAAGTTTTGTTTAAAAAAATGTAACATAAGTGATCAGCTGGTATTTTCTATATGTCAAATATATATACATGTATATATATAAATGTACACACACACACATATATATTTTTTAAAGGAGAGATGCAGGCAGGAATGAAGGTGAAGAGTCAGGCAGGAAGAGAGAGGAGGGAGACGCATTTATTTGTTTTGTTTTCTTGTTCACACTGGTATTTTCCCTCTAGACCCGGGACTGGAACCTAGGGGTGTGTGGCTGTGCTCTTTTGAAGGCGATTGACCCAAACACTGCTCCACCAGGTCATGCCAAGGAGAAGATATTTGAGAAACGAGCATGACATAGGATTTCAACACTGTGTAACTTGACTCAAACTTGGAAAATTATGAGTTTGAAGCACCCAGGGTTTCACATGAGGAGTCTTCAGAGCGGCGGAGGGTTGGCGGGTCATCTAAGTGACATGAATGGTTGTTTTAGCTGCTATTCCATTCAGCAAACCATGCAAAGCTGTGTGCCCTGTCGAGTGGGTGTTGCATCTACATTGTCAGAAAGAAAGTGGAGTTTCAGACCGTTGAAGATTTTTACTCAGGGCCACTCAGATACTGAGCGACGAGTCAGGATTGGGGCCCTCTTCGGGACCCGGTTCTGCCCACACTCGTCCCACACTGGTTTCTGCAGCCTCAGAAACAGGTTGGAGGGGACCGCGTGTGCACCCTGTGGGCTCGTGCCCACGGCTCTGCAGAGCGCTAATCCCACTGCCCGTGAGGCTCGAAGCAGGAGTTGGGCAAGCTTCCTCACTTAGAGAATTAATTAAGGGGTCACTTACAGGCCTCAGACTCAAACAGAAGAGCTTTCATTATTCCCATGACAAAAGAATCAGGGTCAGTATTAAATATAATTACTGTGCATGAGGCTAATAAATGACATTTTTATCCTGCGAGCACTGGTGGGCAGGAGGCCCTGTGGAGGCCCCATAGGTCACCTAATCTCCCCTTGGCCTTTATCCTCAGAGTCTGAGCAGATGGAGGCTGGGGGTCTCAAATTACCTTTCTTCCTTTACCACTTTGAGTACATTCTCTGATGCCGTGTTCTCTGTGTCTCTTGTTTCCCTGTTCTACCTCCCCTTGCGTCCCCCTCATTCCCTCCTCACCTCTCCCCTTGGCCTTTCTGTACTTGCACATCCGAAATGGTCCCAAGTGCAAATCTGAGATCCTTGTGATGTCTCCTCATATGAACTCAGAAGTATGCATGCCTGCCTTTGTTGTCCCAGCCTACAAATTTGGGGGCAGAATGGGATTTTTTTAAAATCCCATTATTCCACACCCATCAACAGAGTTCTAGAAAGTTGACCAGAAACTACACAACCTTCTCTTTGATTTGCAAGGCAAGCTCTGGCTCAGAAGGTGCACACTGTAGGGAATGAATAGATTTCAGAATCTCTCTGAACTGGGGTGCTTCCAAGTCTGGTGCATGAAAGACAGACACCACCACCCTACAGGATGTCATAGATCAGGCAGCAACTTATCCTTTAAAAGCTCAGTGAAGACAGAAAGCAGGTCAGCACTGCTCACCAAGGTGTCCCACAGAACTGAGGCAGTTCCTGCAGACACCCAGGGTGTGAAGTCAGTGACTAGTACCCATACCTTGGTCAGCACAGAGTCTAGAACAAGCAAGGATACTCACAGATGTCGGTGTCCACCCTCTTTTGCTGACATTAAAGATCAAGTGTTTGACCAGCAATTAGAAGACTTGGGCCTCTTTCTGACTCTGGCTGGTTTCTGTTCTTGCCTCATGGGAAGGTTTACCCCCAGGACTTGGACTTACATGTCTAAAGAGTAAATGAGGATATTGGATATGGGATCTCCAAAGCCCCTTCCACATCATGACTCAGAGATATAACAATATATAATGAAGTTATTTGTACCCTCAAATGAGTTCATTGGGGACAAACAGCCTCGGACTCACTTTTCACCACTGCAGAAGGCAGTAATCCTTTAATCTTTGGTTTTCCAGAGAGAATTAATTAAATTTTCATCTGGGGATGTTGAAGGAAGTGCAGTTGGCCCTGTTTCCAACATACACCCAGAAACACCCCAATTTCTCACCATATCCCTGCTAGATCCCTACTCTTGGCTGCCATCTTATCTCACTCGAATGCTATGTTGACCTCCAGCCAGCCCTCTGCCCTCACTCTCAAAACTCCTCAGTCCTTTCACCACTAAGCCCTGAAAGAAGTATAATGACACCCAAATTGTGTCAAAACACCGTGTTTTCAGACTTACAATGTCTTTCTCTCATACTCCCCACCCCCAAGTTCCTTCCATGGTCTAAGATGCTGGACTTCTCTGGTCCCAAAATTTCTCTGACATTATCTTCCAACTCCCCTCTCACTGACATTCTATCTATAATATCTGAACAACTTGGAAGTGTTGGCCTTTGGCTGAAATAATCTTCCTATAAAGGTACTTATGGGAAGACAGTGGCTTCAGAAGGACAGAAAATACGATGATGCTTCTTCATCAACTGGAAAAAGACTCTGGCCGGAATAGTAAGGGGAACCATGTTTGGAGAACATCTGATGGTTCATAAAACACTCACATATGCCTTGTCTGATTCACAGAAAATTTTCATATGGGAAGAATTGTTAGCCTGTTTTCCAAATGATAAAACTGAGGGTGGGAAACATTAACTAAGCAAAGTGATGACTGGTTCTTCTCCCAAGTGAAACTTGTGAGCTGAACAGCACTGTTGCTTCTTGCTGTGAGATCACAGAGAAGTTGCAGTTCTAACTGGGTTCCCCTGGACCATGTCTACACTCAGAATTTGCTCAGTAAACCCAAGCAGGGGGCAACCCCAGCCTCCTCTGGGGATGGGTGCATGTGAGTAATCCCTTTTTGGTTGTTTGAAGGTTCTCTTAGCAATGCAATGAGACATTCAGACTGGGACAAGGGTGCTTCACCTTTCACGGAGGGTCTGGAAAGTGATAAGCAGAGCTTCTACAGGCCTTGTTTGAGATCTAGTTGTGATGTCTTATGAAACTTCCTGAATATTAAGTTAGAATTCTCTAGTAATTGGGCAAAACTAAAATGCAAACCAAAAGTTCAGTTCTAATATCACTTGTATGTAGTAAACAGAAAAATAAAATGAGCAAAAATAGAAACAATCTATAGAATCAAATTAGTAGTGACCAGGTGGAAAGGAGAGAGGGAGTCTCTTGGGCAAACAAGGTCAGTGGTATGGTAAAGGATAGAACTGGACTGTTGGTGGTTAACTTAATGCTCTAGATGCAGGTGCTGAAATATGATGATATGCACTTTAAACCTGTATAATTTAATGATGGTGTTCCATCAATTGGACAAAATTCCAGTTTTTGTTTCTGCAAGACCAGGGTTTAAGTCTGTCCTTTGTCCCTTGTAACATGTGGCATTGGGCGAATTAATTGCCTAAAAGCTAAGTTTCCTCATTTCTACAGGGGAGGAATAATAGCTCTTTCCTCGTTGAGATGCTATGGGGATTGCCTCAGGTGGTGTTTATAAAGCCATTGGCAGGGCACTTGGTGACTGTGGATGTTGAGAGGGTTGAGTTGTTTGGTCAGCCAGTTCTTCTATCTTGTAACATGGTGGGCAGCAAGGACAGCCCAGCCCTGTGCTCGTGCTGTGGGTCCAGATGGGACCCCATGAGCATCAGGAGCAGGTGCAGATACCTCCTAGTTCTCTTGCTAGGCTGATTCCATGAGAGGATTCTAGCAAGCACAGGACATGGCATGAGGAAGCGCTTTGCCTATGTCGGCCACCACCACAGTGGAGCCCTGCTGAGCCTCTGCCCGGGCAGGACCTCTCCCAAGGGAGGACAGCAGGCATGGAGAATGCAGAAGACACAAAGGCGAGGCAAAACAGCAGGGATTCTGATATGGTCTTAATGAAGTACGCAAATGGACATTTAGTCAAGAGCATGAAAAAATATAGGATTCCTAGCCATGAATTTATCAAGGAAGGCTTCGGGATGAAATAAATAAACCAGAGGTTGAGGGTGGTTTTTCATGAGCAAAGGAAGAATTGGAAATGTCACGCGGAATTTGACAGCAGAAAAATCAGGCATGTGGAGAGCTTGTGGCAAACTCACAAGGGGTCTGGTAACCTCTCAAGAACGGTACCTGGGGAGGAGGTGCGCACAGGAGGAGAGGAGAGAGACACAGGGTTTCTCCCTGAGGGCTGCTCAGTGTTTGCTCCTCCTTGGGGAATTTATTGCTGCATTTGATGTGTTAACTCATTCACTCACTCTTTCATGTGAAACAAGACTATTTTGTAAATAATGGCATAAGATCATTTTCTTGGGCAAGTAGGTTATTATAACCCTACCCTGTCCACCAAGGGAGGAAAGACATGCATTATGATATTTGGAGAAGAAAAGTGCCAAGTAATCGACGAGAGACGAAATGCAACAGGCTTCAGAGAGGGAGAGACAGCTTGGTCGAGAGTTGGTAGAAGACCGAGGAGGTTGTATTTCAGAAAATGGGAGGTCTGGAGGGTTGGAAAGTAATGATGGCAGAGATGCGAATTCTGGAGGAGGCCAGCTGTGGGAGCAAAGGTCCAAAGGTAGTAAATGAAAGGGCATAAACAGGGAAGAGGGAGCAAAGGGGAGGTTGGGGGTGTAAGAGCAGAAAGCACAGTTGAGCCTGTATCTTGGGAGACCCCCGAGAACTGGGCAGAGGCATCTGTACCATTTCCTGGAGACCCGACACCAAACAGACAGCAGCAAAACAGCACACAAGGATGCTTGCCCACGGAAGGGCTCATCCCAATCATCATTTTAATCTTGTCCGTCACATTTTTAAAATGTGCTGATTCACTTTCTCCACTTCTGATCTTAAACTCGACTGGAGAAACTGCCATTTTCAATTTATATTATCTTTTTTGACATTTTAATCCTCTTAGTTCTTATTTCTGCTGGACCACTGAACCCACCAATCAGGTAAAGAGCAGCAGCAGCCGGTCCCAGTACAACGAGGATGGAACCCGCCAAAGGCGCGTCAGGGATTCCGGGGTTCAGGCTGCCGTGGAAACCACCTGGGGCCTGTGGGTCTTCATCACGCCAACAGAGAGGTGTCCCCTGAGGGTGACAGCCGGGGCTGCACATCACCAGGTGAGAGTCCCTCTGCCTCCTCACCTGGCTTGCTTTCTCTGTCACCCCTGCCACTTCACAGGTGGCAAGATGACAAAGTCACTCTTGTTCTTCTAGGCTCCACTAAAATACAGCCTCTCTGGAGCTCTTTGGAAGGGGGCCAGACTGAGTTGAAACAGACCGAATCCTTGCAAGGCAATGGGACCAAGGCTCAGATTTGCCATTTGCAGCCTCTGTGTCTTGGAGGGAGAGTGAAAGACTGTGAGCCTCAGTTTCTTTATTATTCATCAACCTCCTATGGTGGCTGTGAGGGCTGTAGAGAGAAGAGCTCTAACTGCTCATGACCACCTGTGAAATGCTCATTACAGGTTTGAGACTCTCCAGCACTGACAGCGGCTCTTTTGTTTGTGTCCTCATAACATCTTTTGTCTCCCAGGTGACTTATCATACCAGGCTGTGAAAGCTTTTCACTACCTGTCAGTTTCTGGATGATAGAATTTAGGTCTGGAGTCTGGGATAGCAGCAAACATAAGCATCCAATAAATAACTATTGAATTAATAGATGAATGAATAAATAATGAATAAAATGTTTCAGCGGTATTGGAAGCTTTAAGGCACATAGTATGTGGTAACTAAGCATTTGGGGGTAAATCAACAAAGGAATTGATTCATCAGTTCATCAAGTAGACAGGAGAGATAATTCATTGGGAGGGATAAAACAAATCCACACTGTAAGATTTATCTAGAAAAGTGAGGACAAGAATGGAGCAGCACTCTTGGATTTCAGTCACATTAGAAGGAAAGAAAGGGTGACCAGGGAGAGAAAGCCACTGTGTTAGTAGTAAGCACCTCCCCTTTCATCCTCTGTTGTGATGTCTCAGATTCTGTGATGTGTTCTGTTCCTGGGAGGGGGCTTCTTCAAATGCCATGCTGTCAGAGGAGATCCCAGCTCAGTGCCTGGGTTTGGGCATCACCCAGCAACCCATGTCCACTGCTCTTTCCCTTCTCTGAACTGGCCTCCAGGCAGTGTGTGCCTTGGGTTTTCACTGAGTCGTCTTCCCCTGCAGAGATATTAGCAATGCTCCCATCATTGCCTCACTATTATTTGGGATTCACTGCTCACTTTAAGGTCTCCATGTATCCTGACGTCTAACCAATCCCTGTTATAAAAGATTGGTGATTCCACAAATATTAAGGTTTCCTTGTCATTTATATACAACAGCACACATATTCCAGTGTCTACCCTAGACTCGGGTTCCCTGATATTGCCTTGCACGTGAAATCAAATAGTCCTGGAGTAAAGGTTATGTCTCTTCTTCATCACCCTGCACTACAGTAGCAAATTTCATTTGGAGCTAGAGATCCGTAGTCCTAGGATGATTAGCGATGTGCTACTGTCCGTGGTGCTGAAATACGGTGGCGCCTTCTCCAAACTCTGGGGCACTGAGGAATTCCTGTTGAATTTCTTCCAATCATTGTCTTTCCTTTTCTAATAAAGTGTTAAAGTCCAAAAATCATTTGATTTCACCCAATAGTAGTTTGTAATACACAATGTACACAGGTGAAATTTCTTATCATAAACCCCCACATATTTTTATGCCTCTTAGACGTTAGGGAGCCTGTGTTCTCCCAATGCTTGTATCTATAGAGATAAACCTATAGAGCTGAGCCCACTGATGAAATGGAAGGAAGTGTGGTATCCAGAGAAGTGATCCTAATATTGGATCTTCAGATTTCTTCCCTTGATGATATTTTAAGGAAGAAAAACATGTTTAGAGGTTGGAAGTGGAGTTTTAGAATGTCCAAATAGTTTATTTAGCTCAGCACACGTAAGTAAGCCTTTAGTTTGACATATATTTACTGAAGATCTCCTTTTTTGTGTATTTCAAAGGAAATGTTTTATAGTCCCTTCTTTTAATAGAGAGTCCCTTCTTTTAATAATTAGCAAGAAAATTCCCCAGAAGATGCTTTGAGAGAACATTAACAGTATTCTGAGACAGGATGGGGCAGGTCTTCATGAATGAAGTAGACAAGCTTATAAATTCAAGGAGGCAGAGGGTTACTCTAGATAGCAAAGACAGGGCTAGAGAAGCTATCCAGGTGAAGTTCTCCTTAAATCATATAACTCTGAGTCCACCTGCTGAAGGTGGCATTTGGAGAAGGTACAGATTACATCAAGGTAAAACCCCTAATTGTAATTGCCAACCCTCTGTAGGTGCCCAGTCAGTGTTAATTGAATGAATTCATATATACACATTAATTAGCTGAGATTCCTTCAGTTTTAGTGAATCCAGTAAGGCATTGACAGAATGTGGGAAACTGAATCTACTCTGAAATTGCAACACTTGTAAGTAACTCCTGTGATTAATATCAGAAGTACCACTTCTCAAATCACTATTTTATGAGTTAAAGTTTCAAGAATTATATGCTCTTTCAAGATAAATTACAACACCAGTCTTACATAATCTATAAAAAATGTTAGGTTGTGAAAAATAGCCATCTATGACAATGTGGGGGTTAGAGAACATTACCATTATTTTTTATTTAAAGAAGCCTTACATTGCTTTCAGTGTTAATCTCATGAAACCATAAAATCATGATCCAAGTTTAGGTTTAGTATTTGAAATGATTCTTTGAATATCATTTGATAAATTAACCCGCTCAAAAGCTTGTGACCAATTAATATTCTTACATGCACACCATATCAGTTACCAAATGCTTTGCTGTGAGCCACCTCCAAAATGAGGTATTTTGATATAATAAGCATTTGCCTGGCCCTCAGTATGCCATTTTTCTAGTTATTCTAGAAATAGTTGTTCTAGTCTTGACTCTGACAGTGTTGGGGGATTGCTGGCCCTTTGCTCATTAAGGGCAGCCTTACCTGGGACAAACGGTGCAAGTCTGCTTGAGTTTTGTATTCTCCATCACATGAGATTGGACATGTTCTAATAACAAAAGCTTAAGGTCAAGAGTAAAAGCTGTTATGAACACGCTCTTTTCCAGATATTTTCTTTATCACAAATGTTGACATACTATTAGCCAAAGGAAGATGCATGGTTACAAGATATTGCAGCTTCTGATGGGCTAAAATTCACATTGTATAGGATCTGAATAAAGAGAAGATAAGCAATCTGGGTCATTATGCAAATAATCTTCCATAAATTCCAGGAAACTCCCCAGTCCTCAAGTTCATGAAACTGATATTAGCCAACTTCAAGGTGAATGTGCCCTCTGGTGCATGGTTTAGTCAATCAAGAAGATCTACATTTAAAATACAGACATGCGCACACAGAGTCCAGTATATCCATTTATATGCACATTACAATGATAGGTAACTATTTGAAGAGAAATGTAAAAATTCGTATGTAGAATGACTGTGAAAGACAAGGAATGGAAACCAAAAAGGAGCAACAAAATATATGGCAAAGAAAACAAGTTCAAACCTATCAGTAATGACAATAAATGTGTTTGAATAAATTACTCTCTCTCCAGAGAAAAACAATAGGTTAAAATAAAAAAAGAAGCACAGAAAGTTTATTTGCTGTTAGAGCTTAACACAATTTATTTAAAACAAAACAAAACAAAACAAAACAAGGCGCTCGAAAAGATAAGTGTGGACAAAATATGCTAAATATAAATAAAATGTAGTTGTATTGTAATTTTAATATAGGCTTAAAATCAAGATGAAAGGTAGTTAAAAGAACAGAAAGAGAAATTTGTTATAAGATAGACTAATCCAAGAAGCTATGAGAGGAATGCATTTTACAGAGCTAATATTGCTGGTTCAAAAATTGTAAAGCAGGCACATATCTGTGTCTCAGGTAGTTAAGATACAGGCCATGTGGAGACCATGAACCTGGATTCAGGACCTGGGTTCAAGACTTAGGATGCTTAAATAAAACCAAAAATCCAAAACCAGGAATACATGAAGCGATATAGTTAGGGCTGCAAGGAGAAATTTAAAAACATATACTAATGACGGGACATGTTAGAAAGTTCAGAAATAGATGTAGAGATAGGTAAGTATCCAAATAAAATTATTTATTAACAAATTAAGATTCTGCTTTGCACAAACCTATATAATGCGTGCATATGTGTATACACACATACAAATGCATTTGAATATGCATATTTAAAAACAGTCTTTGATACATCTTGATTTTTTTTAATGAAAGGCATAGACATGAATAAAGGCGAGCAGAGGAAGACAGATAAAAAGTGAGAGGAGGAAGAAGCATTTTGTTTCATTTAGTTGTTCATTTTGGTTGTTCCTGCCAGTCCTGGTATGCGAACTTGGGTCCTCAGAATGTCTATGGACTGCACTCCGTCCTGACTCGACCAGGGCGCACCATATACTTCTCAATATTTGAAATTGTAATAAGTAATACTAATAGGAATAAGAGAAATCTCTACCATTTTTCAAAAGCAAATTTAAGGTTTTATACATTTGACCACATTTATAATTAACTTTCTCCAAGTTGGTTTCCTTGTCTCTCCATTTAAACTGAGATGCTGAAGGGCAGAGTATGTCTTTTCATGTGTTCCCTGACCTCCCCTTTTCAATCAAAACTAGTGCTGGGGTTCTAACTAGATGCTTAAAATATTCTTTATTCAAATGTTAAGTAATGCTCTTTGGGACGTGTGTGTTAGCACTTTTCCATGGTGTGTGCTCAGACAGAATCATAGTCCTCGTGGGCTTATCACAAAGCTGTAGGGGCTCAGTATGGGGGTCAGCACTGGACTCTGGCATTCTAGCCCAGTGAGAGTTTTTGGTGTCCACTTGACTGGGTACTAGTACTCAACTATTTATTTAAATGTGAATCTAGGTGCTGCAGTGCAGGAATTTCATAAATACTGTGAACATCTACAATTAGTGAGCTTAAAACAAAGATGATAACCCTTACCAGGTGGGTCTCCTCTAATCAGTGGAACATTTTAGGAATAAAAATCAGGTTTCCTGTTGAAGAATGGTATCTGAATCTCCAGCCTGTTCCATGGATCCCAGATTTGCCAGGACCCATCATTGCATCAGTCAATTCCTTGAAATGAATGAATGTTTGTGTGTGTCCCCTTTTAAGGGACTTTTCTTCCATGGCATTCTCTGAAGTTAGTTCACTGGAGTAGAAACCACATGTCCTGTAGAGTTATATTATTCTGAGTCTGAATATTGGCCACTTTGCCACCAAGTCACGCGGCCACAGACAAAGCATGGACACTCTCTAGACCCAGTTTCCTGAAGAAATAAAAAGGGTTTCTTATCCTCTAACATGGGAAATGAATGTAAGCTATATAAAAGTGTTATTTTGTGTGTGGGGCTCAAGAATTTCTTGTTTCCTAACCTGGCCTTAACATCTGTGCTGGAGTTGAATTCAATATTTAAAAATCTCTGCATTTGGAAAGTCAGGGCACAAGATAAAAAGAACATTGCGTGGGAGGGCTGATGTTTTATATTCATGTGATATAAAATCTGAAATCTGGACAGTCCTCATTCCATGATATGGCAGGGTTTGTTTCCAGCATATGGAATTAAAAAGAAGCATGTGTGGCAGTTTTTTATCTTCAGAATTCTCAAAAATGTTTTTCAAACAATGGAATGGAATGACTCTAAAAAGGTCACCACCATCTATGGGATAATTAATATGCATATTAAGAATTCTAAATATATATTGCATCGAGTGGCAGCATCCGTCACCCTGAGCACTGTGTAGACTGCTCCGAGATGTTTGGGAAAAGCAGTGAAGAGCTTGAAGACAGGCAAACTCAAGGGCACCGTCTCTCCTCCTGGGAGGAGGCAAGTTAGTCTAAGCAGGGCACAGAGAGCAGCGTGTCCAGGGATGAAAGACCATGCTTCATTGCATTTTGTCTTGACCTTGATCTCTGAGAATGGAGGCAGGAAGCAGGGTGACCCCTGGCTTGGCTGTGGGGGGCCTCTTCTCTCACAAAGAAGGTGCTCCCTTCTCCCAGTAATGACTCCTGTCATTCAGACTTCAGGTGCTGAGCTGGTGTCATCAGGGAAATGCTGGGGGCAGGTGGTGCAAAATAAAGGATGCTGATTTAGGATGTTCATGGCTCAGGTTCCATTCGTAGTCCTACTCGATGCCACTTCACAGCATGAACTACTGACAAGATTGTGAGTCTTGGGTTACTCAAGAACAATTATTACCACAAATGAAGCAAAGATCAAATCATGGCACAAACACCAAAGTGTTCCGATGATTCCTTGGGAGGACTGTCTGGGAGAGGATGAATGTATCCATTCTGGGTTCCTGGCGGATATGCAGGGAGATGATGACATGTGGGCTGCGTGTGGACAGATACATGTGTAGAGACCTTGGAAGGAGAAAACCGTGCATCAAGTTCTGACATTTGGATTGCCAAGGAGTTAGAGACGACCTTTTCTGGTGCAGAAGGTGGAGAAGGGACCTGAGTGGGAGCCTCACAGTGAGACTGGCTGAGTCTTGCATCCTGGATAGAAGGTGGCTTCCTGAAGAGGGAGCAGGGCCACGGGGTGACATCACCATGCTCTTGGGCCTTGCAAATGCCATTCCTGTGTGGACCTTGTTGAATTGAGGAGGGCTTCTACTCAAACACAGCAGCAGGAAGATGGGGAAAGGGATGGTCCAGGGCCACAGAGCAGGCTTGATTATTTGGGGACAAAGACGAGGTCTCTTCACTGCCTTAGAGAGCAGACAGTGTGGATGCGGCAGAGAACCAGAGGCAAAGTCATAGGCCCCTTCACTCTGATGGATTTATTATACGCTTCCTGAGATCCAAATGCAAAGGGAAGACTTGTGTGCTTGTGCTTCATGCTGAAAAGAAGTTCTTTTTAGACTATAGCATTATAAAAAAAGCATTAAAAATAAAGCATTAAACCAAACTCTAAAGTTGGTAACAGTATTTTTCTTTACCTTATAGCTTTAAATGGGTCAATTTCATTGTGCCTCAGTTTCTCTTCAGTATTAGGGGAAAATTTCTCCTCTGAAATTAGGAGCTTAGGTATTTATGTCTAGATCCATAACCAGGTATACTTCTTAGTCATGAGCACAAATTACTCCCAGACCCAGTGGCTGGAAATAACATTTATTATTCTCAGTTCTTTGGGGCAGCTGGGCAACTCTGGGTCTCAGCTGCACTCACTTCAGCGTCACCTGTTGGCTGGAGGTTGGGGTTGGCCGACTGCTGGTTTAGGAAGCCCGTGTCAGGACAACTGTGGCTTCCCGGCTTTGCCCAGCTGGTCCTTTGCTCCAGCAACCTACCTGGCTATTTCTCATGACAATCGCTGATGAGAAAGAGAGGAAGCAGTGGGCAAGTGTTTTCTGAAAAGTCTGGGCTTGCTTCTAATTACCTAACATCCCGTCAACCTAGAGAGTTCTGCAGACTGGGTTTAAGAGTGAAAAAGAAGACCCACCGTGATGGGAGGGCACTGCAAAATCGAAGAGCCAAGCCTATGGACTGTAGAGACACAAGAGAAGGGTGTGCATTGCAGCATCCAATCTATCATGGACACAATGAGCAAGTCCTGCCTGCCTGCCTTCCCATGCTGCTTCACCCGCTGTGTTCAGCTCTAGCTTTCCTTTACTGAAAACGCATCAGGGAGACATGAGATAGTGATGGTTTTCTAATTATTACAGTTATCATAAAGTTTATACATTTCTTTATTCTCTTATTCCATATATCTTTGACTTAGAAGATAGCATTCAAACCCAAATTACAGGAGCCAAAATCTTGTGATAACAGAAAAACTAAGAAATAAGAGGATTCTGCTAGATAACATGACATAGCCAAATTTTTGGGCATGAATGTCTATGTGTTGGAATGTGAGGCTCTGAGTTTGTCATGGGACTTGCATTTTCTTTTGTGTGTGTGTGCGCGTGTGCACGCGCGGGTGTGTGTCATATGCCATACATTACTGATGCCTTTCATCTTTCCCTTTATGTGAGTGGATATAATTCAATGGCCATCGCAATGCAGCTGTCAGCACCATCCTCTGATGAACAAAGCCATATTTTGCAACTATGGCATGATGTGACCAGAAGGCTGTATTTGCTTATGTTCAAATCCATACCCATCTTTTGACCCTAGCAACCAGGCACTATTTACAAAATTAAAAACATAAATTGCATAAGCAACCACAGTGAGTTGCATTTAATAAGTCCTTAGCTGATGCCAGAAATAAGTTACAACTCATAATAAATGAAAAAAGCAGTTCTGAACACAACTCTGAGCAGTTACAGAGTTTGGAGTGTCTGTCTCACAAGGGTCCACTTGATTCAAAGTTTAGTAGCCGTGGGAGGAACAGATCATGATGAATTCCAAACCAGGGTTGAGCTCTCTGCCTTCGATTGTTAAGGTAGGAATGTTCTTTTCATAGAGTTAAACATGGCTTGAGCTCTGACAGCAGGCAGACCTGGGTTAGAACTCAGCATTTCACTTGTTTTGTGACTTTGGACTCTTTTTTTAACTCCTAATGATAAAGAGATAAAGAGAGAGAGAGAGTGAGATACAATCGAACACAAAATTAGACAGAAAGTGACTCGAAAGATTGTGCTTATAGCTAATATTTTCAAATAAATGCTCCATTTCCTCATTTAGCACTTATTTCATGAGTAGTAAATGCAGACATAAGTGATAGGCTACCCTGCATTTATTTCCAGCTACTATTAACCTCACTGACCTCCAGCTCCAGAGGCAGGAAAGCCTGATAATAACTTCTTAGCTACCTTTGTATCAATGAGGGGCCAGTCACCCACTCGTAATTAATACCATATAGGGGAGAATTAATAAATGGCTTCTGGAAAAGAGGGTTACTCCCTGATAAGAGGAGAGGGGCTCATGAGAAGTAATTTTCACCCTAGACATCCTCACCTTTCATCTTTGGCTGCACTCATGTGGGAAATGATGCTATGGACTGCGGCAACCCTCTTGGAACCACCATGCAGTAAGCCTGAGTAAGTGAATTCACTCAGCTGCACACGTCGGAGAGGCAGGATGGAACACTGTGGGGTCCTGGAGACCTCTCTGAACTGATAAACCAATCTTTCAGTAGCCAGTCTTCAAATTGCCTCACAAATAAAGGGTACATTCTATTTGGCTTAAATCACTGCTTATTACGTGTGGATAGATGTGCTCCTAACCAGCATAATATGCTCAGTTTCAGAAAGTGTGCCATGTTTATTGCTGTAAGAAAAGCAGTAAACTTTTCTGCCCTCATGGTGATTCCGGGGATGTAGGAGAGGCAGGTGCTATGGAGAATGGGGGCGAGTTGAAGTAAGACAGGCAGGGGTGGCTCCATTCAGGATCCTGTGGCCTATGGTTGATTTTTATAAGATTGTTCTCAATAAATTGATCAGAATATATTGAACTGAAGCATTTTAAGCAGAGACACAGCCTGGCTTGATTGTATACAGAATGTCAAGTGGTTTTTTCACTGTCAACGATGGCCAGTGGACTCCAAGTCAAAGATGAGTTGATCTCCTGTCCACAACCACACATGGAAAGGGTGATGGGCCAGGTCTTCAGATGCTGAGAGGCAGAGAGCTGCAGTAACGTGCACTCATCCGCATCCAGGCCAGAGGACTGAAGATGTCTGCAGATTTCTGTGAACAGTCATTTATGACACTCAAGAAACCAGTGATCCCTGACATGTACAATCTCATCCAGGAATCTGCATCAACAGTGATAAATCACGTCAAGAATATGTACCTTCTCTTAGGATGTGCACTTCTGTGGTCTTGCTCCCCCAAATTCATAACCTCTAGTTACAGTCAGTAAAAATGTCAGACAGATCCCAGCTTAGAATATTGCACACAAAGCCTGAGCATTACTCCTTAAAACTGTCAAGTTCATCAACAACAATGAAATCTTGAGAAACTTGTTTTCAGAAACCTAAAGAGACAAAAAGACTAAATGGTCGGTGGTCCCCTAGATAGGATGTCGGTAAATGAAAAAAGACACCCTCATATGTTTCCCTCTTTGTCATCTTTACAATCTTATATTATTTCAGATATTTCAAGGTTATTGTCCCTCTTAATCTCTTTAAAAATTTGTTTCTTCTCACCCAGGATCGATTAAATGCAGCGAATGCCACAGCAAGACTGAACTCTTGGAATGAAGACCACATCCACTGGACTCGCATGCACGGCCTTCCATCGTGCTGCTGCCCCACACCCCTGTACCAGTGTTACTTCAGGGAGAGAATAAACTGGGTCCGAGATAAGAGCATCTCTCTGCCTGTATCCTGCAGGAGGCAGATACAGAACAATGGGCCCTTGCCTTTCAGCATTCAAAAGATTTTTTTGCCCAATTTGGTCAGGAGCAAATAATAAGGGACATCATAGGGAAGAGGAAGGGATGCTAAGCTCAAAGAAGCATGATTGCAGGTGTAGAAGCCAGCAGTGTTCCGCTGGTGCATAACACCCTCCTTCAGCTTACAGCGTCTGCAGTTTAACTGCCAAGAGAGGAAAGGAGAGGAGGGGGAGAAGTGGGGAAGGGAGAGAACAGCAACTGAGGAGAGAAGAAATCCACTTTTTCTCTCTTTGCATCTCCTAGTAAACTTGCCACTTGCTGTCAAAATAGAAAGGACATTAGGGGAAAAAGTAAGGACATGTGAACAAAGTATGGATTGTATTAAACAATAAGGTAGCAATATTTATTCATGAGTTGGACAAATTTATCATACTAATGTAAGTTATAATAAAAGAATGGTGAGGTATAGGGTATACAAAATTTTAACTGCATTAGCTCATAGAAATGAATGCAACTACAAAACTATAAACCTTTGAGAAGGAACCTAAAAAAAATTATTTGCAAATGGACTAGGCAAATTTTTCAGTGACAAATCAGAAAGAAAAAAGTGATAGCTTAAAAATGTCTGCTTTTTGAAAGAAGTCATTAAGAAAATGAAAGAGAAGGTAGAGACTAGGAGAAAGTCTATGAAATACGAATATCTGATGAACGACTGGCATCCAGAGAGTTTGAAAGGCATCAACAACGAAATGATGATGAAAGGACTTTCCAAATGGGTACAAGTGCTGAACAGACTTTTCACAAAGGCAGATCTTACATACTCATGCAAAACCACTCCACGTTGGTCACCAGAAAATTGCAAAGTCAGTCTCAAGGATATGTATCATACACCCACCCCACTACAATTTCAAGAACAGACCATCACATGTTTGGTAACAGCTAGCAAATTCCCATAGTTGAGAAATGGAAAACTTTTTGTCAGTTTCTTACAAAGTTGAATAAACACTTGCCAGCAAAGTCTGTGCTATGAGTTTATCCAGAAGAAATGAAGACATTTTACATTGATAACAGGTTTATTCTTAAAATGTAATCCCAAGAAAAACAGATGATTGCATCAACATGCTTGTATCTCAGCAATGGATAACTAAGTTGCAATACATACAAACAATGGAATATTACCTAGGAATATATGGTAGTCAAATATTGATACTTAAAGTCACAGAGGCATCTAAAAACTTGTAAGTCTCAGGAGACAACATAAATCATAGGTGATGTTTGTCTCTGCAAGCAGTGGTTGCTGAAGGCAGGTCTCAGGTAATTCAAAAAATGTGTGAGGGAATTCTGGAGTGATGCAAATGTTTTCATTATTGTAGAATTATCTAGGAGGGTTTATTCCTTCTTCAAATCTCAGTTGTGCTTAAAATAGTTGCATTAAAATGTAAAGCATCCCTCAATAAGTTAATTTAAAATTATGCTGGGTTCAGATTGTGAAGGGGGTCACCCACCAAATTACAACCTCTATGAGAAGAGAACAGTGATATTTGTTGTTGGCTTGTAAGCTAGAATAGTGTCTGGTACATATTAGACATTTCACCCATTGAAGGCATGCACTAGTAAATGCATTGTGGAAGGGTGATCGGTGCAAGGGTTTTGAACACTTGCTACAATTCAGACCCATTTTCTGGGTAGGTGGAGCAACATCATATTGTGTTTCCCAGGCCTGGCAGGTATGGCTGTATGGCAGGTGGATTTTAGAAGCTGTGTTTAATTCATGTGTCAGTGAAGGTTATCACAGCAGATCAGTTGACAGCACAGGGTCCCCCTACCTGGTTGTAATGTGCTGTTTCCTCTTTGAAAAACAAAAACACTCATAGAAATACAGACTTATATTCTAGTACACACACACAGAGAGAGAGAGAGAGAGAGAGAGAGAGAGAGAGAGAGAGAGAGAGAGAGAGAGAGAGAGAGAGAGAGAGACTTTTTTTATTTTTTGTATGTCCAATCTCCAATCCTGCTGGGATGATGCTTTCTAAAACTGACTGATACATAAGAGGATGTCTGTGCGGGAAGAAAAGGAATAGGAAACAATGCTCCCTCAATTTCTAAATAAACCATGAACATTATCTTCTCAGTCTCGATATTGAATAATGTGATCAGGAGCACGATGGTTATAGAGAAGGGTGACCCCTGAGGAGGCCCATCTCTCTCTCTCTCTCTCTCTCTCTCTCTCTCTCTCTCTCTCTCTCTCTCTCTCTCTCTCTCTCTAGCTCTGTCTCTCTCTCTCTCTCTGATTAAACTGAAGTATGTCTTTAGAACTTTCCTACCAAATGCAGTTTTAAAACTCTGGGCATCTTGCTTCACCTTTAAGGGAAGCTGTGTCATTGCCTTCATAACTGGAAGCAGCAAATCAGACATAAGAAAGGAAGCCCACTGACAGTGATTGATGCCCAAGGCTTTCCCCTGATTCGCTGATTAAACTCATCAATCTATATGCAGAAAACGTGTCCCAGGCAAATGGAGGCAACCAGCCTTAACAGATCTGGTTGTCAGAACTCTGGGAAAGGAGACACTCAGCTTGGGGGTGTGTGGAACACCCGGGAGGGAGGACATCGCGAGGAGACTTGGCTCCGGGGGAGAAGCTCTGAGGTCAGAGTCTCCAGGAGGAAACGTGCAGGAGCTGGAGCAGTGAGGGTGGCCCGTACTCTAGAGAGTTCATAAGAGAGCTACCAAGTTTCTCGTGGGAACTGGAAGATCTATGGAGGATTTAGGACCAGGGACAAACCCTTTCCTTCTTTCTTTGTTGATTAACTCTTTCTCGTCTTGTTAGACACAAACCAAGAGTTATCCTTTCAAAGCTGCCTTCCCTCCGGTCCTGCCACCCCTGTCCCTGAGGCGGCTGCATCCGAGGCTGCCTCCCCATGTCCCGTGTGTGCTCACCTGGCCCACAGCACTGACCACTGGCCCCTGTGGTGCTTCCAGTTCTTCTGCTTGTCTGACCATTCATTCTGACCCTTCGAGACAGGACTTCACTTGGCTCATTTCTCTGGATGGACACAATATTCGGTGAGTCCATCTATTCCGTGAGTCAAACTCCTCTTACTGGGCTCAGTTGTTTGCTTCTATTGCTGGATTTTATTAGTGGTTGTTTCTGAATCCTATTCCACTTCCATTATCCTCCCACCACCACATGAGAGTCCTAAGGCTTCAATCGCTACCATCTAGGAGACTCAATCAACACACATTTTCTCACAGCTCTGGAGTTAGATGTCTGAAACCCGGCTGTTGGCAGAGTCGCGGGTCCTTCAAAAGCTCTGAAAAGGACCTTCCTCGCTTCTTCCAATGTCTGGTGGCCCCAGGCTCCATCACACTAGCCGTGCCTCTGACTTCTCATCACCTTCTCTTCTGTGTGTCTGTGTCTCCCTTTCCATCTCTTCTAAAGACTTGTTACTGGATCCCTGGATCCAGGGTCCTCCTGATCCCAGATAACTCCACCATCGATCCTCACCTTAAGGACATTGTCAAATAAGATTGTGTTCTGAGTCCACCATCCATCACCCACTATACCCACTTCTGCCTGGTCCAGACTTGCAGCTTCTTTCTCAGCCTGGTGGTATGGGCAGGTAGACTCCACCTTCAGTTGCAGGTCTGGCTCATGTGACCCAGTCATGTCTGTGGCCACACGAGCATCCACTCAGAGGGTTATATGACCCCGCTCATGCCACCAGTGCCACAGTGCCAAGGAGACCTGATTCCAATGGCTCTTTATGAGAAGCATACGCTTCTGTTTTTATTGGAAATGTGGAGGGAAACATAGAGCTATGGGGCTGTGGTCGGTCAGCCCGGGACTTGAAGAGAACTTAGAGGAACAGAACCTAGAAAAGGAGGCATGAGGAGGGAGAGAGAGGCAAGAGGAGAAGGAGTGAGGGAGGGAATAAAGGAGGTGTGTATTGGTCACACCATCCACTGAGGCCTACAGCGAAGTCTCACCTGATTAGTAGCCAAGCAGATTTCCTAGGTTATAATAAATCCTTTTGTATCCAGTCAGTTCAGATAAAATGTTCTGTTATTTGCAACTGAGATTCTTTGAGGATTTCCTTTTGGGGGAAAGTTAGTTCTAGGTGTGTATCTTGCAGTGGTTATGTTGAAATGTAGTATGTCTGAGCATTTTATCTTTTTCAGTCTTAGTCCTTATTTTTAGCTAAATTAATGCTAAGAGTTTTTAGGGGGTTGCAAATCAAAGATGTGATGCTATTTACTCCATTTACTTCTGTGTTTCACTTCCACAGACATTGATGATATTTTGAAGGCCTTATGTCATGTGAAGATTTTTCTAAGGTGAGTGCAACTAACATCTAAGGAGTCTATCATGAGCCAAGGCTGATGCTTTAATATGATTGCATGTGTTCCCCACCACCTGCTATGTTCGGCACAAGTCTCCTTGGATTGGTTTACACTACAGGGACTGACGCTGAGAACAGGTCACTGATGTGCTTAGAGATACCCAGCGGACATTCTGCAGATCCAGGAAAACAGCCTGGGTCCACACCCCCTTAGTCCGATCAGTCAGGAGCCAAGCAGGCTCTTAAGTTCTCAGGGAACTTGAGGCTTAATCAGTGATATCATACCAACATCTGCAGACATTTTTCCCATGAATGAACCTTCACTGGAAGTTGGAAAATGTGACATCTTGACTTGGTGAAAGATCCATGGTTGTATGTTAGGGAACTTGAAATCCTCTACTATCATATTACATTTTATCAGTGAGAACAGATGTACCTTTTTCTAGGGAGACAATGTATAGCTTTCTGTAAACTTAGTTTCTATAATCTTCCTATACCTAGATCAACGTGGTTTTTGATGGTTGAATTCAAGCAAGATTCTAGTAGTGAAAGAAGAGTGGAGAACTTTCTTTCGTGTGTTAGTATCTTCCAGAAAGTGTGTTTCACATGAGCTGGAAGTTAGGGAGAGTCGTTGTGAAAAATGGCGGACAAGGTGATGGCACCCAAGGGTGGGGTTGAGAAAGGCAAGAAATTCAGTCCTGGAGTGAGGATGAAATTCCCCAGTGTAAGCCATATAGAAGGACAATACTGAGTTGCTGGGATCACGGCAACTCATGTGGAAAGTGCAAGCATGATCTCTGGAATCTTGGTGATTCAGAAAGGCTAAAGTGCCATCTCCAGAGGTATCTGTTCAAAAGAACATTGTTGAACAGCAGGAAAGATTTGGTAATTTGGAAAAAGTCTCATCAAACTTAGGGTGATCATTTTGAGTGAAAATGTTGCTCAGAAGTTTTATTCTGCTTTGTTGATTTTAGTGTGCAGTTCCCAAGCATGGAAACTGCAGTGAAGCAAGGCTGTTTTTTCCGCCAAAATGTCTTCTGCATGTGCCTGTCCTTCTTCGTGACCACTGCAGACACACTCCCTAGGCCGCACCTGCTCCATGCAGGTCAGAAGTCACCCCAGTGTCATTCTTTCCCATTCAAGAGGTAGAATACAGATGACTTGGGATCAAAAAGAATATGCAGAAGGTTGCCACTTCCTCAAAGACAAAAGGCAGAATTCTCAAATGTTTGAGTTCCAGAATCTCCCCCACATCCTCAGTTCAAACAAGCCATTCCCTGACTTGGTATTTTTCAGTGGGTGTACAGAGTCTCTCTTCCTACAGAGTCCTATGTCTTCGGCATGGCTGGGCATGGCCTGTGTGTGTATCCCGCTGTGTCTCCTGGTGCCCCTCTCTGTTCTCACCCTCTCTCACCATTTCCCAGAAGGTTGGGGGAAGATGGAGGAGATGTTCCTGAAAGGGACAGTGTGTGATTCACAGTATATGTGGGGCATGCCATAGTCTTTTTCCTTCCTTCCCTCAGAGTTTACAGAGACAGATGTAGACTCTTCTGCCATTAATTTTTGTTATTTTATTATTATCCATGCCATATTTATTAATAAATAATTTTAGTGACTTATCCTTTTAAGTATTAGTGATTTATTTCACATCCTTTCTGTTACTTATAACAACATCTGCTGCCACTTAGTAGAAGAAATAATTACCTGTACTATGACAATTACACCATGATCAAGATGAAAAGGATGCTTTTTGCTGACAGTCATTAAGTCTTGTCTTTATCTCTGTGCTGTGTGAGAACTGGTATTATCTTTGAAAATTTTGGTAAAGTAAAGGGAAGAGACAAAACTTATCAGAGGACATTATAGAAAGAATATTAAACACATACACATTTTAGTAAGCAAAGACCCTGCATTGGACATGAAATATACACTATTTTAATTGTCATACCAATGCTACAAGCAGAAAAGTATTATTATACATGTTTTATTGATAAGAAGCCAGAGGTTTACTGGTAGACGACGTGGATGTTTCAAGAGAAAGAAAGGCAAAAATAGAAGTCTGCTGAATATGTCTGTTTCAATGGGGTCAATTTAGGCTTAGCGTCATAAACTTGGAAAGTGCATGGGTTTAGCCCATCAGTTATGTCCTGGGACTAAAACAATTTCCAACTGGCTTAACATAGTCTCTACCAAATCAGTAAACTCACCCTGGACCTCTTTCCTGGGAGCTTGGCCTTTCAGCCTGATGCCAAGTCTCTAATTCAGCTTGCCCACTGCCACCAGGCCCACCCTTTCTTGCCCGAAGGATCTGCCCAAGAGCCATCCCAGTCACAAAAGGAACTTGTGGGGCTCAGATTCGACTTCTGAGCTCATTTCCAGCATCAGGGCTGATTTACCAAGTTCTACAGATGACAATAAAGGAAAAGGCTGTGGCCTTACCTTCCTGCCCATCTTACTCCTGCATTCTGTGGACCTTTATAAAATTGGATTAATTCTAGTCCTTTCAACTCTTGCTTGGGTTTTTGCTTCCACATTTGGTCTTCCAATATGGTCGTGTCCATTTAGATTTCAATGAATTCAGCTAATTGCAATGAAATAGAACTCAGTCTTTAATTCCTTGGTCCCACTGACCACATTTCAAGGGATCAGTGGCCCACATGTGGCTGGCGGTGACCATTTCGGAAGTGGAAATAGAGAGCATTTCATCACTGCACAACGTTCTACCGTGCGAGGCAGCCCCAGTCCTACTGATGGTTTCAGCTACTGCATAGTAGGCCCTGCCCCACCGTGGTCCATGTTCATCCATCAGCACAGGCACAGGGTCAAGCTGTTTGCTTGGCATCTCTGTGGAAGAGAGTCCCTTGGTTAAGAGCATTCCAGTCTCTTTTGAGTTAACATTTCTGGCTCTGGTGAGGGCAGACTTGGGAAGCATGGGGTTCTGAGGGAGAGGTTTATCTTTCCTTCGTTCAGTGCTCACGGCACTCAAACACCTCTCATGTTTCCTCACCTGTGCACCTCTCAGGTTATTTTGAAATCTGGACACGTTTTGTCACCTCTCACCTTTTATTATTTATGTTGCATTATAACATGAATTAGGTGTTTGGCCTACACGATAGCAAATCTTCTTCATCTGTTGTCAACAGCAAGTTCATCTTGTTTCCCTACAAAGTCAATCCCGTTTACCTGTTGGCTTCTACCATCCCACCTCTTCCTGCAACCATGGATGAATTCTTTTTGCATTTTCATTTTTTGGCTGAAAGTCTATTGAGTATTTGATTTAGTTAATTTTAGGTCTATTTTTGGTTGATTTAGTTTATTGGTCTGCTTGCTATTATTATACACCACATATGACAGGGATCATATGAGGTCTGTCTTTCTCCTTCTGCTTCTCTCACTGAGCCTCATTGCTTCCAGGTCCATCCACGTTACCTCTCACCTGTTATCACCTTTGGTGAAGACAAAAAGAAAATGGTTTCACATGACGTGGTTTTCTGCGTGTGTTTCTCTCTGATATGCCGTGCTTGCCATTCGTCACTCATCCCTCCTCTTCATGCACACACGTCTCTGTAACCTGTTCTCTAGGTGCACGTTGCGCCATTGTGAAATCACATTCATTTGTAAAGACAATTTTATTTTTTTATTTCCTGCTGAAGTCATCGAGTCACCCACTTCTGCATTCATTCATTCCCTCCCTCCCTCTTTCACCGATTCATGCTTCCATCCACTGCATCAGGATTTCCTGAGTGCCCACTCTGTGCCTGGCTGGTGTCAGCAGCATGTGTGGATTTTCCACATTGAAGTATTTGCCACACATGCTCAGGGCAGAAAATAGAGATGCTAGATGAGGAAAAAGCTAATGTGGCTATTCCAGGGCGGTGAGTGCTCAGAATAAGAGCAGTTAAACACGTTAAGAGGAGAATGGAATCTTGCCGGGGATCCAGGAGGTCTCACCTGCAGGAGTTTGTGAACCTGACACATCTGTGGGGCTCGGTGGGGTGTCAGAGCATTTCAGATGGAGGACGCCTGTGTCAGGCGGGAGCAGACAGCCATCAAAGCAGGCCCAGAAAGCGAGAGCGTCTGCAGGACAGCGGGCTCCAGGACAGAAGACAATGGAAGGCTGCAGAGGAGGCAGTCACCTTGTGGACACCAGGTCATCACCAGGGTCATCCAAACAGGGGCACTAAGATCCTAAGAACAAGTTCTGTTAACAGTTATGCTGGGACAGCAAGCACAGACTGAGGCTCTGCCAGCAAACTGGGATGTGTAGTTGCCACTTTACCTACAGGCACTGGGTAGCTGACCATACCTATTGTTTAAACGGGACAGTGCCTTTTAAATATATTTTATTTATTATTATTTTTTTTTAAATTTTTATCTATTTTTATTGTTTATTTGTATTTCCTGAATGTCTCATCATTTTAATATAAATGCCACTTTTGTTGCATTTTTAATAAACCAGGGTCATCTTTAATGTAGGGCAAAGGGGCAGTTAAGTTACCCCGGCCCAATCTCGAGGGCGGGGGCCCAAAATGTCTGTCCCCTTTGCCCCATGTTAAAGATGGACATTGCCTGTGCTGACTGTGTCATGACCGCTACTGCTGTTCCTGTCCCCCATGAGCAAAAGAGGATTCCGTTCCCCACCCCACATACTCCAGCTTCTTCAAAGGGTGCAGAATACCACAGAATGGTTGAGTTGCAGGTAAGTGCTTTGGGGGTTATTGCTGTCACTATGGGGGTTATCTCTGGTTTTGTGGGGTTATCTCTGGCACTGTGGGGTTATTTATGGTAAAGTGGCGGTTATTGGGCATTTCTGTCACTGGGATGGTTAAAGCAGCATTTTTTAGGCAGAACATTTAGAGCAGGGCTTATAGGGGCTCCAGATTTGGTCTTCACCTAAGGTGCCAAATTTCCTTGCACAGGCCCGGGCCACATGTATGAAGTCTCGCCAGACAACACGTCACTACTATGAGATCACCAATGGGCATCACATAGGACTTACTTGTTGCTGGCCTGGCTGCTCTGCACCTGCTTGGATTGTTTCATCTCCTCCCCTCCCTTTGGTCACTAGTGCATCACCCCGTCCTGTTTTTCGCCAAACCCGTGTCCCATTTTTGTCTCAAGGAAACAAAACCACTAAATGATTCAAAGTTGAGAAATGCTCTGATAGAGTAGCATTGTAGAATGATCTCTGCTTCTAATGCATTGCTGGGGGGAGGGTATCAAGAGCAAATGTCTCAGGAACACTCACTGGGACAGTGACAAGAGTCAGCCTGAGGGAAGCAGCCTGTTTCGGGGGATGGTGAAGAGTGGGAAGGAAACTACATTCTGGAGTCTGATGGACAGGGAGCATCTCAGAAACCTTGCTGGAATTGTGGGGAGCAGATGGGGCATCCAGCAAGGTATTGGTGGCGGATATTGGAGATATCAGGGACCCTGACCCGCAGGCTTCTGCGCACGTGACTTTCCGCACCTCCTTCATTCAGGGGAGCTCCACCCTGTGTCCCCAACAGCAGCTTTGCTCACTGATTCATTACTATTGCCCCTCACTCCCTTTCTCATGTAAAGATTGAAAAGATATTTTAAAGATGCAATTCATAATTGAGACATGTAATGAATTTGCATATGTGTTAAATCTGTGCAAACAGAAAATCAATAATAAATCAATAGACACAGAGCTGTTTTTTCTCCTGGGCAGAGGGCTAGATGGCAGGAAAGTGGGCAGAATTAGTATTCTAGCAATAGCACCTTGAATTATAGAGTACTCAGCAGCCCATGCCGCAGGACCTTGTAATTCAGCGTTCTTTACTTCTCAGGCCGTTTGGTCCTGGTTCCTAGAGCCTTGTCTGCTGGGGTGGCCGTCACACGGACTGGCTTCCCTGGCGCTGTCCACAGGTGGCTGGCTCCAGCGTGCATTCGTGGAGCGAACTCTAACCGGGTCTTAAATCAATCACAGACTGAGTGACTGCACAGTGTTCCAAGCAGTTCACTTAATATTTGAGCAAGAACATGTCATTGGGACTTTCTGAAAACAAGTTTCTAGACAATTAGGGAAAGAGTCAAAACCTGTTTATAAGGTGGGCTGTGGGTAGAAATTCTTGGGGCTCTAGAGGAAGACCTTACACTTTTTAACCATGAAGTAATTGTCCAACTCTTCCATTGACCTCCGAACCTGGTGAACTTGATCTCTGACACATGCAAAAGAGAAATGAGAGATAACCAGCAAACAAAAAGCAGACCTTTAATTACATTCAATTTCTTTATACTATAGTGTCTGCCCTTGGGGTGTTTGTTCCAATACCCTAGGGGATGCTTAAAACTGTGGATATTGCCAAGCCATATATATATTCTCTCTATGTATGTGTATATACTATATTTTCATATCTATAGCTGTATTTATCTCTATAGCTATATCTGCCTCTGACAAAATTTAATTAAGAAATAAGACACAGGAAGAGAGTAAAAACAGCAGTCATTAGACAGAACAGCAATGATATACTCTGAATAAAATTATTTGAATGTGGTCTCTCTTTCTCAAAAATAGCGGATTGGGCGTGATCTTTCCAAACTGCGGCTGACCTTGGATAACTGGCCATGAAATGAAAGCTCCCATACGGGGCACTGTATCGAGCCATCTTATTCTGAGACCTCCTACGTGTAATTCCCCACAGAGGAGCCTGCACGAAGGTTACTAAGATGCAAGAAGGCACCAGCTTCTGCTCAAGCGCACAAGTTCTAGAGGTCAAGGCAGGAGTCAAGCTGAGACAGAGGTTACAAAGAGTATCAGGGACGGAGACCCTGGGCCTAGAGGGTACCCAGGGTGTCTCCGGGAGGAAATGCTCTGGACGTCATTGTCAGGAAGGTAGGGGCCAGGGGGCGCTTCGGCGTCCTTGGTGTGGGCAGGTCAGGCCCATCCACCTGCTCCTGGCACAGGACTCACCCTCGGCTCACTTCCTTCCTGTGGCTGGGTGGGTGACCGGCTGACCGGTTCCTGCCAGGGGAATGTGCGTGGATGACGGGTGCGTGGCCTACTACATCCTCCTTTCTTCTTGCCCCTCCTCTGCAGTGTGGTGTGGAAACTAAGTCCATGGCCAAGCCCGGCCCACTCCTTTCTGGAGAGCCAGGAGGCACAGAAGTGTTTTGTTTTGTTTTTCCAATTGTTGAAGAAAATGAAAAGGGACATTTTGTGACATGAGAAAATTATATGAAATCCAAATGTTGATGCCAATACATAAAGTTGTATTAGAAAACAGCCTCACTGTGTGCCTCTCACCCTGGAAGGTGCGCTTCGCAGCAGCTGAGTAGCTGACAGAGGTGGGTCTGACCCTTGCAGCAGTGATGCCAAGGATATACAGGTAGTGAGGCCATGCGTTATTCAAATATACTGTACGTCACATGTTATTATGTGTATTTAAGTGACCATAACATAACTTTAGTAGTAATATATAACCATATACTTGACAAATTGTTATATAAATATACAACATGTTTTATTGTATATGCAAAATGTATCTATATTGTATATAAGATTATATGACCAAATATATCTTTGTAAATAAATGCAATACTTTATATGACATGTATTTTATATATTATACAGTTTTATATATTATCTATCGATCTCTCTGTATCATTTATCTATCTACATCTACATCTATATCTATGTATATAATTTCCATGGAAAAAGAGGTCTGTGAAAGCAGTGGTTTCTAGGACTCATGAAAATAGTAAGACCTAAGGTAATTTACCCAGTCAACTGCCTACTCTTGACTGTTTTCGGTTTATTTCAGCACTGGCTGAGATAAAAATAGTAAGTTGAACATTCATCAATAAAAATTGATAGACATAGCTATGCATATTTTTTTCTGGAGCTACTGATATGAACATGCTTTGTCTTCTAAAAGTGTCTACTTCATGGGCTCCAACAGTGTCCTGGGCATAGTGTCTGCTGAGTCTGACGACAAGGAGGACCTGGTGGGAAAAGAATATTTACAGACTCATGACACGAGAATACTCAGCTTTTGTAACCAGGTCCTTCAATGGTGAGACTTTGGATGAATGTTCTGCTTCCTTTTTCATTATTTTCAGAATTATCAACATTAACAATAAGTTACGATTAGGAAGACACCTTGATTGGACTTTCTCAGAAGCAGGTTGGAATGACATCTGAGTTCTGGCCCTTCCCCGGGGATTCTTTCCTAGAGCTCTTTCTTCCAAGGAGGCCCTTTGACCTAAAAAATCCATTGCTGCAGGCCTTTTAAGTCTTGAATCCATTTCGAGTTAATTTAGATGACTGGTGGAAGATAGTGGCCCGATTTCATTTTTTCTGCTTCATAATTACTAAAAGACGAGATCTTCAAAGTTCTCACCTTAAGTGAGAACTAGGTGGTGAGAAGTGTTAGCTAAGATAGGGATCTGTTGCAGTAATTAGATGTATCAAGTCAACATGAAGTATTTCTTAAACTTATATAATGTTGCATGTCAAATTTATCTCAATAATTGATGTCCCAAGACAATGTTTGGAAAACATGTTGGAATGGCTGCTTAGCACATTCCATCACAATCTAGACCCCAGGAATCTACGTTTAGCGCTCTCGAGTGGTTCTCACACATAGAATATTGGAGAGTTATTGGCTTGGATATGAAGCCCCAAATCCACTTGACTTCAGAGTTCTTCAAAAACTGGCCCCGCTTACTTTTACATACCACATTTTGTGTCCTCCTAAGGTTCTCATTCATCTACCCAATTTATTTTATCCTTATTATCTATAAGATGGAAACTTGTAAAACTTTGCGCTAAAAGATAATATGCAATATTAATTTATATGTTCAATAAAATTATATCAAAGTAATATTCTAGGTCATTTATATGTTTCAGGTGTGCACTTCACATATTAGCATCTGCATATACTACAATAAGGTTACTGAAAGTTCAATTTTATCCTTCGCCATATAACTGACCCTTTTCACCTGATTTGCCAAACTCCATTCCCCTTTCCTTACAAGTAACTCTTAATTTGGTCTTATAATATTGGATTTAAAGGCTACAAAAAATTAGTTGTCTGCCTTGCTCTTGCCAACAGTTCTGCTGCTTTTTAAGCTCATTAAAGGAATTGGGATGTGATTCCTGGGGACCCCTCTATGCAAAAATGGAGAGATTCTTTTCCACACCCTTCTTTGCCTTCCACCATGCACTGCCCCACTTGTTTGAAAGAGATGTCTCTGCCGAGGACCGATGAGGCACACACATGCCCGTGCGCGCGCACACACACACGTGCGCAAACCCTTTGTCACGCCTCTGTGCTTTTGAAACTCTTCTTCCTGCCTGGATACTCCTGTTTTCCACCAGCTGCTATTTGACCTTCCAGTCCCAACCAGACCATCTTATTCTTTAGGTCATTGCTGCTTGAATCTTTGCCATAGAATTCCAGCAATTACTTTAGCAGTAAAATGACTTTGTTTTTCACTTAGGTATGTTTATTTTAAAAGGAGGTTCTAATCAAAAATTACTCGCAGAAACACATGCAATGCACTCAGAAGCCTGAGTCCCGCTCCATGTCCGGTGGACAGTCTGAGATGAGTCAAGTTAGCCTTGAATGGGAACTTTCTTTTTGCTTCCCATAAGAATGAAGGAGACAGAAGAGACCTTGTCATCCCTGTCTCTACTGTTTGACACAGGTTGGTGACTTCATGAACCTCTCTGTGGTAGAAGGGGCAGTGGACAGAGTCAAAGAACCTTGGGTAGAACTCCACCATCTTGGTTTTCCCAATCCTCCAAGCCTCAGTTTTCTCATCTCACAAACGGGAACAAAGACATCTTTGTTCATCTCACTGGGTTGTCTTTAGAGACAAATGAAGTCAGTTTTTCGAACAAAAAAACAGTTATCTCTGTGGAAGCTTTAGGGCCTAACACAGGCATTTTGGAAATTCAGAAGTTCCATGTTGATTGTCACATATTTGGAGGACAAGAGGCATGGTTGACATTGAGTGGAGGGGATCAAAAAGCCAGCCATTCTGCAAATGAGGTCAAGTGCTGCCAAAAGAGAATAAATCTTCCTGCAGTTTACAGATTCTCAATGTTAACAGACATATGTTCAAGTGAGTTACCTGTTTATCAAATGAGTTAACTCTGTTTAATATGTCCTGAGCCCAGAGCTGATATCCTTTGTAAATGCCAACAAAGTTGTCCTTTTTTCCTTCCTTCCTCCTTTGTCTTTCCTTCCCCTCCACCTAACGCATGTGTCATTTTGAAATAATTTATATAGAACTTGCAAACATTATATGATGTCTATATATACCCTTCATGCAGTTTCCCCCAGTGATAATATCTTATATAAATGATAGTTCAATGACCAGAACTGGGCAATTGACATTAGTCTTCTACAAACTAAACCACAGAATATATTCATACTTCATGCACTTGGCATGCACTCATTTATTTATTTCTGGCATTTTGCTCTTTGAGATTTTATCAAATCTATAACCCTAACCCTAACCCTTAATCCTAACCCTAAACTTAGCTATATAGCTCATGTGCCCATCATCAAAATCAGGATGAAGGATTGCTTCCTCACCTCCAAAGAAACTCCCTAATGACATTGTCATTATCCATTCACTTTTAAGATATTCTCTTAGCACCATACACGTTGTTGAATGAGTGATAAAATAATAAATGACATATCAATAAATCATCATTTCCTGCATCATTGGAAAGTGGTCTTAGTGGTGGTGTAGACTAAGGAACAGCACCTAATGATAAAACACATCTCAAGGATGAGACCAACACTGAAGGGGGAATAATAGTTGAATCAGAAAAACTGCTACTTCATACAGCAAACAGTTCCCCAATGCCAGTCCTGAGTCAAAACAGTTTAATTAACTAACAAAGGTAGTTGTTATGGTAACAATGCCACTCATCTTCTTCAGCAAATACACCGTGTAATTGACCTGCTGCTTGGCAACAGCCAATAGACTGGATGACAGATGATGACACATTTCAGCTGGTGTGGATATTGTGTTATCAGTCACAGATCTGGCCTCTGGACATGGAGAAGTTTCCCTGAGAACATCACTGAGCCAATGTACAACATTCCTGAAGACCTCCTCCCTCACAGAGGTACCCAGAAGCAACTGAAGTCAATGCCTACATTGTTTTACTAGGTCAAAGGTCTGGCAAAATCAATATGAAAATTAGGACAAGATTTGTCTCGCTATAGAACCTACTTAGAATGATGTAGTCATTTTCTATGTTCATAAGTCTGCTCAATATCTCTGAAAAGCATTCCCTTTATCTCTCTGTGTGAAAGTGAAATATACACATATAAAGATACACCTCATATGTAGAACACAAATCAGTTTAGGCAGAATTGTTGAGAGTCGTGCAAATAGAATTTTTTTCCTTCAGTAATTCTGCCTCCTTGGCGAGCTCATCCTCACTCTATCTCCCCTTTGGTACTCTCCCATTCAAGATAGCCCACACTGCACATTTAAAACAGTATTCACTTTCATTCAGGGTAACTAATTAATTACTTCTCCGATTGCTAAGAGACATGTCTTTCTTCATCTGCCTCCTTTAAGCAGTAAATATAATATTCAAATGTATCACAAAGGAAATACAAGTTGTGTGTGTGTGTGTGTGTGTGTGTGTGTGTGTAGGGGTTTGTGTGTAGGGGTGTGTGTAGGGGTGGTGCTGAGGAGGAAGCTACCATTGGATTAAAGGATTTATGGTTGGGTCACCCCAAGTGTGCTTCTTAAAACACTAAGGAGTTCACACTTGGGGCCAATACTTGCAAATTCAAAACTGTTCAGCTGCCAGGCTGGTAAAGTAAACTGTGATGAAGGCAAATGTAGGGATAAGGAGGGAGCTGGTGAGGAAACAGCTCCTGCAGACTCCATCTAAAGGCATTTGAATAAGAATTTACACATAGCGTTGGACTCTGAAGATGGGGGTGAGCTTGGTTCTGATGTTCCCTGTGGCATGGCTTCATGAGTCTTCTACACCTAGGTGCTGGTGGGATCCAGAAAGTCATCTTCAATCCTTGGGGACTGACTGCATGGCTGCTTGTGTCCCTACTCCCAAAGAATTTAGTAGAAGAATCTGAGAACCCTGCCATCCAGTTCATTCTTGCTCTCACCTCCTACAGGAAGGAGGGCTAGGGAGCCCTGTGTTACCGGTTGTGAGGTTTTCTGCAGAAAGACCTGCGTGCTGAGCTGGCCAGTATGGATGCATGTTACTTCAGTGATAGGTTTGCATGAGAGTGTTGTCCTTCGGAGAACCTGCCGGGAAGATAAAATCTGCCTCTCTCTTTTAGGAAGAAGTCAGACAGCATTGCAGTTAAGTAAAAGGAGAGAGGGAGGAGAGGGTGAAGCAGGAGTAAAGAGGAGTACAAGAGAGGAAAGAAGAGGAAGATAAATGAGAGAGAGAGAGAGAGAGACAGACAAACAGATTTTATTTGTTGAGTGCAATTCAGACACATTTAAGACATATATCAAAATCAAATGTCCTCTTTTTTCATCTACACCCAGGCTGCTTGTCCAGTATATCTGATTTGAATGTGTGTGTATATGTGTGTGTGTGTGTGTGTATGTATATATATATATATATATATATATATATATAGTTACTTTGCAGCAATTCAATGCCATCAACTAAAATTATTGCATAAGGGGAAGCTAATTTGGGAGGAGCAATTTTCTCAGAACTGATTGCAGAAACAGCCATACAATTATCTCAACAGAGCACTTAAAACATTGCAGAAGGGCTGTGCCATCTGATTTACCCCCATATTCTGCATCATGGCTTGATTTTGTACATCTAATCACACTCAGAATGAGATAGACGCAAGGCTCAACTACTGAAATCGACCACTGATCGGGGAACGCCCACGGGTGGGCGTTCACACTCTCTTTCGCTCTTCTCCTCCCCTCTCTGCAGACCAAGCTCTGAACAGCTGTCTCCATGATGGAAACCAGACACCACATAGCCGGTCTTGCCAAAGAAGAAAGCTTTAGCCAAACTGCATGTTTTTGCATCACCAGTTCTTGGTGTTTCTGATGAAAATTGTTTGCAGATATGTATTGCTAAACGATATGCAGAATGCTCTAAAATCAGCAGCAGAAGTCATTGGAGGAATAAACAGAAAGATATTTGGGCATGTTCTTCTTCAGTTGGGACTTTCAAAAGGAGAATGTGACAGGCACTGGGTTTAAGCAGGATAAAATAATAGCTAAAAATGTGCGTCCTGCATAGTCATTTCCAGAGTTTGACTGCCAGCCGGGGAGCTGCTCGCTGCGAGACCTCGGGCAACACATTTAATTGACATTGTGTGTATACACTCTGCTTCTTTATCCACTCATCGTCTATAGGCTTAATGTTGTTTCCATATCTTGGTGATTGGGAATAATGCTGCAGTGAATACGGGTATAAATAACTTCAAATTAATGTTTTCTTGATACACCATGGAATACCACTCAGCTACACAAAAAAGATGACATCTTGCCATTAGCGACGACAGGCATGGACCTTGAGGTTATTATGCAAAGCAAAATAAGTTAGAAGGAGGCAGAAAAAAACAGCATATGATTTTGCTTACATATGGAAGACAAATAAACACAGAAAAAGAACAAACAGGACAAAACAAAAACAAATTTTTTGATTATGACAACAGGATGGCCATTTCTGGAAGGGGAGAAGGATGCTTGACAGGTGGAAGGACTTAAAGAAGTCATCGTCATTGCAGTCAATGGAAACTGGATTGGTGGAAGTCAACTTAATCCATACAGATGTCAAAATATAGAGCTGTGCATCTAAAACTTAAAGGAGAAAACAAAAGAACCAAAAAGGCAAAACAAAACCAATGTTTTAGATTATGAGGTCAAAATGGTGGCCACCCATGGAGGGAAGGACAATGAGTGTGGGAAAACAAGGTAAAAGAGGGGTTCATTGCATGGTGGATGAAAATTAGACTTTCAGTGGGAATCATAATGCAGCATTGATAGATGTTAATTATAATACTTTATACTTGAAAAAGGTTATACACCAATGCTACTTCAAAAAAACACTTTTCAAGTAATACTTAATTTCCCTAACTTGTGTTTACCCTT
Source organism: Solenodon paradoxus (assembly GCA_004363575.1). Taxonomy (NCBI): domain Eukaryota; kingdom Metazoa; phylum Chordata; class Mammalia; order Eulipotyphla; family Solenodontidae; genus Solenodon; species Solenodon paradoxus. Next base: position 207,622 of record RJWH01000975.1, read on the forward strand.
ATTCAAATTGAGACTCATGGTGCCTCTCTGCAAACATAAGGACTAGGGCTGATGTTTGGGTAGGGTGGCTGGACACAGTCTCCTGTCCAGGAACACTGGCCATTATTGCCACTGATATCATTAGACTCTCCTGCCGATAATTGTATGCGGTTGGCCTCCTTCCCATTTTCTCAGATGAGGAAAATGAGGCTTAAAGAGGTGGAATGGCTTGCCCAGTGTCACCTCTGATAAGGGAGGCTGGGGGCTCCGTCCCAGGCTGCTTCAAAGCCCACCCTCCACCCAAGCAACTTAATGAGGGTTTCAGCTTCACGCTTCTCTCCTCTTGATTAGATGTTAAATATTTACCATCTTGCCTCTCTAGCCTCTTTAAAAATGGTTTAATTAAAATCATTCGTTGAGCTCATGATAAAAATATGTAAATGTGATGATTTTTGTGAAATGAATCTATTGTTTCCCTTTTGTTCCCAAAGGGCTGTGGATAAGAGGGGATAGATAGCTGGAACTTCCAATGAATTTGAACAAGCATTTGATAACACATTGTATAACCGATTTCAAGGTCTGGTGGACACAGGATCCAGCCATTCACGCATGTGAAGCACAGCTGGACTCATTGGAAGGCATGAAGGGAGTTTGGTCTCAGTATTTTTTAGGAAGAACAAGGGAATGAGTCTGAAGAGGCAGACTTGGCCATTGCTGCCCCTGTTAGGCTCAACCCCAGCTCCGCTGCCAGAAGGCATCATGGTGGCTGTGTCTTCCACTCTGAGACCACTACCAATGAATTCTTAGTCTCCCTCAGGCTGGTGCTGGTGCTCCCAGAATAACTCACTGTGCTTCCTTTATTCAGTGAGTATCTGCTCGATGCTATGTTCTGGGGGCTCACGTCCTTGCATTTGACACATATTTCTGCATTGAGAATCTGTGGGCTGGGTGTGGGCTTGGTGAGTGGCCTCTTTCTAAGGCTTCAAGATACCCAGGAAAAGTCATATAAACTTCAGAATGGATGAGCTCACCTGGGTCAAGAGATGACAGTCTCCTCTGCAAGCACCTTTCTATTTTATGCCTCAGCTAGCCTTAGCTAAATATACCTACAAAGTCTACTCCCCAGTCTAGCCTTATGATCTGGGAGCCTTTTTGAATAGCTCTTCCAGTACTAGATAAGTCAGATCTCTAGACAAACACTCACATGTCAGTTACCTTCTCACAGATTAGAAGTGGTGATTAAGCAATGGGTGAGAGGGTGTAGTTATTCAGGTACTAAGGCCTTTTTTATCTCGTGTCTCAACTTTCCTCTAGTTCTCTTGATTAACAAGAATTGTGTGGGGTGTCTTCATGGGCCAGGAAGGGGTGTAGAGTTCTACTTACTCTCTTAGCTCAGCTACATGGACATGGGAGGACGGGGCACGCGTGAGCCCTGTGCCCAAGAAGAGGTGCACACGCTTATTGGTGAGTGCATGGCTGTGCTGTTGGGGTTCCTTGTGGAGAGAAATATTTCAGGAGAAGACTCTGACACCCAAAAGCACATCCTGAACCTCCAGCTTGGTGCTGGTGTGAAATGTGCCCTGGAAATAAACGAATGAGTCAGTAAGTGAATGGCACCTTCATTACTTCATTACTTCAGTTTAGTGGGCAATGGATGCACTGACCCCCAACACAGGAAATGGGACTTACTGTGCATCCATGGTTTGGTTCCAACAAGTGCTGATTCCACTTTGTGGTGCTGTACTAGGAAGGAGGGACATGGGGCATAACTGGGACATTTCAGCTGCCTTCTTGACCTCTTGGACATTTCTGTTGGAATTTCTGTCATCTTACTCCCTTCTGTGGATAAAGGCTTGGGGTGGGAGTTTCAGTCTTTTAGGTGATGTTCTTACCATGGTCTCATTCCCCCAAACTCACCCAGACTCTCTCATCTGAGCCAGAGTTTTCTTTCCATCCAAAGTCCCTAAATAGATGTCCTGAAGCCACAGCCTGCATTGTGACCACCAAACAGCTCTGTGTGGCTCGCTCATCGCCTCTGACCACTGGACAGTGTCCTTGGTGTAGAAGTAGTTCTTCTTGTTAAATATATAAAACCCTTTTCTATCTCAGAAAAGTCTGCACGTTCAAAAGCACTGTTTTTGTTTAGGCACAAATGCCCGCTTGGAACCCAGAGTGGGTCCTTTGTTCTCCCTTCCTGTGAAAAGGCCACTGATTCAAAGGAGGGCAGCACAGGGCGATGGGATTCAAGAGGACGGCAGCCATGCTGCTTTCCTAATTCAAGACACTGCTGCTCTTACAACAGTTCTATTAGAACAGAGCTGAACACCAACCTTATCCTCCTGCTCCATCAGTTCCCCGTCCTCACCTTCAGATTCCAGCGTCGGGCCCCAGGCAGTCTTGGGTTGGTTCATTTTATGTGTCAGCATGTCTGGGCCACAGCATTTGGTCAAATGTTATCCTGGGCTTTCTGTGAGGGCAGGTGCAGATTAGATTCACATTCCATTGCCCTTCCTTGTGTGGGTGGCCTTCATCCAATCAAATGAAGGCCTGAAGAGAAAATACACTGAGACTCACCTACTGTCCCACAAAATAAAGCAAGCCAGGAAACACTTCTTCTAGTTTTCAGACCCAAGACTGCAATACTAACTTTTTCTGGAGTCTCCAACCTCCAGTCTGCTTGTGATTTGGACCTCCCAGTCAACATGTTAAATCTCTCTCTCTCTCTCTCCAAGTGTATATGTATGTGTGTGTGTGGTGATGTGTGTTGTTTGTGTATATATGCACATATATGCATCATGCAAATACATACACACATACATCTGGTAAAAGGTGGACTTCAAATATAAACTCCAAATATTCTGCCTCTCTTTCCCAATGAAGAGAGCCAAGACAAATTTCCAGTCAGTCACCTTGAAAATAAAAACTTTAAGGAATGAAGATAAAAATAATCAAATTTATTTATTTTATTAGCGTGTTTACAGATGCATAATTTAAATGCTTGAAAACTGCAGACCTCATGTTAATACTGTGAATGAAATAAATTTAAAAAATAAATCAGTTAAACCTAGATGAGTTGGAATTTTCTTAGTGGATCAATTTGCATGTTCTCTGGTTCTTAATTTGTTTGTTTTGAATTTTACAAAATCAGGAATTTTTAAGACAGTGTCACCTCAATAGTACTTACTTTAGCAATTCAGCTTAAGAATTATCCCCTTGAGAATTCTCAAGGAAAATGAATGTTTTGAAAAATCTTCTTTCTTAAGCCTTCCTCTCTACTCCCCCTAATTTTGAGAAACATAACTTTTGGGATAATGAAAGCAATCATTTTTTTTTTTTTTAAACCTTGAGATTTCCTGATTTCTACTTCTACCATGAAAAGGATTTTCAAAAACAGAAACTTTCAGATGTTATAATAATTGTAGTGAAAAATTCCTCTTGAGCTTTAGGAAATCTGTAGCAGCATTAAGAGACTACTGACCATGGGGTTACAGAGAAATAAGCAATAGAGCTGCTTGGGAACATCAAACCAGCTGAACACATACAGGTGTCTAAGACTTATTCAATTAAGTTTTTGTTCTCCACTATACCACTGAGAGCTTGTTTTTTTAAGTACCTAGACTCTCATATATAGAGTAAGTTCTGTATTTCTTAGAGATATTTGTGAAGAAAATACATCATTGTCTACTCAGGTACTTCTAAGAGTGACCCGAAATATTCATTGCCCACCTGCCTCCACTCCATAATATCCATAGTTTTGAGAAGATGGGCCATCTGGGGGGTCATTCTGGAGTGTCTTTGCTCCTTCCTTTTCCTGAGGTCCTCAATCTACTGAGTAGAGTGGAACAGTACTGGAGGCCAAGTTGTTTCAAAGGCTTTAGATTTGACACCCCTCTGTGGAACAATGCTGGCTAGTAATTACATAATGTCAGCCAATTTCTGTGTTCTAACAGTGCTTTTAAAAGAAACAGGCAAAATGAATTTCACTAATGTATTTATCTAACACAAAATAGTATCCTTTTAACACGCTGTTAAGATAAAAAGAATTTCTGAGATATTTTACATTCCCCTTGATGTTAAGTTTTATCTTGTGACACGTGACTTTGGATACTCTCTCCTTCAAAGATGAAGGGCGTCTATGGTGGTGGCTGCCATCTTGGAACTACAGCTCTAGATACTAAGAGTAGATAGATGCAGTCTTATTTTCAGCACAGAGGAAGTAACCTTTTAAAACTTGCCAGTAATTAAACGCATCTTTTTAATGATCGTGTTGGAGAGATGGGACATACATCGATTTCCAGAGTATTCTATTACAAAGACACATGTGACAATTTAGATGTTGATGCACCATCAGTTCAGATCCTACATTGACATTTCTCTGCCTGTGATCTGGTGTACCCTGGTCTCCTGATCTCCATCTCCACAATTCGGATCATTCTTTATTTCTGGTGTGGCCCTGGACTCAAGGTCCAAGGTAGGGTAGAGAGCTCATCTTTCTGAGTCTGTTACCCTGCTGTCTCTTAAAGCTTTCAAGCTTCAAATTAAAAAGAAAAAATGTATGAGAGAATTCAATTTTCACTGAATTAGGTAGTCAAGAGGAAATATGTCTCCATTTGCTATTGACTATCTTAAACAATAATCAGTAATGGCAATAAAATTGTCATTTTTTGAAAGCCTCCTCTCTACTCAACATTTTCATGGAATTTTAAGTATGGTAATAATTTATTTAATCCTCATAACTACACCAGAAGGGTGAAATCCTTGTTTTATAGATGGCGAAGTAGACCTAAAGGGAATTCCTTTGTCTAAGGGCAGAGAGCAGGGAAGAGATAAATAAGGATTTAAACACAGATTTACGTTGCTGGTTGAGGTTCAAATTTCTTATTCCAAAACTCATGAGCTGGGGCTGTTTAGAGAATTTCTTCCAAGTAGCATGACTGTACTTTTATTTGTTGTGGATCTTCTGGTCCTGAAGGGAAAATAACCAGGTTTAAGATTTGGATTTCTTTTTACCATTTACTGTATGGCTCTGGGAAGTGATATATTTGAATTCTCATTCTTCCTCTGAAAAAAGTGGAATCATAAATCCACTTCACATGGGATTTATACAGCTTGGGCCTCAGCACATGCCACAGCAGGAATTTAAATCAGGAAAACTAGAAGGCACTTAATTGTTTGTTAATAGTGGGCAACCAGTAAAATAAAATTGTGTTGTATGTAATGGCCAAAGGATTAGATATTATATCATCATTAAAATCAAGCTCTCTAAGGCTATGACATGTCTAGAATCTGGATGCAATGTTAAGTCATTAAGAAAAAGATAAAAATAATATATACCATATGACCCTAATTTGATGATTCATGAAGACTCACACACTCAGGAGAAAAATTCCTGCCGGGATTCACCATTCTTGAGGTGATCTTGGGTCAAAAGCTGCAAGTGTTTTTGTTCTTGGGTTTTTATTGTTGTTGATTTTCAGTGTAATTTTCTATAATGATTGTAAAATTTCTATAATAATTGCACATTAACTTCTTTTTCTTAAGAAAAAAATGTATTAAGTGACATCTCTAGCTCTCAGGAAAAGTTCACTTTTAATGAAGACCATTTGATTCATCACATAAAGTTTTCTGCCTCCTACACTTGATGAACTATTTTAAGTTTCCTCTTTCTTTAGACACCTACAGCTCCTATTAATTCTAATACACTCGCAGCCCTCATTACAGCACCCCTGAGGGACCGTAGAAACAAGTGCATTTTCCAACAGCGTAAAGTGAGGTCATGGGGAAAGGAAGGAAAATAGGAGACTTTCTGGTTCCCTGGTGGCCTCGGTGTCGTTCCCTCAGTGCTCCAGGCAGCAGTGAGCTGCCTTGGTTGTGTATATACACATACACACATACACATAGCAACAGCCGAGATGAAGGTGTGGCTCGTTGATGTGAGCATGATTTCCTGCTTTAGGTAGCAATGCCCCTGCTCCAGCGAATAATTGAAGTGCTTAACCAAACAAAATCTTCTTTAAAGGGGAGTGAACCTCACTGTTTTCATGGAAGGAGGAGGTGCAGCAACATCGTGGCCTTGATTCTTTTTACTTCTTGCTGTAGAACTTGGAGCTAGTCTCTGAACATCCAGAGATCCTCCTCTGGGAAAGTGCTGGAACTTTCCAAGTTCTGCGGATGAGCTGAGACGTAGCTAACATAGAAATCAGAACTTCTGTGTCCCAGATGCTCCCTCCTGTCTACTCTCAGATGCTTAGAAAGCGCTTCTCCCAATTCTCCAGTCTATGGGAATATGACTTCACTCAAGTCTGAATGAGGTGTGGAGGTCACTGGGTATCTGTAGGGAGACAGAGAAGAGCAGTGATGTCACAAGACTCCACTGTCTGGAGGATGGGCTTCATTCTAGGCTGGGTGTCCTTTCTGTTTGGCTGTGTGTGCGTGTATGTGTGTGTGTGTGTGTCCTTGAGTAAATGACTAAGTTAAAACCTGTATTATCAAAGGTAATGCCGGCTGCATGTCCCTTGGAATAGGCAACAGGGGAGGATAGTGATATGTGAGGATACTGGGTTTCAGGTCGGGATGGGATGTAAGGTCTGTTTTGACCTCACACAGGCTTGGGGAACTGTCCATTCCTTCAACTCTCTAAACCTCTGGGTCCTCTTCTGAAGAGAAGCTGTCAGACCCTGCCTCACACACTGCTCATGACAAGAACCAAGTGAGGGCGTGGATGCCCAGCAAAATGCAATGGACTTTGATGATGACTTCGCTGAGAGTCCTTTCGTTCCCAATAAAAGACAATGTGTTACCCAAACATCCTTTGAACATAGACTAGAGCTTTCAAACCTGCTCATACAGCTGGTTTCTCATTTATGGTCAAAGGTAGAATTCGCTCATGGTCATCAAATAAGAAACTGGAAAAACCTTATCGGAGTCTCCTGGGGACCTGTCTCCCTAATGTCTCACCAGATGTGGTGAATACTGAACGAAAAGTTCAAGTCTGTTCTTCCCTTCCACTTTTTTTTATCTGAGGCACTTGGACCCCACTGCACATGCCTGGAGGAGGCTTACAAGGTGGGGTGTGAAATTCTTTTCTTAAGGAAAAAAAAAACCTAAAGGGAGGGAGTGGGGGAAACTTTATAGGGCAACATGAAATCCAAAAATAAAAAAAGTTCCTTTTATGAAAGCTATCCATCAAATGTCGAGGATAATAATCAATTTTCTGTCACAATGAACTGATAAAAGCTTTCAGTAATAATGTCATGGAGGGAAAAATTTGTGTTAGAACTCGAAACGCACAGCCCTGATATCAAACGAATTCATAAAAGCTCAAAGCCGCTGTAGCCCTCGGAGGCATGACAAAATACAATTTCTCATCCACAGGATATGGAATAACTCCCCCTTTTTTATTTTTACACCAAGAGAAGCAAAAGGAAATCTGAATTTCAAAAAAAAAAAAAAAAAAAAAAGTATCACACAACCCTGCCTTTGCAGGTGAACGTTCACGATCTTTTGGCCATCGATATCAGAAGCGGTTCTGGTGATTTCTCTCACATCATGCAAATGGCTGCATAATGCCAGCTCCTCTTGGAATGTAAAATCAAATCAGCATTCTAATGCTACAAGCCGGTGATGAGCTTGGGAATAAATATGCAGGAGCGCATAAAGAAATCAAGGCAATCAAGAGGAGCCAGCGTCCTCTCTCGGACTATAAATCTTTGTCTATTTCAATCGTAGGGCTGGCCGAATCAGTGTGAAATTCCAGAGGGGATGTCATCAATTTCTGTTAACCTCTCTATTCCTCTTTGTGTTGGCCCTGGGGTGATGGATTGGTTTTGTCACTTCTGCTCCGTTCGCAGTATGTTCACATGGAAGGGTGCAGGCAGGTTATAAGGAAAGGTTATTGCTGTCCCAGCCTTGACCCTCGCATTACTCTCCTCTGCAGCTCCTGGTGCCTCGCCATGCAGGAGCATGGCTCTCTCCTTCTGGTGGCTCAGCTCAAAGACCACATGTTGGCTGGTCCAGTGTTGAAGCAGAGGTCACCACTTTGAAGTGAAAATAGAGCCATCGATTCAGCTTCGGAGGAACAAGTGTGAGATATTAAGACAAGGAAAGGAAAAAGGAGTCTGGACTCCAACAGAACTCAGTCCAGTAAGTGCATGGCATGAGGCTCTGTCTCTCTCGGTGTCATTTTCCACATCATAACTGTTTCTTGTAGCCCTACTGTTCTAGTACTTTCTAACAATTCCAATAGAGTAGGAAAGCTCTGTTACTCCCTTGAACTTCCTTTTAGCACATGACAGGTCTTAGCCTGCTTAAAATAAGTGAACATTGACCAACATGCTCAGGAGCTATCTTTGAACTCAAGGTCTCAGGGTCAGTTATAATTGATGTTGGTGTGGTTTTTATTAACCTGCAGTTTTATAACTCTACCATCCGATACAGTCACACTAGCCACATGTAGCTATTTAATTTTTAAATTCATTAACAAGAAATCAAATTAAAAATTCATTTTGTAAGTGTCACTAGTCACATGTCAGTACTGACTGGTCTCATCTATGATTCAAAGCTATGTATGGAGCAGCGCAGACACTGAGCGTTTGTATCTTCATAGATGATTCTACTGAGCAGGGCTAGGTGAGATTGCATTTATCTGCATGGGCCTGCGCCTTTCAAAGCACTCACCAGGGGAAGCCAGATATTTACTGCAGAAAGGCTGCCATGTTGAAACATGGGGGTTCAGTTATATAGCTATTAATCAAAGAGGAGGCATGCTCATAAGCTAATGGCTTGCCTGGAAATAGACTCTAAAGGAATTCCAAAGATGTTTCAAGCTTGTTTTGAGTGATGGCAAAGTTATTGAAATAAGCATAATAGAAAGCCTATGGGCATTTGCTTTAGACTGATCTGAATTCCAGACATCAATCTGACCTAGTGTTAAAACTTGGGCATTTTATTTAACTTCCATGAACCTCAGTTTTCTCACACATAAGGAGTAATTGTATTTACTTCCTAAGGGTTTTCCCCCTGAAGCGTAAATGAAATGCACAAATGTTTAAGAGGGTGCATCAAACTGAGTAGTTTAAAGGTGTTTGCTCACATGACTTTATAAAGTCTATACTTTGATCTTCAAAAGGGATTATTAATAAAAGTGTGTAGTAAGGAGAGGAGAAAGGCAGATTTTTAATGACTAGCTCATGGGGCAAAGCACAGCTAACCACCTTGGGGTTGTGGTTGTGATTTGCTTATTTGGGGGGTCAGTCGGGGCAGGCATATCTTATCTCCTGGTAACCTAAGACTCCAATCCCCAGTCCAACTCTACAGGGAATGGGGACTACCCATCGCTTTGGCAGGGAGTGCGTTGGCTGACTCACCAGGAGTCAGAGCCAGGATGCTCTCCATGGGATGGCACTGCCATACCTGGATTCCATGACTGATGGGCACCTCAATCAGGCTGTGTATTTCTCCAACTCCTGTAGCCTTCACTTCCCTTCAGAACCGGAGCCCCTTGTGCAAAGGGGAGCCTCTCTGCAAAGCCTTCTCTACCTAATACCTGGGCTCTCCACTCTGGCATCTGCACTGTGAGCCCGTTCAAAGGTTCAGCATCCACCCTCCCCTCCATCTCACAGAGCTCACACCCTACTGTGTGCTAGTAGGATTCATTCAGCAGAGGCAAATAGTCAGGAGGCTTCATGTCTGGGTCATGTGCTCAGATTATTTGTTTCTAAAGCACATAGGCCGTTGTCTTGCACATGGGAGGTCCTCTGTCAATTTAAATAGCTGGTAAATGGTGAGTACGTAGGCATGAATGTTAAAGCTGACAATGTTCTATAACACAGTAAAACATCGCCAGTATTCAGAAGACTAGTTTTCTTAACAGCATAGTGGCATTATTACATAGCTCTATTTAAGATTCACCATTTAATTAATCAGCTTGTTAACTTATTTGTTGTCCTATTATCTTGTTCCAAGATTTGAGATTAGTAGCAACATACATGGAACAATCAAGTTTAAAATAAATTAAATAAAACAGAATCACTTTTGATTCACATTAATGAAGTTCCAATAGCTAAGACATAGTGCCTCCAAGGTAGCAAAATATTATCGAATTTCTACCATCAGCATTTTCCTACATTATTTCTAAAGCTCCAAACCTACTTGGTTTTTAAACCAGCCAATGCTCAGAGGTGGGTGTGATGGTTAACTGTATGTGTCAACTTGACTAGGCTAAGGGAAGCCAGGTAGCTGGCAAAACATTGCTGCTGAGTCTGTTGTGGAGGTGTTTCCGGAAGAGATTAGAATTTCACTTGATGAAATGAGTTAAAATCACCCTTCCCACCATGAGTGGGCAATATCCAAATCTTTGAGGAACTAAAAAGGAAGAAAAGTAGAAGAAGGAAGGATGCATCCTCTGCTGAGTTAGGACATCCCTGTCCTGTTGTCAGATATGAGTGCCCCTGCTTCTTGGACCTCTGAACTTGGACTGAATTGGACCACTTGCTTTCCTGGATCTCCCCCATCCTGCAGAGGACAGATCATGGGACTTCCCAGACTCCTTAAATGAATGAGCCAATTAAATAGATAGTTAGCTGGCTAGATAGGTGGGTGGTGGATGGATGGATGGATGGGTGGATGGGTGAGAGATATAAATAGGACCTGTATGTCTGTATACTCCATTAGTTCTATTTTCCCTGGAGAACCCTGACTAATAATATGGAGGTTAAAAAACTTACAGTTAGCATGTGTTTTGGATCACTCAATAAATGTAAGATTCTGCCTATCAACTTGGGCTTTTCTATCTACCATAGGAAGCTACTATTATGAAGTCCAGCTTGGTGAACATAGAAGTATAGGAAAATGGCCAAATGGCCAAGGCTATGATTTCCATGACTTAGAAAAATTACTCTGTTTGGACATGGATATTAAGTTCATGAGATAAAATTCTGCAAAATACAACCTTTAGTTAAACTTCAGCCTGGTGCCCCAGTCCATACTACAAAACATGAGTTCCTCTGGAGAAATTAGCCATGAGAGCTCAGCTCCTCCACTTTCCAGGGAAGCAGAGTGGCGGATAAAGTGCAGATCCATGGAGACAAGCTCACTGCAGTGGACTGTCTGCCCTGCCTCTACGGGTTCCACTGCCTTGAGCAAGCCTAGCAGGCTCTACAGCCTTCACTTTCACCCTCGGTAAAAAGAGAACTTTTTGTTTCTCCCTAGCAGAGCCGTTGTGAGAGTTGAGTATGATAAACTCTGTAATGCTTGCAACACTGCTTATGAGGACTGAACTGAAGATACCTATTCCTACTTCCTTGATAACTCATGCTTTTGCTGTGCTCTACAGTGCACAGTGTCCTTCCATGTGTCTGATTTCCTGGGGTCTTTGCTCGTGAGAACCAGATGTGGTACAGAGATTACAATGACCATTTTATTGCTGAAGAAATTGTGTTTTCAAGAGAATGCAGTTATGTAGCTCATGACCAGAGGGCTAGGATAGATTGGATAGATTTCAAGTCTAAAAAGTTTAGAATGAGAGTTGGTCTGCTCAAGTAGTCCTGAAGTAGTTGGAAAATATTAACATTTCTCTGGGTTCCAAATTAATAAGAAAATAATCATATCCAACTCAGAGAAGTATGTAAGCATATGTTTGGATGCTTGCATGTAGAGATTTAGGACAGATTGCCCTTGAGGTGGTGATAATGGAAGAGGATCTCAGGAAATGGGGTAAATGCAAGTGAAGGACATAATTCATTAGATTAGCTGCTAGATTGCAAATTCCATGAGCACAGAGATGGACCTGCTCTTGTTTCTATCTCAAAAATACCCAGAAAATGTCAGGGTTGCCATAAAGTTTCTGTTTAGCAAATAGAAGACTAAGCAACTGACTGGATGAAGAAATGAATGAATGAAACCAGAAGGGAAAGTCATAAGTTGACAGGTTAGTGGTTCTTGATAGAATCAGTTGGAGGGCTTTTAAATGGCTCCCATGTCTGGCCCCATATCAGATGCATAGAATAAGAATTTCTGGGCTTGGGCTGTGAGCAAGAGCATTTTTTTATAGTTCTCCAGGTGAGTCTAATATTGAGTTATAACAGAAACCACTAATTAGCCTTATTTATTAAGGCAGGTGAGAAAACTGTAACACAAGCAGAAAGGACTTGCCTGAGGTTACAATGCAAATCCATGGTGCTATAAAGGTAGGGATTCTGCCCTGAGTGTGAGTGTGTGTATGTGTGTGTGTGTGTGTGTGTGTGTGTGTGTGTGTGTGAATATGTACTATGCTTGGTCATGCCATTGTTTCTCTACATATTCCTGTGAACACTCCCTGAATGTTTTTCTCCCCTCATTTTCTTACTTGGCTTTATGTCTCCTTCCCTTACGAGTCTTTTTTCTAGGGTTTTCTCCTTGTAGAAGAAATCACTCACATCCACAGGCTGGGTCACCTTCCTCCATTCCGTGCTCTTAAAGTCCTCTGGGTCCCCCAAAGCCAATGGGATGATAATTACTCTTGTGAATTCTTATGCCTGTAGCCTCCATTAGATGGTGAGATCAAGGGCAGAGAGGATGTCTCTTTTAGCTACTTGTTTCCAGGACTTGACACATGGGCTCAATTAATAGATAATGAATAAATGTGGGCCAGTTGCTCTACATACATAAAAGTGATTTGTATATACGTATACCTATCTGTGCCAGTGTATGTCATTTGTGTAGAACTTATTTACAAATGCATCATTTTGATTATATATATGATTAAATGTAAATGAGATCATCTAATTCGCAGAATTTATTGAGCACCTATTACATCTAAAGCACTTTGTGAAAACAGGAGATTCATGATGTGTAGGACACAGTGTCTGACCTCACTGAAGCTCACAGGCTGGTAGGTCCAGCTAACTCACCAATTGTAACAGCTTATTTTTGAATAGTGTGTTGGTTGTGGTGACAGGTCAGGAAGCAATGCCCCCAGGGAGCAACAATAATTGTGATAAATAAATGTCGACCCAATGAGTCTTTGGGCAGTTTGAGGGCCTCTTTGAGAACTTGCTGAAAGCTGTAATGGGTACTCTTCCCAGAAAACACGCACAATGGATGCCACTTGCAGATCTATTTAGGAGTCTCCCTGGGCTGTTTGACTGCTTCTGATGCAGGATAAGGTCCTTGGACTTGGTCACTATCTCAGTGTGGCTTTCTTCCAGTCACCACTGAGGATTATGTGCCATGGACTGAGTCAGGGAATTTCCAATTCATTGCAAGTTAGCAACCCAGATGCCTTTTAAGTTATTTTGCACAGACTGGGGAGATCAAGAAAGAGCTTCGTTTTCTGCAGAGACCAGGATACGCACACCCTAGGAAGCTTGTTTTTGATGTGTCTGTGGTTTGGCAGGTGATCTGGAGAAGACACCCCTAGAATATTGCTGTCAAGATTAGAGCTTAATGAGTATACTGACCATCAAAAGCAGCACATTACCATTTTTTTTAGGAGATGTGGGATCACTTCCTGGTTTGGTGTTATGTGTAAATGGGCTCCCAGGAAGCTGAGTCACGGGCTCTACTCCCTTGTCACATCATTCACCATCCCCTTGACTGAAGCCACTGGTAGGGCATTTCTGTTTAACTACTTCATCTTGGTATTATTAAATCAGTTGTTTTCAAACTTTGCAGTCTTACTTGAGACTCTTAAAAGTTGTTGAAGACTCCAGTAGCTTCACTCATGTGTGTTCTGTCAATCATTATTTGACATATTAGAAATCAAAACAAATGTTTAAAATGGATCCAGTCATTAAAAATTACCAAAAACAGATATCTCGCTTGATACAGGAAATCATTTGTTGTAATAAAAAAATGATGAGATATGGCCTCAAGTTACTAAAGAGAGTGACATTCATTTACATTTCTGTATATCTCTTAATATCTGGCTTAATTGGAGACAATTGGACTCTCATGTTTGCTTTCAAATGTATTATGTCATGATAGATTCTTCTGATTAAAGTGTATGAGATAATCCAGCTTCATATACTTTTGTCATCTGAAAAGAGAGAAGCATTTCAACAACTTTTCAGATAATTTGTTATTCTTCTTTGATACTACACCAAAACTCAACAAGTGCTGGTTTTTCAAAGCTAGTTATAATGTGAAATGTGAAATCAGATCAATGAACTTTTCAGGCACCACTATGTTAAACTCTTTTGGTCTCCTTGAACTTTAAATGTAATTACTGGTCACCTCACACATGACTCTGAAACATCATGTGAAATGTAGAAAATACTTCTTTATGGAAACATGCAGCCCTTTCAGATGCTGACACTCTTCTCTATGCACTATCCCAAGTCACTGTCATCAACACCATCACTGACCTGATTACAAAAGTCTCCCTCTCTGGAAGCTGTCAGACTCATGAGAGTAGATACTAGTTTTCCGAAGTTCCAATTTTAAATTGAAAGCCCTAATTTTATTATTGTCAAACCAAAAAAACAATAACAACACAAAACAACAAACAAAACAACCATATTGTTGCAGTAAAAGCTACAAGCTTACTTGTTTCATTTTTTTAGAAAACAAAAGAATGCTAAGTCCCAAGATCTGAATAATCATTGTCTGTAAATTGTTATTTCAAGTAAAAATGGTATTTCATGAAAGCACAACTAATTCACATGAGTACCTTTCCTTGAGGCTACTATCACATTTCATTGTGTTGTAGAAGTGCTTTCCACATGCCTCAGTTTGTCCCTCTGAATATTGACATCCTGCAAGGTGGCATAATAATGCTGCAAAATATTCATAAAATTTTGAGTGCTACTTTACAAGGCAAAGGAGCTTTGCAGGTGTGATGAAGTTAAGGACCTTGAGATGAGGAGATTACCCTTCTTTATCTGGAAGAGTCATTCTTATGAATGGAGAACTTTTCCTGGCTGTATCCAGAGAGGGAAACTTGTTCTGGAAGGAAGGCATAGAAGAAGGAGCCAAGGGATACTGGCAGCTTTTATGGTGGAGTCAGAAATTATTCTTCCCAAAGACTGTCAGGCAGCCCCAGAATCCTACCAACATCTTGATGAAAGTGACGTGGCATAAGAAAGTGATGTGTCATGTCACATTTTTACCTACAGAATTCTAAGAGAAATGAATTGGGATTCTTATAAGCCACCGTGGTCAGTTACTGAGGAGAGGTAAAAAGCAAATGCAATCCTGTACTCCCAGGTGAAACATGATAACATTCATGCTTTTTGCAGTGTCATGAAGGACACTGTTGAACACTTGACTCGTGCTGAGAAGCACAAGTTTCACCACCATTGCTTTGTGCCATCAGTGAAATGCCACTGCAGTGAAAAGAGCAAAGGACAATTTGGTATTATCACAAACAATGTCTTGCCACCACAGACCTCCAGGATAAAGGGTCAGGACCCCCAAGATGTTCAGTCTGCTTGTAAGACTCATTGATGCGAATTGTCTGAGTCCCTTTTCTCCACATCCTCTCCAACACTTGTTGCTTCCAGTAGCCATTCTCATTGGTGAAAGGAGCTACCTCACGGTTGTTGGGATATGCATTACCCTAATGATGAGAGAAGTAGAACATCTTTCATGTGCTTGTTGGCCATCTCTATGTCTTCTTTAGAGGAGTGTCTTAACTTCTCTGCGCTTTTTTCAATTAGATTGTTAGTCTTATTTTATTGTTTAGATGAGTTCCTTATATATTTTGCTTATTAACCCCTTGTCAGATTGTGAGGTGCATATATCTTCTCCTATTCAGTAGGACGTCTTTTGTTTTTATGAGAGTTTCACTGTGCAGAAGCTTGTTAGTTTGATGTAATCCCATTTGTTTCTTTTGTATAATCATTTTCAAAGCTTCTTCCAAACATTATCATCCCTCCTCATTTTCAATGTACAAGCTATCCTTAGACTTATATTAGAAAATAATGGGCTTTAACAACCTACGGTAAGAGGAACGTTTGGGGATCTCGTATTTGAGTTCTTGAGAATTTATTCCATAATATTTAGATAAATGTAATGAGATTACCAGGAAATTCTCAGTGCAACTTTGGATGTTAACACATCAATGACCTTCTGTACATAAGCATTTTCATTGATTTAATTCTGGTTTCCTTATCTATATGATCTCAGCATTTATTGATTTAAGTTCAGTGAAGATGTTAGTGTATATGTTCTTCCATTTTGATACACATTTCCCTCCATTCCAATCAAGTTCTTCACTTGAGGTCTTGGAGAATAAAACTGATAAAATCTATGAAGTTTTCTCATGTGGGAAAACTTTTGGAGCAAGTAAATTCCCACCATCCAAACTGGAACGCTTGGAGCTAAAATTGTACACTGTGGGCTTTTAGAAACTGGAGGTGTGCATTCAAAATGTTTTTAAGTGCTCTCATTAAGAGACATGCTCTTTATGATTGATTGGTTTTCAAAAAATATCTGGCAGTGAACTGATTCAGTAATAGTTGAAAGTTAAAAAAAATAAAGAAATGGTTGGACTAAGAAAACCAAGCCCTCTTTGTGACGGGACCCAGGATGGCATATGGCACCCTACCAACCCAATGCTCTAATACTGAACCACACAGAACAAGCAGGTCCTTTATTTCTGGCTTCCTAAGCAAGGACCACATGGTTTATGGTTCACCTTCCTAATCTCTCTAAATTGTGGCTCTCCTTTATGCATGAATTGTGGAACAATTTCTTTGACAAGACCACTGTCTTCAAGGGGCTCGTTCATGGAAATGTTGATCTTTCTGTTTTCTAAGGTCTCTTGCATGCACATGGGCATAGCAATATCAGGACAGAGAAATGGCGAGATTTCTCTTCACAATGGTATGTGGACCTATTGAGATTCCCAATGAGAAGACACCGGCAGAAGGAGACAGGGACCAGGAAAGATGAGTCACGTGGAGGGAAAGGAAGGGAAAGAATCCTTTTGATGATGTAGCAGAGAGGAGCAGGGTTTTGGCAAATGTACTTGTTCATTTGTAAAAAAAAAAAAAAAAAAAGAGGTTTATGGATGAGTAGGAAAGCTGCAGTAAAGTCTATCATTCTTATTCATGCCTTTGGTGCAACTGTGTTCATTCTGGGGAACAGGGATGGATTTCTGAGTTCCTTTTCAGAATTGGCACACACAGGCTGGAACAGGTGAGATCTGAGTGGCATGAACAAGGCAACTACAGGCAACCTATATGAAAACATGTGTTACGTTGGGTTCCTAGAACGTGTTTTCTGAATTGGAATCAATAAAGTTCATTTGAACACAGGGAAGCAACTTCAGTTCTCAAGACTAAAGGCAAGGGTTGGGGCCAGGCGTGAATCAGTTCTGTGCCAGGCTATGGGTCTTGTGAAGACCCAGAAAATCGAGGTTCCATCATGTCACGCTTGAATGCTTGAACCTATGAACAAGGAAATGTGGAAGAAAAATATTTTTCTCTCTGTTTTCTTAGTATATAAATAAAGCCAGAATGATTCCATTTCTCGAGTGCTTACTACTCACCAGGCCCTATTCCAGACACATTACAACCCTTGTATCTCAAGCAATTCTATTCTACAGAGGAGGGAAATATGAATTTTGGAGTAAATAATTTGCTTAATACCTCATGATCAGTAATTGCTTCTAGTAAGCAATTTTTTGCACTTTGATGACCTTTGACAATGTCTCTAAAACCCTTCCTATTGGGAGAACCGAGGCACATCACGGATGGTGGGAGGGTGTCTTCTGTCCACCAGGCCCACCTGCTCCTTCCCAACATGGAAACCCCTATGTCTACCCCAAAGCCTCTCTTCCTACAGAGCCACCCAACCTCACCCAGTGAGGACACAGAGTACTGGGCGTGCAGTTATAGAAAAGCTCATCATTTAAGTCTGATGTTTGGGTGTGAGTCTTCATTTTTATAGAATAGTGGGCTGGTTCTGAGTGTCTGAAACTTTTTAGATGTTCACCAAATCCCTCTTCTCACCTTTTCAGTCAACTGGACAATGCTCCTTAGCCTCCCCTGTTCTTAGGAGGCGGCCATCTAACTGATTTGCAGTTAATGATAGTACAGTGAGGTGATGAGGGCCATTCACGGACTGGCCCATACAGCCTCCCTTAAAGACCTCTGGTGCTCTGGACAGTCCTGGGAGCCTCGTGTTGAACCCAGGGACCCAGGAGGCCCAGAATCACACAGCTGCTAGATGGAAGAAGCTGGATTAAGAGCTGATTTTTCCCCGTTAAAGTCCACCCTTGGTGATGCTGTTCTGGTTTCCCCAACAAACCCCCTTCTGCTTACCTTCATCTGCACAGAGTCTAGAAGTAGATTGAGTCCACTTGGGAATATGTATTCATTGAGTTGATAAAAAATAATCATTCTTTCAAGCATACAGTCGCCACTTTATGTCAAGTCTCATGACCCTTTAGGGGAAGATGGAGACTCAGGTATGGTGCCTGTCCCCACCATTCACGGTGGGTGGCACCGATTGCCACAGACTAGTGAGACAATAAGTTCTGGTGTCCATGTGACGTGGACTGTGACCATAGGGTGTTGAAACTGTCATTCTGTGTGAGGTTTATTGGGTCTCTTCTGAATGAGGGACTCTGGTTAGCAGAAGAACAAACCACAACTGGTTAGCTGACATAAAGGGGGATGCTGACCTCCCGGAAGACTGGGAACTTGGGGTCCTGGAGTCCCCCAGGGAAGGGAGCTATCTCTTGGTGTGGCTAGCTCTAATCTTCTTCAGGCCCCAGGTCGGAGCGCTTCATTCAGACCCCATCCCAATTCCATCACCTAAGACCCTCCTCTGCTCACCAACCCATAGAATGGGGAGCACAGTTTGGAAACCTACACCTTGGGGTGATCTTTGCTGAACAATTCGGGTTGACAGATATGAAGGGAAGGGATATGAGGGAAAATAGGGAAATTTGGGTTAAACTGTGTCCAGAAACAACAGGATTTCCTAGCTTAGCTTAGAGTAAGGTCCACTGGTCAATATTGGTCCAGGATGCTCTGAGGTGGTCGTTGAAACCAGGGGTTAAATATTTATCAGCTTGGGAACTTTGGACTGGTCTTTTCTTTAAACTCACTGGTAACAACTTATTTTTAAAGTGCTCAATTGAACGTTTGATACACATAGAAAAAAGCCAGTCTGTGCATGGAACTGGGGTTCTGTCCTCACACCAGGTGCATGGTGACCCCTGTAACAGAGTCATGAGCTCCTAGCTGCAGGAGACACTGTGCTCACCTTCTCCTCACTCCAGGATTCCTTCCTCTGGGCTTCATCTTCCATGTCTCCTCCCTCACACTCAACTGCAGAATTCTCTCATCCTGGTGACCTTGCCATTTTGTAAGCCATTCACTTCTTTCCTCTTTCCTCTTGCCATTTCTGACTATCTCTGGATAACACCATCACCAGCACAGCCTCTGGGACTCAGTCTTCTTTCCTGCCCCTGAGCCAGGTCACAGGCGGGGAGAATGACAAAGATATCTAGGGACCAGACCTTGGGCAGAGCTCGGTCTCCAGTCCGGGCCAGTCTTGTCAGCGACCTTGTCTATTTCTAGAACAATACCCAATGTCCTGTAAACCCTGGTTGTTGAATCAGTAAATGGAAGAAAGTGCATGGAGTGGAGTTGCTTGCTAGGAGCTGAAACAAAAGAAAAGTTCAGGAGCAGCCTCAGTGCAGTTCTAGGTGACAACTAGAGTAACAGCGTGAAAACAAATTAAGCCAAAGAAATGCCTCCCCGGAGAGGGTGTCATTACTTTCCCCATCTAGGTGTGGATGCTATTAAGGCAAATTATTTCCTCTCAAATATTTTTAGCTCGATGCCCATTTCCGTCTGCATTTGCCTTAGAGGTACATGTTTTCAACTAAGTAATAGGACATACAAATTAAATGCAATTTCAAATTTAAACCTGTACGAGTGTCACTTACCAAGTCCCCCCTGATAATCCCAGGGGGCTGCCCATAGCATTGTTGGGAAGTCTATTACTGTACTTGCTTCCCATTATTTAGTCCAAGAGATTCTTATTAAAATAAAAGCTGGCAATAAGGTTAATATTTTATGCACTATAGCCCAGCCACAGCGAATGTTTGGGTCCTAACAAATTGATATAGTTCTCATACATTTCTTCTTAGTTATGTACTTTTTTATTTTAGCATGTACATATGGACAATAAACATAGTGACATCCACCTATGACAGCTAAGGTTCCAAGGCGGCAGGTACTACAGGAATTGTAAAATTATAAAGGCACACAGCAGTCCAGAATCCTGGTGGACGCCATGTCCTCAGAACCTGGGACTCTCCACCTGACTGGGCCACCTGGCTGGGTGAGAGAGTTCTTTACAGTGACCCTCTTTGGTTGCTCCTATTACTGAAACTTTCTTGTGTCTCTTTCCCCCTCATCCTGGCCACCTGATCGATAATGACCCCTTGGTCGCTTGTTCTGGTTATCAAATACTACACTTCCTGCCCATGTTAGTCAGCACACTCAAGACTGATCTGACTTCCCTCCTCCCCTTGAGCTCCAACCCCAGGAAGAGATGTGCTGGTCTCTCTCTTCTTTCCCAACAGGAAGACAGTCATTGTAAAGTCAGCACAAGCCAACCACACGTTTTCGCAGTTAACCTGGATTTAGGAGCTCTGCTGCTGCCCTGGGTCCTGACTTTTACAACCACCTGTGTCTTCCTTTGTCCCCAGCCCACCCACGACCCAGCTGCTCAGCTATAGCTCCTGGGGTTCTTCTGTCATCATCTGAGCTTCCTGCTGGATACCTGATTCTGTCAGTGTCTGCAGTGTCTAGTGTCTAAATGCTAAGTGCACTTGATTTATTTTTTTCCCAAGAAGCATTGCATGAAAACTTCAGACCTTTACAAAGTCAAGATGTGAATCGCTCACCAATACAATATGTTACTTTAGATAATCACATAGCATCTTCAGTCTATTTTTTTGGACATGAAGGGACTTAGTTAAGGAATAGAACTTGTCTCTTTCATGTTTTTTAGTCTCTGTTTTTGATTCCATAAGTATTGGGCTCCATTCTAATTAATAGCCATCATTCAGGCTATCTGACCCCTACAGTAGCGTAGTGTAATATTGTCAGGCAGTGTTGAAAGGGCATCTTTAAATTCAAGAAATGATTTCCTTGAAAAGGACCTGTTTTCCAGCTGGTGAAGACAAGCCAGTCTTGGAAAGCAAAGTGCACCCTCACTGAGCTGCGGAGGAATCTCAGTGTCCACAGAAACCTCTGGACTCTGGGTTTGCAGAGAAAGTAGCAAGAGGTTCAGGATTTAAAAGAAGAAATTTAAGTCAGCCAACCCATTCGTTCATTCATTCATTTGCGCACACATTCATTCATTCTTTCATGAACACATCCAGTCCATCATGCACAATCCATTCATTCCATCATGCACACATTCACTCATTCATTCATGTAAATAGTCAGTTATTCATTTATGCACAATTCATTCATGCATGCACGCATTCAACAGTACTATTGAAAATCTGCCCTGTGCCTGTGTCATCAAACTGAGCCCTGAACTTTTAGGAAGCAGAGCAGAAAAAGGAAGAGGAAGGCCACCACCAGCCATCGCTGTGTGTGTGGTGTTGGCACTTCTATGACTACAACTTTATATACTTTCAAAGAGGCTGGGAACATGATTAGGCATTTTGCTTCTCTCACTTTACATTAATAGCATAAACATTTTCTATGCTGTAGCTGTCTTCATAATTATCATTTTGCTCTACCAGAATTTAATTATTCATTGCAGTGTGATTGGCTACTTAGATTTTTCTTATTCCATTTGCTTTATTTCAAATGATACTTCTAAGATATTCTCTGGGAACATAAATAGTATTTGTTTTTAAATTATCTCTTTTGACTAGATCTCCCAATATATTGGAACCATTTTTTTCTGTTTAACTATTTTTCAGTGTTAGGCAATATTGATGAACTCTGCTCAGGGAAGGCAAAATGACTCAGTGCATGCTTTCTCAACTCTCTCTTGCATATAGTTTGCAGACAGGTTGTGACATGCTCCTTGTCCAGGGCTAGTGGATGGGCATCCTGCTCTGCTGGCACAACTCTTCCAGCTGTTGGTCAGAGTTTTTCATTCACACAGATGCAGTGATGACTTCCAGTTGTTTGATTTAAGTTTTCCTTTTCTTGAAGAGATGATTTTGATTTCTGTTTTTGCTTAGTGGATTTCATGACTGAGTTTTTGGAGGTCAACTTCAATTCCTCTCTTCCCTGAGCTTTTTCCTGATTGGGAATGATTTATATCTTCATGCATACGGTTATGGCTAATAGTCACTAATATGAATTGTTGTTGAATTGCAGCTAACAAATCACATTAATAAGACACATTGAAGAAGATGGCGTTTTGGCGTGGCATCGTAATGAAGATCTCGGGCTTTGGAGGCAAGGACATTTGTCCTTGAAGACTGGCTGTGCCGTTAAACTGGCTGTGTGCCCATGGACACATCACCTAGTACCTCAGAGTCTCAAAGCTCTCATCTGGAAAATGGGGCTGATCGTGGAGCCTGCTAGGTAAGGTGGCTGAGTGTTAGATGAGATTCTGTATAAAAATATTCAAAGCTCAGCATGTAGAGATCAGCTAATAAAAATGAAAATAACTCATTATTTCTGAAGGCATTTTACCTAAAAACTTACATATGATTGGTAGTTGATTAGCATTATTGTCATCCAATCCAAACAGCATTTCCTGTGCGTGTTCCAGATGTCGAACTGAAGACTAGGTTCTGGGGAGTCGAAGAAAAGAAGATTTGATCTTTGCCCTTTCTCCCAGGGGTTCCCAGAGAAAACTAAATATGAAATTCACCAGTGTGAGAGTGTGGAGATGAAGTCATATGAAGTCACCTTTTTTGCTTTTTAAGCTTTGATTGTGTGCTTTTTCATTCTGACATTGGAAACAGGGAAATAATAATGCCCTGGTCGTGCTGTTACCCATGTCTCTTTAGCGTGATGGCACTAAGATAATATTGGAATTTAGAAACAGACGAGGCTTTAGAGCTAATGTTCTCACACCAAACCCAAGAAAAACCAATTAAAAATAAACACTTCCCAAAGAACATTTAACCCCAATCTTTGCACAAAATGCTACGTACCAAAGCGTCAAGCTTTGGGGGGCACTTGGAAGTACATGGAAACAAGGCTGAAAGAGCTCATCTACTCAATATCACTTAATACGTATGCAAATAGTTCATTTTCATAATGGGACAGGTGGAATTCTGTTCATTTAGACTTTACCAAAGCATTACACATCATTGCCTGACCATTGTGAAAGGGAGCCTGAGAGAAACTGTCTCCCTGCCCTCGGAGAGTAAGCTGCAGTCCATGGGTGAGCTGGGGTGGGGTGGGGGACAGCAGGGAACATGTCCCAGCAGGAGAGAGAGGAAAAGGGCTGAGACTCCAGGGTTTCAGACTCAAATGTTTGACCCTGCTCACAAGAAAGAGGCTCAGAGGAACCGCCTCACCTAGAACATAAAAGTGATATTATGGTACTTGGAATCTGCTATGAGTTGAGCTGAGTCTGTTGGACAAGCAGGATTGTGCTATCCTCTGAGTGTCTTTCCTCCACCTGAAAGGGTTAGGGATTATTAAGTGAGCAGCTGGAAAACATTATCTGTTGAACTGAGCTCTCAGTTCCCAAAGACCAAGTTCCATATCTCCAGGAGTCCAACATGGTGGTGCTTGAGATTCACCTCATTTTCAAGAAATTCTGGAGCTATGTTTCTTAACCTGCTATTTGAGGCTGGTGAGGGATCTTCGTGATATCAATGGGATTTTACAGGAAATATAATCTCAAACAGAAGGAATAATCCCATGTCCCAAGTCAGTTCACGAGTTTGACTGGAGTCCTATGAAGGACTCTTTTCCACTTGCGCCTTCAGAAATGACACGATGACCTCCATTTCATTGGATAGTCTTGAAGCCTGTGTGACTGAAGCAAGTAAAGAGGAGAGGCATAACCTCACCTCCCCACCTTCTAACGGAACCAGGTATTCCTGAAGAGGTTAGCAATGGACATGAAATGGTGATGTATGACAAATGTTTGTTGGGTAGGAAACAGCCAATGCAAGATCTAACTGGAATATAATAGGTTGGTTTGAATTGTTCGCATCTTATTATGTTTCCATGAAGTGGTAGATTAATGACTCAGTCATCCAAGGGGGAAATAAGAAATTTAGAAATCATACTGGAAACCTCTTTCTCTCCAGCTCCTTCCCAATTCAATCACTTTCTACTTTTGTCAGTTTCACACACTAAAAATGTCTAGTTCCACCCACTTCTGTTTTTTAGCACCAGTATCATGGTAGAGAGGCCACCCTTAGCATTTCATGACTATGACAAGTATATACGACCAGGGCACCAGTATCATGGTAGAGAGGCCACCCTTAGCATTTCATGACTATGACAAGTATATACGATCCCAGGTCCTGGGGTTGAAGTGGGGAAATCTGCTCAGACGTGATGGATTCAACCAAAGATTCAGTAAGCAAAACAGAAAGACAAAGTCGGCTCAGTGGAAAGGATAGACCTTCTGTAATACTAATCACAGTACCACTCCCATGCTGCTTCTGTGCTGTCCCACAAGGCTCTTTTTCCAATTCTGTCTTTCCCAGGAGGCTGATGATTCACTTGGGGAGAGGACTGACTGGTTTTCATCTCTGGGGTCCCAAAATTTTGTGGAGGATATGGTCCACAGGAGTAATCAAAAACACCCATGAAGGAATACCATAATCACTTCTTTGGGTAAACTTGTTCATTTTTAGTATAAATTTTGTATTTGGTGTTAGGCTACAAAATGCAAAATAGTATAGACATTCCTTCAGTTCTGAGCTTAGAAACCTTACCTACCAGAAAGACAACTCACAGAATCCAGCTCTCCTCCCCCATTCAGAATGAAGATGGAGTAAAATTAGCAGATTTAAAATAAACAATGCCCCAGGTGGATGCATATGTAAATATACACACATATGCACATACTATATGTGTGCATATGAAGCATATACGTGCATAAATATATGCATATGTCTTAAACATATATGCATATAATAGTACATATATGTATATTAAATACACATGTACATGTACTCTATACATATCTGTATATTAAATATGCATAATACACTATATGCACATATATGTGTATGCATATACATTTGATGCCTCTCATCATCAGAAGCGTTCAGTCACTCTCTTTGCTGACAGTGTCTCTCCTTTAACTGCTGTCCTTGAAACTAAGACACAATCAAGGTGCTTGATAAAGCCAAATGCTTCACTGATCTAAACAAAAGGAAGTTTGAAGCCAGACATTTGGTTCACACCCAGGGAGGGGAGGATCCGTGGAGAGATGTGTCATATCCTTCCCTCGACTTTTTCTCCTTTTTTTCTCCTTGTCTTGGGAAGCTGAGATATGTGTATTGATAAGGGAGAAGTTATTTCTTGGAGGATTTTTCTTTCTTTTTTTTTCCCAAGGACCAGGGTCAGGAAGAATCTACCCCAAGGGTAGTTGGAGGGAAGAAAAATAACAAGGCACACGAGTGTCTGGGGACCGCAGCAGAGCTCACATCCTCTGTAATCAACAGTGCATGGCTCGACTGTCTTGGTAATTTACATAATACCATCCTGACAGCTTCACTTCAGTTATCCATCATTACTGCACTGGAGTTCATCTTCCCACGTGCTCTCTCTCCACCGTGGTCTCTCTTCCATCTCCTATTTTATTTTCTTCTTCTCCATCCCCTTGCTGTCTTGCATGTGTATGCCTCCCTTTCTTCCTCTCGCTATTTGTGATTATATTTATTGGGCCGAGCACAAAAGAAGAAGAAGAAGGAAAGACACTTTCCCATCATTGCATCCTTCTTGTTCAATACATCTTTTGGTAAATGACGAAATGCCAAGTCAATGAAGACAAGGAATAGACAGAAGAAGAGATATCCCTCTTTATATAATAAACAATATCACTGGGGTGGGGGAGGGAGTCACTTAAATAAATGTTTCCAGAACACTCTGGGGAAAATGAGATCTTTGGTTTCTACATTGCTTGGAACATAAATCAGTTTATGTTTTGCATTGAACATAGATTTGCAAATAGAGAAAAATTGGACACTGAATATTCAATTCGTCTGTCATTACAATCGAAGGAGTCCGTAAATAAATAGATCCAAGACTTACATGAACCTAGGGATGGAATCAAGCCACTGCACTGATAATTTTCTGACACTGTTTCAATTGGCTGTATTCAGATGGTTAGGCCAGAAGGAAAAGGAATAAGAGAGATCGATCTTTTTTTCCCTTCGTAATAAATTTTAGGAAAAAATAAACGTTTGGAAAATTATGTAAAAGCGCATAGAAAACTTGTTGCACAGAATACCTCCTTTGCAGTTATTCATATGCAGTAAAAGTTACAATAAAATGTTTGACAAAGATGGAAGAATGTCAAGGTCAGCAGCAATGGAATGTGGGAAATAGCGGTTTATACAGACCTGAATTTTAAAGATGGAAAGTATTTCATTGAATTGGTTCTAATGGCTTTTCACAAACTTTATTCTTTCCTTCTTTCTTTTTAATGCCCATTCCACCCCACGTGTCTCCCTTATTTTTTTTCTTCTTTTGTTTTATTCTAGAACAGACAGTGCAGATAGAGGGAAGGCAGAGAGACACAGCACTAGCTCTCAACAACTGCTTCTTGAAAGGCAGGTTCAATGTCTCAGCTTGCCTGCAAAGGCTTTTTTTTTTTTAAAGAAAAACCGATGATTAGACAGTAACCAAGACAAATGGAAGTTTTTAAATGCAGAGCAGCTTCTAAGGTCCTATTTATTTTAATAGTAAGCTCTCTAAGCTCTCCTCTCTATACCATTTAAATTTTCACCAGGTCATTCTGAAATTTTCAAGAATCTTCGCTGTTGTTGGTGTGATGCATTCAAGTGGTATATTTTCTAATATTTAAAAAAGAAAATGATTAACAGGGCCTTATTCTCACATTCATAAGCAGTTATGGCCACATCCACCAGGCATGGTGCTAAGAATCTCATTTCCATCATCACACATGGCTTCACAATTCTGCATGGACTAGTAGGGATGCTTCTGGAGGTCAGGAGTTGAATTGATTTCCGTGCGTACTTTCAGTGCCTTGAACGGGGTTCGGGTAACCTGACTGGAGCCCGGCAGATATTTACTGACCCGAATCCCATCCTAATCATGGGCTCTTACAAAGGGGCAGGTGCTGAGTGTCTGTGATTAATATGGCCAGGCTGTGCTGGGGTGGGGGTGACAAGGGAATTTCTTGCAGGAATATCATGTGATGCTTATCCTACCATTGACTCTTGGATCTAACATGCGGCTCTCTTGTTTTTCAGAGCACAACACATCCTTGTCTTCCGCTTTTGTCTTTATAATAATAATTGTAAAGGACCCACCCAGTTTTGTATCTCACTAAGCAACTTGACCACTTCTGGCCAGAGACAAATCTGGGTTTCTGGCAAACACTGCAGCCAGTGTATGTTTGAAATCAGATAATAATGCCTCCACCCCCATCATTTGATGGAGCCCACAAGCAGTAGGTGGACCACATATCCTGGCCCGCCTAGCATCTCCTCCTGACCAGACTGACCGCACAGAGGGGGCATTCAGGCTGTGGTGCGGTCATGAGTGGCAAAGTAGTCACCACATAGTCAGGATCCAGCACAGAACCTGGCACATGAGAGAACACAATTGTAGCATAAAGAATCAGTGGCTGAATGAGCAGAGGCTGGGAATGCGTTAATATTCCAAGTGTCACTTTACGGACAAAATTCCCAGTGGACAGTCCCTCAAGAGCTCCCTCTGGGCAGACTGCCTGACTCCCCAAAGAAGGATGCTATCCATACATTTAGTCTCTGCTTTCTCAATGGGCCTGTCTTCACATTTCTATCTGCACAGCCAGAGGGCAAGCATTTCAAGCAAAATGCAGTGGTCTTAATGCAAAGAGGGAAAAACATGAGTTGGAAAGTCTCAAGGAAGCTCAATTTAGCTGGAGGGAGGATCCTTGTGTACCAGTGTTTCATCCTTTCCTCCAGAACCTTCCATGGCTCCATCATCAGTCCACATCCTCCCACCCTGAGGTCTCGTATAGCATCCTATATGGTCTTTTGATGTCACTCTTTACCTCGATTGTCTTTCTATACGCACATCTGTTTACTTTCTTTTGTTCACTCAACAAATACTTATAGAGCATCAACTCCAGGTTTTCTGCTAGATACTTTGCTAGGTGCTACTCTAGAGTCTGATTCTTGCCTGCTGCCCAGAATAGAGTGTGAGTTCTGTGGGATCAGGGATCATACACATGTTCATTACTGCATTACTGCATCTGCTAGAGGACAGGACCTCAATAGATGTTTTGCTGAAGGAACTCAGGAATGAAAGATCTAGGCCCTGTGCTAATGCTGGAAACAGAGAGTGACTCCAGAATGGCTCTTAAAGGATGTCAAGCTATTTAAGAACGACTCTACCTCACCTACAGCACAGAAGACTGCAGAAAACTCATCAAATGTCAACATAGAGCCATGTGATCGAGGTCAGTACGTAAGGGCTGATGTTAGCAAGTCTTCCCCATGTGCTCACAAGCCCCTGGGAATCAGGGATCATGTCAAACTCATCTCTGAATTCCTTCCAGCACTTTCCATGGGACACTGCTCCTGTAGCTCTTCATAAGTGTTTGAGAATTTGACATTTGAATGGAGCGTCCAGCACACTCCATATTAAGACCCCCAGGGCGGAATGTAATGATGCTGACCAAAGACAGCAACCCAATAATAGAGTAAGAGTTGGAGCTGCCATTTATAGAGTTCTTACTTTGTACCAGGTACCAGTGCAATGCTGTGCAGAGTTCCCTTGTAACAGCGACTGTGTGCTGAGGGGCTGCATGAGAAGTCGGAGCAGAGACTCCTTGGGGTTACGCACAGAAGAGTGGCAGACGCAGGATCCCTAACCAAGTCGGTGTCTCTTCCCAGAATGTGTGACCTGACTCACAGAAATGCCCAGAGATCATTTCACCAGGGCTAACTTCCTGTTGTCCAACACACTTTTTGATCAGGACAAATCCAGGTCTCAGCACTGGTAAGAATTTCAAATTTACTCCCAGAGCTTTATGTCTATGTAATATCTAGGTGGTGTTTTTTAAATGTCTTACTTGCAATCGTTTGGCATTTATCGTGAAAGTCTTAACTCTCTTCTGGAAGGTACATGATGTAATTGGCCATAGAAGATGTTATATTTTTTTCCCTTTCTCAAACCTACAAAGCTGAGCAGAATCCACTTGGAATTCGCATACAGAAAGGAATTCTCAGCAAACAGCACATACTGTGCTTCTGACTGTGATGACTCCTGGATCCCATAGCCTTGAATGAACGACTTCGGTGGAAATGCCCCACCCTACCACCCCACACCCCTGGCAGCATGCTCACTAAAACACCAAGAGACACAGGAAGGAGGGGAGCTAGAGATCATTTGCGCATTTGTCGTAGCTACTTTCTGTTTCCACCAAGTTGTGCTCGGATATTGTTTTTCCAGCCTACAACCTGCAAATCCAGAAAAATGGGAAGACTTACTCTGTGACTTTTTTTGTTATATCTAATATTATAAAGTTACTTTATTAAGATTGGAGTTTATGCAATAAATTGAATTATATATACAGTTCATTTTGTCTTTTAGTGCTGCCTCACTGTTACTTTCTCTTGTGATAAAGAAAACCATTAGCTCCTGTCAGAACCACAAGGAAGGAGATCATTTTTATTGAAATAAGAAGAAAATGATAGTGTCAGGCACTGAGTCCGAGAGATAAAATATTACATCTAATAAACATGCTGCATATGGGATTCGACAAGGGGTCCTTGAATTACGGAACAACAGAAGCTTCAGAAAAACAATAACATTAATATTGAAAAATAATGACGAACACTGCCACCTTGGAGACACCCGCGTTTTAATAAACCGGAGGGGAGATCAGGAATCTTGGAGAAAGTAACACAATGACACCCTGCGTACGGAAAGATTGTCGAAGACGAGCCAATGGAATGACAGGCCCAGATGTCCAAGGCGATCCTGAATTCAGAAAAAGGCTGAGGCTTTATTGAGAGGTAGATGGTCTTTGAAATGCTGTTGAGAAGCAAGACAGGAGAGTCTGAAGCAGGGTGGCAAACAAGTTCAAAAGAATCGATCTGTATTATCAGTCTGGTGTGTCTGGTGAGGATTTCTGAGCCTCTGCTGGGGGCTTAGGAGCCATGTGATGAAGGACATCTGCTGGGGACTGGCTGGGTGGAAGGAGGAGAGAAGGGCGGGGAGCGTTCGCTTACTCTGAATTGGCACCATTGATCCCAGTCAGGAGTGCTCAGCTTTCCTGCAGGGACATTTACAATGTCTGGAGATAAGTCACATTACACGGAGACCAGGGGTGCTGCTGGACAACGTAGGGTCTGGGTCACCTCTCCCCGGCCCACCATAGCAGAGATGTCTACATACCCAAAGGTCAGTAGTGCCCTGATGCACAATGATCGATCCTTCCCACTTCCCAATTTGCTCATGAGTGACCCCCTCCAGCATGCCTGGAGCTCACTTTTCCTTGACGGGCTTTTAGTTTTTATATCTGGCTTACAAGTCAGAAGGACATGGTCCACCCAAGACTCATCTACCCCTTCCCAAGATGTAGCTCTTCACTGGTTGGTCTATATTTTTTAAAGAGAAATTGAGTATTGCCAGTTAGCAAGTCAAAAGAGCAGCTACCAATGAGTTATTGTAATAGTTGCCACTCCCTGAGGGCTGACCTGTGTCAGGTGTCGGGTCAACACTTGGCAGATGAGCTTTGGTCAAGTGGACAGACCTGCGTGGAGGTCTTGCCGTCCCCAAATGATAGATGGAGACGTTTACAGAAAAGATGGTGATCTGTACAGCCATTGCAATTCTGCCGGACCCCCAAGCCTGATTGTTTGGGGCCAGCTAAGGTGTCCTCAATCTTGACACGTGGGTGGGGTCATTGTTAGGGGGCCGGCAGGCTGTCTTGTTCATCGTAGGATGTTTCCTAGTTTCTACCCACCGAAGGACCGTCACACGGCCCACACCATCACGACAACCAAAAATGTCAAATGTCCCTGGCGGGGAGCGGGGAATGCGTCACAGCTGCTCCCATCTGAGAACGATTATCCAGAGAACACGTGTTTGGGGGTTTCAGTACGGAGGCACCACAGACACTAAATGGTTAACTGGTTGTTATAAAATTAGAAGAAGAAAAAAAAAAAAGAGAACCAATCCATCACAGTCTTCCTCTCTCTGCCGCTTGAAGTGCATGATTCATCTGCGACATGCGTGAGCTTGAAGCGTTTTGCCATAGATAACTTGTTTCCAAGAAAACATATTGGGAAATCCCACGTGTCAGATTTAGGCCCCTGCCCGACTTGGCCTGAGCTGCGGTGTCCTGCCTGTCTTCCAGGCTTCCAGCCTGATGTGTCTGAAAGAGGCGCCTGATCGGAGCGCCGCCACTAACCTGCCGGCGGCGGGCCCCGTTCACTGCTTCTGTGCTGTGTGTGGGCCAGTGTGTGGTCTTCCCACCACAGGCCCAGGTCCCGCAGTCTGATCAGTTCCAGCCATGCAGGACGCAGAAGGGGACTTCGAGCCACACCCACACCCTCCAGCCTCTCGTCTCTGGGTGCCTTGAGAGGTATCCACATAGATTGCCTCTCGTATTCTCTAATTAAACTAGCATGTTGATCTTTGGTGGGACTAGGTGATGGAGGAGTGAGGCTTTGAAAGCTTTCTTCTCTACTTTTGGGTATGTTTGAAGATTTCCGTCATCAAGTGAAAAAAAATTTCCTCTTCCCACCTCCCTGAGATACGATCTCTCAGCACTGTTTCTCTGTTGCCTGGGATTTGTTTTGAATTTGAACTTGTAAGTTTCCTTTTCTTTTTTGGAGAAGTTTCGGTCTTGGAGCAGAGCTGGATGCTGAGAAGCTACTGCAGGTATTGCGTTCCTGCAACTGCCTGGGGCAACGATCATTGCTGACTCATTCTGGACTCTGTCCAGGGCCTCCCCTGGTGGCCAGGACCCAACACAGTGCTCTGGTCCCTACAGCCTGGTGTTCTCTCTTCCCCTCTTGAAGGTCCGGTTGTCCACTGCACAGGCGTGTAGGTCACATGTAATGCAAGGAAGGGTCTCAAAGGAGACATGTCGTTTCTCACCCTTCCCACTGCTCATATTTAAATTCTGAGAGGTGCGCCCTAGTGGAGAAGAGATTTGGTCAGCTGTCTCCAGTCGAGTGCAATCCATATGCATCCAAGGATCTGGGTTCGTATCCTCGGGTTGAGGTAGCAACCAAGATGAGGAGCAGCTAAATGAAAGTAAATAAAAATGCTTCCTCCTCTCTCTTCTTGACTGGCTGCCTCTGCTCACATTCATTCCTGCTTGTACCTTTTCTTTAAAGAAAGAAATAAAATGATTCTGAGAACGAGAAATTGCGTGGGAGGGGAGTGGGGGAAAAGAAATATTTCACAAGTGTCTCTGCTCACAGCCCAGTCTAGAATCACCCTCAGAGGAGAAGGAAGAAGACAAGTATTGTGACCTCTTTGGGTAAACAGACTGAAGAAATTCCCCATTTATTCCTCCAACTGGAATGAAAGCTGTGGCATCGGCTTGGAATAGTAAAGTTTTCAATTAATCACAGAAGCTTCACCCTCATCGCCACCAGTGAGGTAAAAATAGACATTCTGAACACACACGGCATCTTTCGACCTGAAGGCTGTTGGGAAGATTAGAAAACAGATTTTTTTAAGTTGCCTTGAGAAGACCTTTTTTCTCTTTTTCTCCCCACCTTTGTTCCCAACTCTCGTGCACAAGATTCACACCTCCAGGCAGCCTTGGCCGCCATCTTGGTCTCCGATCCTACTGAGGATGGTGGGACTTAGACAGTTCCTCCTGTCAGGGTCTCTGCTGAGTCTCTCTGTGAGCTTGTCACAGGGTCTGAGGTCCCCTAGGGGTGGGACATCGCCTCCGCCTCCTCAGGCTGCACTAACAAGCACCTTAGATGTGGTGGCTGAAATAGCAGACATTGATTTCTCACAGCGCTGGGTCTGGGGCGGCCCTGCTTAGTGCCATCTTGGAGGGCGCTGGTGACAACCCTCTTCGGGTGACAAGCTGCCTGCTTTTCCTAATTTTCCTTCAATGGTGAGAAGAGGGTGAGAGAATTCTCTCAGGTCCCTTTTAGAAAGGCACTCATCGTTTGGATGAGGATTCCATCCTTGGGAACATAATCACCCCTAAATGCCCACCTCCTGACACCGTCACATCAGAAGTGAGAATTACAGCGTAAGAATTTGGGGGTGCTGAACATTCAGTCCACTGCAGAAATATTCTGAGTGAATTTTCCAAATCATTTTTTATGCATTATTTCAAAAAGACTTGTTTCTACCAGGTACCCAATACTGTGCAGAGAGAGAGAGAGAGAGAGAGAAATGCTGCTGTCGCCACAATGACAATGATGGATATACTAAGGATGACAACAAGGGTGGCTAGGAAGACTCTGGGTCCCACCACAAGGGCCAGATTGGGGGCTACAGGAGCACAAAGAGGTGTGGAGGCAGCAGGGTCAGAGGCAGAGCAGGAGAGGATCCAGAGACTCTTTGGGGAGGAAATCTAGACAAAATGTCTTGAGGTGCATTCACTGGAGGTGTGGGGCAAAAAACACACTCTAAAAGGAGGGAGTAACTGAGATGTGGTGGACGGATAGGGAACACAGCTCTGTGATTTTCAATCAGGCTGAATGTCATGAACAGGACAGGAACAACTAATAAGACTTAGAGAAGCATTCAGTCCTGCCCCCAAATCTATCCTCAACCAACAGAATGCTGTATGAAGCCACTGGAAGGAATAGGGCTGTATTGGGTGGATTTAAAAAAAATATATTTAAATTTCATCGGCATGCAGTCAATTTTACATTTTTGAAAAATGTCCACTTTCATGAGTTTAGGCATCTATTCTACACCCATCACAACACCAAGATGATGGACATACCCATGACTCCTCCTGGGCTCCATGCACAGTGACCACTGCTGAACTCTCTCACTGTTAGATTTATTTGCTTCTTTCACTCAGCATACTTATTCTGAGACTAATCCTTTTGCTTGCATATTCTTTTTGATTTCTGAGCACAATCCCATTGTATGGATAAATCACACTGTGTTGACACAGTCGCCTGTTGATGGGTATCACAGTTCTGTCAAGGTTTAGCTATGATCAATAAAGCTGCTATAAGCATTGTGCTCAAGTCTTTATATTTGCATATATACTTCCCTTTCTATTGGATAAATAGCACATGCCTGGGTCACATGATAGGTATCTATTTAACTCTTTAAAAAGTGCAAGCTGTTTTCCAAAATGGTTGTCCCAGTATATTCTAATCCACTGTGATGTCCAGTTGCCCCGCATATTCTATAATGCATAGTATGATCACTCTTAAATTTTACTCTCTTGTGGAGTGCCGTGGGCTCTCTCTGGTTGATTTTTCTTAAAGGGGAGTTGCAGGCAGGAATGAAGGCAAGTAGGCAGGAATGAAGGCAAGTAGACAGGTAGGCAGGGGGAGAGAGGAGGAAGAAACATTTTCCTTTAAAAAATTATTTTAAATGTACATTTTGGTTGTTTCCCTTGGCCCCAGGATGAGAATCTAGATCCTCAGGATGCATGTGGACCATGCACAGCAGGAGGTGAACACAAGTACTACCCTATCAGGACATGCCTCTCTGGCTGATTTTAAGGTTTGTCTCTTTATATCTGATTTTAAGAAATGCATTTATGATGCATTTTGGTGTGGTTTTTGCCATTGCATTTGTGTTTGTTAAGCTTTTGGGATCTGTGGGTTTATAGCTTTCATCAAATTTGAATTTTTTGGCTATTATTTCTCCAAATGTTTTCTGGACCCTTGTGGTAATAAGCAGGCTCTAAGATGACTCCCACTGGTCAAGAGCTCTTTACAGTGCCATCCTGTCATCTCCTCCCAGGTGCTGCCATTTGCTTTGTTCCTGCTCTTTTTCTCTTTCAGATCTGGGAGAAACCAGCCACCATGTTGGGAGGACACTCAAGTCACCGTGAGAATGGCTGCATGAGAGGCACTGACTACCCAGAATCTGCATGAGTGAGCTTGACATAAATCCTTGCTCGGAAGAGCTTGCTGATGCTCACAGCCTGAGCCATTAGCTTGAATGCACCTTATGAAAGCCCCAGAGCTGAGCTGTCCAGCTAAGGTGAACTCGGATTCCTGACTCTTAGAAACTCTATGTGATAATGAAATGATGGGTTAAGCTGCTAAGTACTAGATTTTTTTTTTTATGGAAGACACATATATATTTATTTTGCGTTTTCTCCCCAGCTTCAGTTGAAAGCCCAAGTCCTTAAGCTTCACGTGGTTCATCCACCAGCATCGCGGTTGTCTGAGCCATGAGGACATGCCCTAATCCTGGCTTTCATGCTTCTGCAAACTGTTAGCACTAAGGCACCCCTCCCTTTGCTCCCACTCATTTCACAGACTCAGGTTGACTTTCTTTCTGGACACTGGCTTCAATTCTTTCCCACTGTGTCTCTGTTTCATTCTGGATACTGTCTAACATCTTCATTTCAAGTACAGCAATACTTCCGTCTGCAGCATCTCATCTTTTACAAATCCTGCTTCGTGTATTTTCCAGTTCAGACACAGTAGTTTTCACATCAACTTTAAAAAATTATAAATCACTTTACTGATGGATGCTTGACATACAAAAAAGTGTACATGCTTAGTGCAAAGAACTTGATGAGTTCAGAAATAAATATGCACAAGGAAGCTTTTGCCACAGTCTGTCATAAGCCTGCCCACCACCTTCAAACTTTATTCTTGCCCTCTGCATCTTATTATCATCATCATTATTATCATGATTATTTATTATGAGAACACAATGTAAGAACTCCCCTCTGAGCACATTTTTAATGTCTATAACATAACATGATGAATCACAGGCATATGCTGTATGGGCGAGCTTTAGGACTTAGTCATCTTGCCAAGTCCAAGGGAATGCAGACAAGGTAATTCCCACCTCTTAAAGTCAGATTTTCTCTTTTATATTTCTCGTATGACGCTATTCAACTTTTGAACATAAGAACTGTTATGATAATAACTTATTTAATATCCTTCTCTGCTAACTCTATTTTGTATATAATTTCTAAGTTAATTCTGTTTCATTGATTTCTCTCATGATCCCCACTTCTTTACCTGCCTGTAGTATTTATTGTATTGTGAATTCAGTTTTCTTGCATGTTGGCTCCTTTGCAGGTAGAGAACTATTTTTGAACATTGCTCCAGGACCTAGTTAGTTACTTGGACAAAGTCGAAGCTTGGTTAGGTGAGTCCAGAGTAGTGTTTAACCCAGGTTCATTTCACCCACAGCTGAGTTGGGACCTTTCTGCTCATTCTCCTGATACTCTGAATTCTGAGTTTTCTGCTCTTAGTCCTACTGGCTCTCAGGCACAGATGCAGTACTTGTAAGTTATGGGGAAGTCTCCCTCTCGTCCTCTCAGTGATTCTCTCCCTAGTCTCGTGCAGTGTCCTCACAGGGATGCAAACTCCCCTCTCTGTTCCAGACCATGGGGAAGCATTCTCAGGACAGATACTGCCTTTGTGACTGAGCCCTGCAAGCTCTAGCGCTTTGATGGAGCCATGACTTCCTCTCAGAGAGACCGTGTTCTGCCTCAGTTCCCCTCCCCTTGCCCCTGCCTTCTCAAAACTGAGTCTTCAGCTGGGAAGACTGCGGGTTCACTCTCTGTGTACGTCTTACTCCAGGAATCCCAGACTTGTTTGCTTTGGTCATGTCAGTGTTCATACATTTTGCCTATTGATTTTTATCCATGCTGTTTCAGGTCACAGAATAAATATGTCCCTCTTCCCCATGTTGGCTGGAAGTGGGGGTCTTATAGGGGAGCTCTTCTGGCTCCTGCAGCAGGACTGGGCTGAGGAGGCTGGAGCCTGCTCCTCATGTTGACAACTATCGAAAACAGGGGATGCCAGGGTTTGCATTACCTGGAGATAGATATGAGGAAGCTAGAAGTCTTTCTGGGATCGAATATTGAGAGTGAGAAGGAGTAGTGAACGAGTCATCTCCACCTTTTTGCTGGATTTTTTAAGGAAATCTTTTGACTTCTTTCTGGGACAAGCCAGACACTCCACTCTTTCTCCAATTGCTGCCTGATACCATAGCAATTTTTAAAAAGTCATTGGAATATGGAAAAGACAGAAAGTCCTAAAAGGAATATGAAAATAAGTGAGCATTATCTAAAGTGGGAAAAAAATGCAGCCTTAACAATAGAGCTAATCAGCACAGTCTCCTCCAAGAATTTAACAAGAATCATTCTGTTTCTAGATAACCACTTCATCTCAACCATTGTTGGGTATTATTTTATTACATAATTCATGTTCTTCTACTATTATTCTTTCCGGAGACTTAATCTTATTTAAATTAAAAAATCACACACCTTATTAATTAAAACACCAGATGAGAGCAATTGATAATTCATGCCAGGGAAAGCAAGCATCTTTTCTATAAATATTTTTCCTCTTGATTCTTTAGGTGCTTATTATTTAAGCTTTGGGAAAGCACTTTATGCTCAAAACCAAACTGTAATTAATAATCACCACTTACATGTGCACAAGTTCACAGTATAGAGAGCTCGGCTTTTATGTATTATTTAATTTCATCTTTTTGAAACCATCCATTGAAGTGGGCAGGGCGAGAATTTATCACTCCACACATTGCAGGGGAGACCAAGGCTGCAAGAAATGAAACGATTTGCCCCAATGTCACACACTTGGCCCTGTGAGGCTGTCACTCCAAATTCAGTGGTTTGTCCACTCCATCATGTCCTGGGCTCTCCTCACAGCTGAAGGATGCAGAAATTTCATTTTTTTCTCCGAGTGATATCTAACTCTTGACATAATTTTAAGCTGTTGAAACAGGTGAGTCGAATCTCTAGCAACAAGAGAGTGTAGGGAAGGAAAACATAGCTTCTTTCAGATTCTGTGAATGACAGCTTGATGGCTCTATCAATACAGTTTCAAAACCAAAGAGAGGACTTTAAGGATCTCATCTCACCTGTTATTTGGTGTTATGTGAGGCAAATAAGAATGGATACATCTCTGTGGTTCTTGTAGTGAATTAAATTTTGGTATAGAAGTCAGTCAAGTCAGTGTGGAGTCTATAAATGATGTAGTTTGACCTGCAATGGCAGGACAATGATCTTTCTTGCTTTCCTTGCTTTTAATACCCAGCTTCAGGTAACTCTTTACTGGGGCAGGCCCCTCTTTGCACTGTCTCTGACATCACAAAGCTCGGAGGCAGATTTGGGATTCAGACTCCAGTCCAGTTTTAAGTCCAGTCCACTGCAAGTCCTTTCCTTTATCTCCTGCCATGCAGATCTCTCCCTGCCCTGGGCTATTTGATGCCCAGTCCATGGGACAGTGCACCTGAAGGCCACCTGAGTTCTCCCCAAGTCAATTTCAATGGGTTCTTCGTCAGAGATGCCTCTCTGTCTAGTGAGCACAGAAGGCAGGCGCCGGCTGACGACCGTGGAGTCCAGTTCTGCACGTGAACGTGGCCCTGCCTGACGAGGAGCACACCTCCCTTGGCCTCGCCGTCTTTGACCATTAACAGAAATGGGATAACCATTCGGTGAGGTGTGTGGTCTAACACGAAGACCCCAGGGCTTCCTGGGATGTGGACTTCGCTCCGCGTTACCGTCACGAACAAACACATCTCAATGACCAAATGGCAGAAGTTTCAACTCTGCATTATCTTTGGAAGGAAATGTCAAAGAAAAAGGAAGAATATGCAATGAATTTATATCAGACATCTCAAAACTCCATGTTCCCATCACTGTCACATTTAAAATCCCCCAAGAAGCAATTCTCCACATTTTCACTCTCCTGATTCAATTCCAAACCTTAGCCTCACAGCTTGTTGGCTTCTTTCGTCTTCAAATCTCTTGCTAGACTCTGAATTACATGGATAATTAGGTGTTTCTGGAGTATTTTCTTTTCTCTCCTCCTTGCTTATTTCCCCAATTCTTCACCACAGAAGAGAGTCCCTGATGTTACCTACACGTAGGGATCTTCCTCTCCCAGAAGTTGGAGTAAGACCGCGATGGCTTGTTCAGTAGCGACTTCGGTGGAAGAGTGGACGCTCCTGTCCTCCCGTGATCAGCACCAG
Organism: Solenodon paradoxus; assembly: GCA_004363575.1. Lineage (NCBI taxonomy): Eukaryota > Metazoa > Chordata > Mammalia > Eulipotyphla > Solenodontidae > Solenodon > Solenodon paradoxus. The sequence continues at coordinate 246,822 of RJWH01000975.1, forward strand.
CAACGCCCGCACATGCGCAGCTCTTACTCCCGGCAGCGGCCGCTGGCGTTGGAAGGCCCTAGCTATGTTCAGTTGTTTATTAAATTCTTAAGACCTCTAACCATTTTCTGATGAGTGGAAATAGATCTTAAGTGGGTCATTCATTCAAAACTAGGTGCTGTTCCAACCACATATCAACAAGATTGGTCCCAATCCTCCAGATTCAATATGCAGTTTGGACATTCCCTACCCACAAGCTAATGGAAGGGACCCATGGCAAAGAAGCAATTGAAGCCTAGTTGGCAACAGATCCTCAGATCTCTTCTGCCCAACTCTTTGGCTGTCCCTCACTTGTCATGAATGTTGGCTACTAACAGCTCCCAGGGTCATGTTTTTCCAGGAAATGGTAAGGACCAATAGAGCTTCCTTGCCCAGTGATCTTAAGAAGTTACCCCTGCCCACACCTGTTCATGGGGGCACGGCCTGTCTCCATGTATGGTTGAGAAGGAGCAGAAAGCCTTGCCCTGACTTCACAGCAAGACAGCTCCCACTCCAGGGCTCCTGTGGGATGAGGCTGAAACTGGACCTGAGTTGAAACCACATCTCCCCTGACCCTTTGGCTGCCCCTCTTCCTAGAGGCTTTACCTGCCAGCTGCCCCTGGATGCCCCACCTGCATTCATCTGTAGCTAGTGCTCCAGCGGAGCACCAGGCATGATGGGCAGGGAGGCGAGGGGACCCCTGAAAACCTCTGGGAGGGCTTCACCAGCAGGGGTGCTCCTGTTTTATTTTGCAGGGTCTCTGGAGGATGGGAGGAATGGTATGATGTTTGTAGGGTACCGACTAAGACCATACACATCTTAGTAGCTCAACAAAGAGTTGGCACTTCTCCTGGCTCAATGTGGGCGAAGGCACTCTAGCCAGCAAGCATGTCCCAGGGAGACAGCAAGAGAGCAGACTGCCGGGACCTCAAGGAACCTGCTGAGCAGCCGAAGAACAGTCAGGCCCCTCGGGGATCAGTCCCTTTCTCCTGTATGGATAGCCCAGAGACGTGTCATTCAGGAGGACGATGCTGGATTTGAGCTTGAAAAGATAGTGCACATGGCACGAGAGTACGCATCAGAGAAATAAGACGGGGAGAGCAGTCAGCCCTTAAATCGCCACAACGAAGAAGGCTTGAGAGAAAGAGGTGGTCACTGGGCAGGACTGGGTTTTAGAGCTGGGCGTTTGTTCTCGGGGTTTTGGAAAGAATGCCTCTTCAGCATGAAGTGACCAACAGGGAGGGAGCCAGAAGCCACTAGGGTGAGTGACACTCTCCTGGCACCTGGTAGTGATCAAACACTAACCCCGAACGAGGGGATCCGTTAACTCCCGGGGGAAAAAGGCAATTTAATGAAGGGTGCCACCCGAGGAAGCCAGATGTTTACCTCTTGCTTGAAGCCTCCGTGTAATCAAAGACACTGCTGCTGCGTTTACAGGGATGTATGGTGGTGAGGGAGTTTAGGGTCACAGTCATTAGCTAATGCTAATGCTGCAATACCGGCGCTTGTGAAGGGGGCGCTGTGTGTGGGCAGCGCCTCGGGAGGAAACTCTCCTGACTTCGCCAGGGGTGCCAACAGCAAGACACGGAAACAGGTGCATTTCAAATGGATGAAACGCCTCCCTCCACTGACTGTCCAGCCAGAACAGTTTGCTCCAGGCCCTCTCCTGCTCTCAGCTGAAAGACCAGCAGCTCTCAGGCAGCAGCGAGGAGACATTTCTGATGATTTCTTTATAAAATGCAATGTGAAAAAGCACTTGTAAGAGGAGATTGAATGTTGAGGACAGAAATCAAATGAGATTTCACACCGTGGCTCTGAGTGTGTATATCTGTTGTCAGACTGGGGGGCTGTGTGCACGCGTGAGTGCGTGCGTACTTTGAACTGGATGTGTGTGTGTGTGCGCGCGTGCGCGTGCGTGAGCCTGTGGGGTTGTGGATGTGCAGAGATTCAGATCCAGCTCTTTTTTTTTTCCGTTTTGGGCAGTTTCTGTTGTTTCGTACACTTTGTTTCTCTTATCGACACAAGAACCCTGCTGGACACGTGTCAGAATGCTGGCTTTGTTTTAAGAAGGGAGGAAGAAAGAGCAGAAGAAAGGCATGAAGGAAGGAGGGAGGGAGGTAGGAAGGAAAGGAAGGATGGACAGAAGGAAGGACAGAGGTGGGGAAGGAAGGAAAAAGTGGGGCTGGAGGGAGGTGGGGAGAGGGAGGGAGGGCAGGAGGGAGGGGGAAGGAAGAATGAAGGAAGGACAGAGGGAGGGAAGGAAGGAGGAAGGAAGGGGTCAAGGAGTAAGGAGGAAGGATATTTCTTTCTTTCTTTATCTATTTATTTATTTACTTATGGTTGATCCTCCTGGCCCAGGTGTGAACTCAGGTCCTTGGGTTTTCCATGGTCTACACCCCAGCTGGCGGCTTAGCACCCGAGCCCCCAGAGTGTGCTGAAAGTCATTCTGAAGATAATGCAGGCGAGCCTCAGGAAGATTGGGCACTTAACCAGGACGGCTGAACTAGCAGACCAGGGACTGGGGTGTGTGGGGACAGGGCCAGGGGCGACATGAAGGCGTCACAGCTAGTAAAGACAGAACCGGGAAGAGACTCATTGCTGATGCCAGCAGCCTGTGCCTCTCCCCACAGTGACCCCACTTCACAGCACCTGCGGGGCTGGGAACTCAACTTGAAGAGAAGTATCCTTCCTGAAGCCGGGTCCTCAGATCCTGTCCTCCAGCATCAGTGGGGTTCCTTCTCTCAGCAACATGGCGCAGGGGATCGCCTGAGGCCCTGCTCTGGTTGGCGCCCTCCTCTCCTTCACGGGGGACACAGGAGACTGTAGGGGGGTGCATGTCTCCCAAACCTGTCTGCCCACTGGAATCCCCTGGGCAGACACCGATGCTGGCACCCCCCCAGACACGGAGACTTCATGATTTGTGGTATGACCTGGGCTTTGGGAATTTTCAAGGATCCCCAGGCAATCCTCAGGTCCAGCTCAGCTTGGGTGCCACCAACAGAGGACTACCCTGCAATTCATTGCTTCCAGCTGGGATTCTAGCCTGAGCAGCTCGGGGCCTGGGACAAGAAGGTTGACTTTTCTGTGGCTCTTCTTCCCCATAAGACCTACTTCGCAGGAGATTGTGAAGATGGAGTAAGTTAAACGATGTAAACTATTTAGAAGTGCTTACCATTATTATTTTAGAAAATCAGCAGTCAATTAATTAATAAAAAGTTAGGAGCTTCCTGAATTCTCTGCCTAGGTATCGAGAGGAAGAATATGCTAGAACAGGTCAGTGTAGAGAGGAGGCCACCAGGCCAAGACAAGAGCTCGCGGCTGGGGAGAAGCCCGTGGAATCTGAAGGCTGTGTGAGGAGGCCGCTTTCCCCCACGGGGTGAGGTTTGGTGGGAGATAGGACGCTAACACCACAGGTGCTAATGGATAGGTAGATGATTCAGGTGAGGCAGGGTGTTGGATGTGGCCAGCTAGCGATCTTTGAAGCTATTGCAGGTCCTTGGATAAGTTTTACTTTTTGTAAAGAAAAAATGAGGCACTCTCTGGTGGAGCAGTGGTTGGGTCAATCGCCTCTGAAGGACACAAGTCACAAAGCCCTGAGTTTGAGTCCTGGGTCTGGGGGAAACAACTGGTGCAAAAACCTAAATGGAAATAAAATAAAAATGCTTCTTATGTTTCTTTCTCTTTTCTCTTCCTGCCTTTCTACTTGTCTTTATTCTTACCTATACCTTTCCTTAAAAAGAAAAAGAAAACAAACAAAACCATTTGAATTAATTGCCAAGATTTTGAACTTAAAAATTTTATTGTCTGATTCTTTCTAAAAGTGGGAAGACCTGGAAATCTTGAGATACTGGTCCTCTGCATTTTTCCCCCCAAAGGAAAGGTGCAGCAGGGATGAAGGTGAGCAGAGGCAGGCTTTAGGAAGAGAGATGAGGGAGAAGCATTTGACTTATTTTATTTAGCTGTTCATTTTGGTTGCTCCCCCTGCCCTGGCTTTTAAACCCAGGGCCTTGGGATGTGTGTGGACGACTTCCAGAAGACTTAACTGTTAAGCCACAGGGCACGCTGAGCCTCTGGATTATAGCTGCAGCTGCCCGCTCAGAAGGAAGCCGGTCTCTTTTTTGCCACAGTCCTCACCGACCCCTGTTGCCTTCCCAACTCTGACAAACCTTTTACTCAGATGCCTGCTGCCATTCTTCCTAGAGCAGAGTTAGGAGCAAGTGAGGGCACCTGCACTGGGAAAGCATTTCAAGGAAAACAGGACAACGCGCTTCTTGGTATAAAAAGGAAGACTGTGTTTACCTATTACACACCAACGAAGACTGAAGTGTTGTGGTCATACATGAGTTTTCATTGTAAAATAAAATCTTGTCAGAGTGACAATAGGTATAAGGAAAATGCATGAAGGAAGGCATAGATCAAAAATGAGAGAAAAATCCAATCTGATCTAACTTATTCATTACCACGAGCCGCCCAATGCCAGCATCTCTGGCCTGCAATTTTCTTGGTGTACATGCATCAGCATGGAATTCAGTCTTTGTCAGACAGAACAACTTTACTTGCATGGTGTACATTTTTTTTTCTGAGATTCACAATTATTTTTTAAAATGAAGACAAAGTGACCCTCCAGGTTATGGTGGGGGACTCGATGGATATCACTGGGAATGGTACTTGGTTGACGACCTAGGTGCCTTCTTTGACTCGGGCCTGAGAGGGCCAGGGGAGGACTTTGTATGGTCTGGAGTCATCAGGAGATGTTGATGAGACAGGACATCACTGGACCTTCTCAGAGAAATAGCAAGATGGAAAGACAGAAACAGGCCTGGGTCAGTGGCGGGCCACCGGTTACGTTGGAGATACGGGTGGAACATGTTGGTCATTGACCCTGACCACGCTGGGCTGAGGGTTCATTCTGAGGAGAAGCTCAGTGGAGATGGAAGGGATGATGATGTCCTCCAGACACCTGGCCATGGGGCTGCTCAGTATCTCAGCCTTTACCTACAGCGTCCAACCCTCCATTACTTGTTGATCTCTTATGTGTCAGTCATTGGGGTAGGTCCTGGGCAAAGAATGATGCAAGACTTAAGATTCTAAATGTGCTCTGTCTGCAATCAGACCACAGCTCTGTTACTGAGAGACTGTGTTGTCCTAGACACATCTCCACTGCAATAAAAACGGGAATCCTAACAGTGATCAAAGTCATCTTCATTGCATTTGATGGAGTTTGGATTTGGGGCCTGGGGAGGCAATGAGAGTGTCCCAGTAAGTGCTGGATATAGAGCAAGTACTCTGTGTATGTGAGTGGCTGTTGTTGATAAAGACTAGTCCCCATCCCTGGCAGTTCATCACCTCGTGGGGACATGGTCAGGGAATCCATCGCTGCCATCCAGGTAACATACCTGCAGAGAAGGAAGCAAAGGCAGCATGACCACCTCAGCTCATGTGACTCAGGACTTGCATGGGGAGAGGATGGCAGGCTGGGTCAGGGCCTCAGGGCTGAGGACCCTTCCTGGGAGGACAAGCAGTGACAGGAAACGGCCTGAGAGAGTGGAGAGCAGGATGAAGGCAGTCAGGAATGCAGGCGTGAACAAGGCACAGGGGCAGAGAACAATGATCCCAGGGTGCTTAGCAGAGTGGAGAGAAGGTCCTGGAATGTCTTAAGCAAGAGGCTTCATTTTCTCCTATGATCAGAGGCCACCAAGAGACTTAAAAATAAAAGAATGACACAATGAGGCTTAAGAGAGTTTTTAAGCACCCACATTGTCAGCAGATAGGTCGGCAGGATGAGCCCTCGTCTGAGAAGGCCAAGCCGGCAGCATCAAGTAGCCCTTCTTTGGGGAGGCATCTGGCCCGCAGCTCCCCATGTTGTTTGTATCTATGAAGTCTCTCTTAGGCATTTTACACTAAACTCATCGCAAAACACTGCCTTTTGCAGTTGTTTAAGATTTTATAAGTTGACAACAGCAGTTGATTCTACTAAGACTCATCAAGGTATTTCTGAAGATATCCACCAAGCTTTGTGCAGTGTCCCTTCAGGAATAAGAACTACGGAAAATTGGGGTTTGAACTCATTCTTTATTGAGACTGGGTTGGGCAGGAGGCCAGCCCTTCTGCCAGAGGGGTGCAAACATGCTCTGTAGGGTGTCGCTCCAGAAAAAGAAACTCCCCCACCACACAGACCAGGGACATGCGAGGACCTCGTGAATACCTGCTGAGGAATGAACCATTGAATGAATGATTCTACCTCCATTATACCTACACATATATATCATGTTTGCCTCGCACCTTATGTGGGGCAAAATCAAGAAAAATTAGAGTAACTACGTTGAGTAAGTTGCTTTATTTTATTAGCTTTATTTTTCAATTCATAAGTAAAATGCTGCCATCTTTTTAAGAAGGGGAAGACCAGAACCGAGTCCTCCTGAATGATCCACCCCAGGTAGGAACCTCTTTTCTCTCACTCTTTGTCCCTCCGTTTGAACCCATTTCTCTCTGTCCACACACGTGGACAGCTGGGTCTGAGTGACTGTCTAGTATTCTGGTGTCTTCGGGAGGTTAAGATTGTTCTCCTTGCTGAAGACAGGAGGAAGCGGAGACTCAGAGATGCGGTGTGCATGTCAGACGTAGCTCAGGTCCAGGGGACAGTGACACACCGGAGAGTCGAGGACCCTGCTCCTTCAGCCTCCAGTCAGGTCTGACTTTGAGCAAAGAGGATACGTCCTGTCAGTTCTGGACAGCAATGCTGGGCTAATGAAATCCACAGGGTGATGGAGGAAGTGGCTGGTCCGCAGGCTCCTTCAATATGGTAGCCACCAGCCACACGTGGCTCTTTAACTTAAACTGAGAATGAGTTAAAATGAAATAAAATTAGAAATGCAGTTCCCCCATTACGCTGGCCGTATTTCAAGTGCTCGATTGCCGCATGTGGCTCCCAGATGGGCCAGGGCAGCAGGAGAATGTTCCCGCCTCACAGAAAGTTCGCTTGGACGTCCCAGCAGCGAGATGGTTCAACACCGAGCCAGGGGAGAGCTCGCTGCTATTCTGCAGGAGCGGGATTTTCATGACTTTCCTTCTTATACTCCGACTTCGGCGTTGCAGAGGCTTCCTTCTGGGGTGTCCCAAACACCCCCCCACTTCCAGCTTGTGCCACCGAGCTTCTGCCGACCTGGGGCACTTGCGTGGGGCTGCGAGCACGTTCTGGGCTCTGAGTCTGTGACCTGTGAACCTCATTGGGGGCCTTCACGGGACTGAGTTCTGAGGCTACGACCTCCCTTTTGGAGGCCGGGCTGGTGATGGGGTGTTTGGATGGGGTGTTGAAGGACTAGCTTGCTGTGGGATTTTCACGGGAGATGGAGTCCATCTCCTCCGTAGCACTGTTTCTCTGGAGAACTGCGTCTTAAACTTGACTTCCCCTGGTGACTTGGGTTTCCCTCTCTAGGCTCTACGGTTCTCATCACTGACAGTGTTTCCTCCTTTGCTTTAGCCACCCGGAAGCTCAGAGTTAAATTTCCCTCTGCACCTTAGCACCGGGCAGGGCCGGCTAGCACACACTGTTGTAACCTAATTTTCCCTGTATCGATTTTGCTAATTTCCCCTCAGTCTTCCTCCCTGTGACTTTATTTTGCTGTCTTATCTTCCTCCCCTTGCATTTCAGGGTGTTTTGCTGTTTGGCTTGTTTGAATGCCCCCTTCCCTGCTCCTGAATGCAGGAGTTGGAGGGACCCAATGTCCATGCTAAGCCTCTGGGGCCTGGGGGAGCCGGAGACACATGCAGGTGGAGGGGACCCAGCCTGTCTCTTGTGATCCAGGAGGTAACAGCATGTTGAAGCCTTCACCCTTGAACGTGGCCTTGACATATAGCCAGGTCTCAGCCGGAAGGGAGGCGGGTGACCGGTCTGGGCATGCTCGGCGCTGGGACGGCCTGATCCCAGGGTAATCGGACCATCTAAGGTGAGTCACTTGCACCATTGGCTTCTGTCCCTGAAGAGAGAGGCTTTTCCTGAGTGGCAGCCTTCATTACGGTGCCCTCCTTCTCTCTGACCCCTCGTCCCACTCGTTCATTTTCACGTTCAGGGCCATGGTCAGCAGCACCCTGCATGCTGAGGGTGCGTCTCACCTGCGGGCTGAGCCAGGCAACTCCCTGCTTCTGGAGACGTCATGACCCTGCGGGTGGAGGTGGTGCTGGCCACTCGGCACGTCCACTGTGACTTACACTGGACTTCCATCTAATTTTTACCTGATGCTTCACCTGCTACAATGAGACATAAAAAAAGGATTTGCAGCTGCCTGCTTATCAGAAAAGATCAACTGTTTCTGTAATTAATATGGAAGATAACAATTTAAAATAATGAAACACCCATAATACGCTTAGGGGAAGCAGCTTGTTGCTATAATTAGAATGAGAATCAAATTGTTCTGATGGCAAACACATCATTTATTGAACTGAAGCTACTCTACGAGTGGAAGTAAATAGCTCAGCAGGGAAAAAATGAGTGAGAGGCACATTTTGTAAAACTCTGGGCCTGAGAAAGATCTCAGAGGTGTCCAGGGACGGAGCCAACAGGGCGACACTGGTCCACTCTGGCTCCGGAGGTCACGTCGAAGCCCTTCCTCCAGGATGATGGTGTCACCCCTCTCTAAGCCCGCAGGTTCAGTCTAAAAAGATCGTCCTTACATGCACACACACATGCACATGTGCTCACACATAGTCTGTGATTCGTGCAGAAATTTCTAGAAAGATGTAACAGGAATCTGTCAGTTTCTCTTCGCTCAAGTTTGAATGGAGGTGAGGATTTTCTATTTCTGTGCCACTTCCTCCCTGCTCTTCTGTTTGAAAACAGTGCCCAGGCCTGTATGATCACATGGTGAGTGCTAAGCTCTGATTGCTGCTTCCCAGGGCTCCCCATTGTTTCGTGTGAGTCTGAGTTCTTGGATAGTGTGAACCCACCTGCGTTCTGGATCTTTTCACCCTTCTGGTCTCTTGGTGTGCAGCTTTCTCCCCTCCCCACCTTGTCTGGAAGACTCCCACTTATCTGTAAGGGTTTGGTACAAATGTCACCTCCTCTTAGCTGAGACCTCTTAGCAGAGAGCACAGAACAGCCCCTCTGCTCTGGCTCCAGTGAACTGCTTTTGCCTCTGAGTTCTCATGACTTTTCCTGCAAAGTTGTATGAGGGCGTACTATTGTGCTTTATATGCGCTTATATACTTGTCTTCTACTCTCAACATCTGTGGTGTGTGTGTGTGTGTGTGTGTGTGTGTGTGTGTGTGTGTGTGTGTGTGTTTATGTGTCTGGCACATAGTAGGTACAAATGTTTACTAAAGTGGTGAGCAAGGACACATTTTGGGTTCATTAGACTTGTTAAGATATTTTTAAAGTTTTGTGGTTTGAGTAGAATGTGAAAAGCATTTTGCCAAGTATGTTTCTCCCTATTTTGTCAAGCCCATATGTCTATTAAGGGGGGAAAAGCCATATGGTTCTGGTTTCTTTACTCATAGATCAGCACTTCACTTTTCAGGATGGTTGATGCTCAGGATGCTGCCGGCACTCTGCATGTGGCCCCTTGTTCAGAATATGCTGTTTTTCCGAATGGAGAGTGACTTTCCCCGAAATAGAAACACAACTCTCAACAGCAAGGAGAGGATTTTCAGTTCTTACCGTGTTAGGGTCAGGAGATGCTTTCTCTAATAAACACCTTCTGCCTTTTCTTACACAAGAAAACGGGGGTTCACCTTCAGTTGGAGGCCTTGGGCCAAGACCAGCTGAGACTGCTGACAAGTTGGCTCATATAGGTTTACTTTTGTTGTGAATAAAGGTTATCTATGAGCGTGGAGGAGATCATCATTGAATGGACTGATGAATTAATCGAGACAAAACTAAATGAAAGTAGTCTATGAAGAGTGAAGTCATATGCACCAGATTTAATATTAGAAATACCAAGCTCAATTATTATGCCTCTTGACTTTTTATTCTAATAATGGAGAATGCCTTACTTCTCTGAATATTGTCCCCTAATTGAAAGATGAGGTTCATAATTTCTAGATCTTCAAGTTTTAATGAAGATTTACAGTCTTTTAAGAAAGTTTTTCCAAACTTCCTGTCATTGATGTAATGCTTTTGCCATATTGGCCATCTATGTATATGTTATATTCTATCACTTCATATATTTAACTGTGTTTTCTCTTTCTGTGAAGTGCACAAGCATGTTAACAAAGAAATATGTCACCACTAATTATAGAGAAATGAGATACCTTTGTGAAACAACTCCTTACTGTGGAAGAAAGAGAGATGTCTTATGATTTTTTTAAATGTTACTCTACATCCTCGCTAGTGTCACATCACTATCACCAGCGTTTCCCATACACAACTCTGAAAAGCCGTCACTTGGAGAACACTCTCCAAATATTCTCCAGTGCTTCTCTGGAAGCATTGTCTAACATGAATGGCTTCTTTACCTTCTAAGCAACTCTTACTGTTAGTACTGAAGACATCAGAGATGCTGTCAACACTGAGGCTCATGTTCCAGCACAGGCATTTTGCTAAATGCCCAATGATGTAGAAGGGACTTCACGCTGAGCCACAGAGTCCTCATCTGAAAAGAGGCTCATTTCACAAGTAGGGGCAATGTGATGAAAGGGGCTCATCCGATGTTCTGATCATTTGCACTTTTTCATCTCTTCCTTTGTGGGATGTCAACACCTGTGTGACAAGTGACAATGGCATCAGTTGTGCCATGTAGCCAATTCTCTGGACATCTGTCCTCACCCTCACCACCAGACACTCTCTTACACTGTGACTCATCGGGTAATTGTGGAGTCCAGTTGGAGCAGGCACTGCTGTGGTTAGGATGCCCGCTTCAAAGGTGAGGAAACTGAGATTTTGAGGAGGAAACGTACTATTCCCAGGTCTTCAAAGTTCACAAAAGGAAGAACTGGTTCTAGAAGGAGCCAGGCTCTCCTTACTCCTGCTGGTGATGGCTACACATTTGAGACTCTGTGTGGACAAGACATATGTTGTAAGAGCAGGTCCATGAAAGTGAAGGGAGGTGAAACTTCGCTGAGAAGATACAACGTGTAAAATCCTCAGGAGATCTCCTTGTCTTTGTGTTTAAAGAGAGCTCCAAGGGGACACAGCCCCAAGGCCTGTTTATGACTTAATCATCATCTTTTGACCTTGGGAAATTCAACAAATCCAATACTGAAACAGAACATGTCAGGTCCTAAGATAGTTGCTGGAGAAACAGAAACAGATAATTCAGGTCCATGTCTTCTTGAAAGAGTTTGCAGTCTGGTATGTGCGTGTATGCGGGGGAGGACCAACTGACTAGAAAATGCACCAAAACCCAAAGTAAAACAAAACTGATGTAAGTTCATGACCAAATGAAGCAATATGCAAGGAACCATGGGAGAAGAGAAAAGGTGGCATTCATTTTCATTAAAAAGTATGACTGGCAGTGTCCTGGTGGGCCAGTGGTTTAAACCAGGCACAAGCCACATGCATCCCAAGGATCCCTGTTCAAGACCCAGGGCCGGAGAGGCAGTCAGTGATCAACAACTAAATAAAATAAATAAAGTTCTGCTTCCTCCTCTTTCCTGTTGCCTGTCTACCTACCTACCTTCCTCCCTCCCTTCACCTTTCCCTTAAAAAAGAAAAAAAGCATGACTCTCATGTGTATCAGTGCAGGTTAGTAGTGTCTTAGTCCCTTTTGCCTGCAAAAGCAGTCATTTGTAAAGAAGCATTCTTTCTCTTAGTAAATGTTCCCAATCATTTTCCCAATCAAAATCTCCTTCAGTGGGTTTCTCAACTTTTATGGTTCCTATGTGGCCACCTGCTTCACAGCACCACTGGCCCGTGACCATTCAGATGGAAGTTGGAGGAGGCCCCAACCACTTTTCAGCAGACACTGGAAAAGTCTCAGCAATCGGAGCTGCTGTGAAACGGAATCTTAAACTTGGCAATGAGAAGTAGAATAATTCATTTTTAGATTTTAAAAATAAAAATGTCCATCTTCAAGTCAACACATTTTCCTGTTTTGGCATCTCAAACCATCTTTAAAAAAAAAAAAAGGGAGAGAGAAGTTTTCGTTTTACCTTTGCTTCGCAAAATGACATTTTTTTCACTTAAAATTTTTCCACATTGCTGAATCCTTGCCTGATGTCTTTAAGAGACAAGCTGTGATTTCTGAAGGCTTTAAACTTGCCAGACATGGGGGACCACCAGCCACGAGAAGGTCAGAGACGAGACAAAAGCAGAAAGAGTCTCATCGAAAGCAAAACCTAACTGGTTTGTATTTGCACGAGCCCGTGATGAAGGACATAGAAACAGAATGAGGAAGCCAGAGGTGTATGTGACCAACGTCTGATCAGTCAGCTGGTCTTGCAAGAGACAATGACCCTTTTAAAAGAGCTGCAATTTTTGTTGCTTTTTTTTTTTTTAAATAATTTCTATTTCTTTTGTTTACCAAGTCATACTCATTTTAAGATGTTGAACTCATTTCCCAGTCTGTGGATGTTACACACCAAACCTACCACCAGAGTTTTAGTGTCCTTCGCTGCCACCTTGCTCCCCACTTGGTCTGGAAGCCAGTTTTCCACAGAACTTATCTTTGTGCTTGTTTTGGCTTTATTTCCTAATAAATGTCTGTGGCTTTGTTACAGAGCTCTGCATGGGGTCCGAGGAGGAGAGTGCTGTGACCTTTTGTGCTGGGTTTCTCATCTGCAAAGCAGAGATGGTTCTGGGACCTCTTTCACAGAGAGAAGGCAGGGCATATTTACCATGATGCCGGCATCATTTTCAGTACTCAGAGAAAAATGGTACCTAATTAACTTGATGATACGGCTCACAGCTCTCCCCTCTTGCAAACCCTTACTGTGCAGCCTGTGAAAGAGGTGTGCTTGACTCCATTTCATACGTAAAAATAACTATGGCAAAAAAGTCAAGCTTTCCAAGACATCGTCAGAAACATGTAAGAACTTTAAGTTGAAACAAGATCTATATGACTTCAAATGCTAGAATTTCTATCACCGCATTTGAATGAGTTATTGGTGTCTAAGACTGCTTACAGGAATGTAGTTAGGATTGAAAGTGAAAGATTCAATCATTCAACCTGTTGTTTTGACTCGACAAAGTCCAAATAGACTTTTACAGTTGATTTTGTTTCTCCTCCTCCTCCTCCTCCTCCTCCTCCTCCTCCTCCTCCTCCTCTTCCCCTTCTCCTCTTCTTCCTCCTCCTCTTCCTCTTCTCTTCTTGTCTTCCTCTTGTTCTTCTTCTCCTCCTCCTCTTCCCCTTCTCTTCTTCCTCCTCCTCCTCTTCTTCTTCTCTTCTTGTCTTCCTTTTGTTCTTCTTCTCCTCCTCCTCCTTCTCCTCATCCTTCTTCTCCACTGTTGCTCACAATAATGATGACCATTTCTTGAACATAATATCTGAGAGCATCTGAGACTCCCCTTCCCTGAGAGTGAAATGAATAGCGGGTATTGTCATGCTCATCTTACCATGAAGTCTGTTACGTGATGGATCCAGACAAAATCCAGATCTGTCTGATTTGAAAGCTCAAGTAATTTAAAAAAATTGCCTTTATCCAGCTTGTTCAATGTCTTGAAGCAATAGGTTGAGAAATTCTCCTGTGCTTCTCTGACGAGCATTGAGTTCCCTGAAAACAAGAGTTGGTGACATATGAAAAGGAAAGAACTTTCTTGATCTCAAATGCACATCTTGAATGTTAGTAATCTTGTTTATGATAGTCAAAGATGCTGATTGCCTGACAACAGGATATAATGCCTTTATTTTCTGTTTCTTAACTGTTGTGCCTTATTATTGTTGACATTCCTTAAGCACAAAGACATTTATCACTATTAAAAGATAAACCGATAGAATCATAGCAAACTGATTTCAAAAAGCTCTTGAAAATGATGTATAATGGAATGCATTTGGAAAACCATAAAAAATAAACTACAGGAATAACTTCATGGTCTGGCAAAGCATTCTTAAGTGAAGAAGGGATGAAGACATAAGAATTAGCAGGTCAAATTAGGTCAAACTCTGAAGTATTGATTCCTAGGATGAGTGGTGAAATATTTATTCTTTTAAAAAATATTCAAAAGGTAGAAAATTAGGAAAAGAGGGAAGAAGATAGGTCCCAATCATTCTAGCAAAAAGAAGCAGCTATTACTCTTATTTCTTTCTGAACTTTTATTCTATACTTCAGAAATCTGGATAAGATTGAACTATATACATTCATTTGTGTCCAGGATTTTATTATTTGAGAGAGATTTAGATATTGGAAAATATATAAAATATCAAGATGACAAGAATAAGCAACCATGTTCTGCTAACTTGACTATTTTCCAGCCTTCTTTTCTCTTATCATAAAAATAAAAATATGCCACCTTATGCAGGAAAGAATTCTCTTCTTATAACAAATCATAATATCATAGGGAACTCTATTTTTATTCTAAGACAAGACTGTCTCTGCACTTCTGTTTCATTTAGATACATCCAGTTATCCCTTTCACTTCCCAGGTTATACACTACCTGCTGAAAATGGTATGAATGAAGTATAATTTTAGGACTATGTTTATTTAGAATCATCAGTGTCTGACTGATTTCTTAGTTTTCTCTGGCTTTCTTTACTCCATCACTTGGTTTCAGTTATTTTTTATTGATAAAGGAAATTAAAAAAAAGAAAGATTTATGGATTTCAGAATGACCTCATGCCCCAAAGTAATGCTACTTGACACTCTAAAAATGATACTCTTCCTGGGCATAGAATTTTAGGCTTTAGGCTTCAAGCTATTTTTTTAGTCAGTGCTTGTGCAGATACTGCACTGGCAGTTTTTAGCATTGTGATTTTATTTGATAAGAAGTCTGGAAGAAACTGAGTTTTTGTTCTGTGGATAATATGATCTATAAGGTTGTTCTTTTAATGCTGGAATTCTTTAGGTTTAACAGGGAACTTATAATGATGGCCTCTTAAGTTTTGTTATTAATTTTACATGATAGCTGGTGGAGTCTTTCCAGCTTTTAATTCTAGGAAATTCTCAGTCCTTATGCCCTTTAAAGGCACCTGTTCTATTGGACCTTCAATTAGAAAGGTGTTAACATTTCTGGATTTATGTCCCATGAAACACAGCTTTACTTTTCAAACTTTCTATTTGTACTGTGTTCTGGGAAAATATCTCAACTTAATCTTCCAACGTTTGTCATTTAATCTTTATGCATAACTAGTTTGCTTTTCAACATATGTTGATATTTTTACATTGTTATAAAGATTTCATTTATACAATTTCTTATGTTTTCTCAAAATTGAATTTAGGATTAAATAATTTAATTATTTATGAAAGCATACATACATGCATTTTAAAATCCTTTTCTGATGGACCTGTTGGGTCTATTTTGGGGTGATGTTACATACTAAGATTTTGTGTTTCCTTATTACACTTATTGAGAGGATTTCTCTTTTCTACTGAGATGATTGAGGCATTTGGCTTTACCCATGAGTCTGAATGTCAGTTCAATGTAGAGAATCTACCTTTTTTTTCTGGTTTCTGTTGAAACTTTCTTCTTGTCTTTGATGTCTACAATTTCCTTGTGATGTGTTTGGATGTGCATTAGTTTACTGAGGCATTCTTTATATAGAATAATATATTCAGGTCATGAATATTCAGGGTGATGAGGCTTGACAGTTTCATATATCACTTTGTAACTATCTTCAAGCCCCGCAGCTCCAGACACACCCACAATCACAGGGGACAATGGCCCCATCTCCCCAGAAAGTTTCCTCCATTCTAGCAGTGCTTTCTGGTTTTTTAACACTGCAAATTGGTTTTACCTATTCAGGACTTTATATAAATGGAATCATATTGCATATGGCCTGTGTCCAATTTCAAATATATTATTATTATTTACATTATTATGTTATTTTTAGATTCATCCATGTCGTTGCATGTATTAGTCAGTTTTTATATACAGTTGAGTATGTTCCATTATAATACCATGTCACAACTTGTGAATCCATTCAATTGCTGGTAAATATTTGAATTGCTTGAAATTTTTTGATGCCCAAAATTATTGTTATTTGCTAGATGATTGACTTTTGGTAAGGCGTAATATCTAAGACGTTGAGAAAATATTTAGCAATGAGGGCTAATTCAATTTTGTATATTATGAGTAAGATTATGTGGGCATTCTTATACAAGAGTTGATACATATGTTTTATTTTTCTTGGCTAGATTATAAAGACTGGATTTTATGAGTTAGAATGTATTTTAATTTTACAAAAAAATTCTCAAAAGTTCTTTAAATAATTTTATAGTTTTAGATTTCCAAACCAAGTATGAGATTACTCAATGTCATCACAAAAAATTACGTATTGTTTATGGTTTATGCATTAGCTATCCTGGTGGGTATCAACTGGCATTTCATTGTAGTTGATGTCATCGTTCTCAGATGATTAATCATGAATAGCATGTTTCCAATTTTTATTTTTTTCTGTGTCTTCCTTCTAAAATTTCTGTTCAAGGTTTTCACCCAATTTTATTGATATGTTATCATTATTATTATTACTTATTTTAAAATAATATTTATATATTACTGATGTCTTTGTCAGATATAGTTATGTATATGTATATACAGTGATTTCCTCCCTCTCTGTGGTTATCGTATCCATTTTCTGAGTGGTGTCTTCTAACAAACAGGATGCTTAATGCTGATGAAGTTTAAATTTCTTCTGTCTTCTGTTAATGTTTGCCTATATCTAAGTCACAAAGATATCTTCCTATTTCCTTCTAAAATTTTTTGCTCCTGATTTTGAATTTAAATTCCCAATTTTTATACAAAATTTTTATTTTATAAAATTGTTCTTTATGGAATTAAGAGAGATTACTTATCTTTTTATCCATATAGAGAGAGCTCTCTAGCAGAAATGTGTTTAGAATAATTTGCTTTGCCATTGAATTTTCTTGGTGTCTTGGTTGAAAATCAAGTGTCATGTGCATGTAAGTCCATTAATGGGCTCTCTGTCCTGATTCAGTGATTATATATTTTGTGCTGCCTGTCACAGTTCTAAACTGTTTTTAGTACGAAAACCAGGTAATGATGTCAGTTTTCAAGATAATTTCCACTATTAACGATACTTCGTATTTTCCTATAAAAAGTTATATTGGCCTGCTAATTAAAAACTAATCCTACTGGAATTAGGTTGGGCTAAGGTAGAAACTCTGCATCAATTTGGAGATAATTGTCATCTTACAGACATTGATTCTTCTAATCCATCAACATCGTCTACCTCCTCTTCTCTTAGGTCTTCTTTCATTCCTCACAGAGTGTTTCGAGTATTTTTTAATGTAAAAACCTCACATAGATTTTTCTTAAATACATTTTTGTTTGATGTTTTATAGTATTTGAATGGCACTTTTATATTTCATTTTAAATTATGTTAGCATATAAAATGCAAATAAGCTGTGTGTATCAACTTGGTATTTCTCAACTTTACTGAATTTAAATATCTCCTAGTTTGTATGCATATACACACATATGCAAGTATTCATGCATATGCATACACACATATGTACAAATACATGTGTATATGTATGTAAATATACAGGAAATAATATTGAAATTTAGTTAAGTATATACATACACTTTCATATATAGCAAAGGTGTGTATATATGTATATATATATATACTCATATATACATGCCTTTCCTGCACAATAAATATAGCACTCATTCTTGCCTTCTCTAGATGTCAGAGGAAATGTGTTAAATATTTTGACATCTAGAATTCTGGCTGTTTTAGTTTTTTCTGGTGCTCTCTATGACGAAGTCTTTATTCTTATTTCTCTGAGAATTTTTATCATAAATGAAGATTAAATTTCATCAATTTTTATGCATATATTAAAATATTATTCTTTTTCTTCTTATTCACTTATTTAATAAATGATATTGACTTCATTTTAAGACCAAATAGTAAAATATTAGTCTAGCTTAAGCTAATTGATTATAATAATGATGTATTGCCCTTTTTCATATGCTGCTTGCTTTATTTTATTAATATCATGCTTTTCGCATGTATACTAAAGAAAATACTGGTCTACAATTTCCTTTTGAAAAATTATAAATTAAAAAATTCATTGTCCAGGTTTGGTATCAGAGTGATTCTGGACAAATGATATGGGAAAAATTCTTTTCTTTTTAATGCAAGTGTGGTAAGCAGAATAGTGCCTTTCCAAAGGTGTCCACTACCTAATCCCCAGACCTGTGAATATATTACTTACTTTGTGAAAATATGAATATGTGACTGCTGCAAGAGAAAATGAAAGCTGCCAGTAGATTTCAAGTGGCTAATCAGATGGTCTTTATATAAGGAAATTTTTCTGGATTATTGGGAAAGGAAAAATGTAGTCACAGTGGCTCTTAAGTGTAGATGAAAGGCAGAGGAGGAGGTCAGAGTCACAGAGAAATTAGAAATTGCAATGTTGTGGCTGTGAAGATGTAGGAGAGGGTCACAAAACAAGGAATGCAGATGGACTCTGGTCTCTAGAAGATCAAAGAGGGGGAAGTCTATCTGAAGACTTGATGTTAGCTCAGTGAGATTCCTTTTGGATTTCTGACCTCACAAACTATAATACAACATGTTGAAAGTAATAAGAGAAGAGAAATATGGAAGGTGTTAGTTTAGATATTCCATTCATTTAATAGACATTGAAAGTTTTATATCTTTCATTTCTTCTGATAAAAACTTAGACAAATTGCACTTTTTAAAGTCCATTTCTTTGAAGTTGTCCATTTTGTAGGACTTTGTATTGATTTATGATGATGATGATTGATTGATATACCCTTTTCAATGATCTTCCTTTCTGAAGATCCTTTATTTCTTGTTAGTCTGATTAACTTATCCTGGTGTTTCCTAGTGTTTGTGGCTCCTGAAGACAAAGTCACTCCAATTTCATATGTTTGAAATATAGAATTTATCTTCATTTTTGAAGATTATTCTTGGAGAATATAGAATTCTAGTTTGATATATTTATTTTTCTTTCAGCACTGAAAAACATTGCATTGTTTTCTGACATCATTGTCTTTGAAAATAAGTTAGTCGCTTTTATATTTGTTGTTATAAATGTATATGTCCTTTTTGGACTTGATCTAATGTCTTCTTTTCACTTTATTTTGTGTTTTTGGCTCACTGATTATTATGTGCTTAAATGTGGTTTCTCTTGTATTTATCCTTGGATAACTTTTATTTGACATGCCTTCTAGTTCATTGGTTCTTTTCTGTGCTGTATACAGTGTGCTCTTAATGTCATCTAAAGAATTATTTATTTCTAATATCATACATTTCATTTCTAAAATGTTTGTTTGATTCATTTCCTTTATACTTTACAGTTCTCCTTAAAATTCTCTATTTGTCCATGCATGTTTTAAAATGCTTCTCTCATAATACCAACATTTTGACCACCTCCAGTTGACTTATATTTTTTGTTTCCTTTCCAATCATGCATCCCCTTTTCTTGTTTCTTCATATTTCTCATGAGTCTTAATTCTATGTGGAACATTGCGGAGACTGAATTATCCCTAGAAAGTTTCCCTAGCAAAAGAGATTTCTTTTCTATCAAACTACCCGTGGGTCAGACTCTGGCTCATTGAATGTGCATTTTAGTGTGGCTTAGGTTTTATCAGAGCTATTGTTAAATGTGATTCACCACTGGCTTTGAACATGATGAAAAAGAACTCTGACTTTCCCTTTAGCAGACTATTGACCTAAGAATTGGGAATTTGAAGATATATTTATACCTATTAATCTAATTTGGGTTTTGCTGAAACTCTCTTGCTTGAGACATTGGCTACTAGCTTTTTGGAACACTTTGGCATTTTCTGTGCTCCCCCTATTCATACAAACTCTCTCTCCATTGGGGGATTTCTCCCAACCCTGTTATACTGGCTCTCACGGTTCTCACAGGGCTCCTTACCTCATTAAAGTCATCCCACCAATGATTTTCTCTTGCCTCTGTTTTTCTCTCCCAGTCTTCAGTAACTGCCAGCTTACACTTGGGAGAAGGCTATGTGTTCACCAGATTCAAGTAGTCATGTTTGATGGCTATTGCTTCCTGAATCTGAGAATTTCTGCCTTCCAATAATCAGGCAAATTCCTACCTATTGTAGTTATGAATATTTCTTTATTTCTTATTTCCATATATTGGGTCTTGTGTTAGAGAATATGTCTGTATATTTTTATTCTATTCTCTACGTCTTTATTTCTTCCTTATATTTTCAATATTGAAATTACTCTGCTGTATTCTGGAAAATTTCCCCAAACCTGTCATCTAATTCACCGATGTTCTGTTTATCTGTATATAATATGCTGCCATTTTTCCAAGATCTTTTTTATTTTATTGATAGTAATATTTATTTTTATATGCCTGTTATATTAAAAATCTACCTTTCTCTTTTATATGGCACCAACTATGGACTAAGTTATGTGAATTGTGTCCAAGGCAGGAAGAGAGTCCTCACCAGAAATCAACCATAATGATATCTTAACATTGGACTTCAAGCCTCCAAAATTGTAAGAAAATAAATGCATACTGTTTAAGCTATCCAGTCTGGTATTTTATTATGGCAGACTGAGCTCACTGATACAACATCTATTTATTTTCCTATATTTTAGTATGTTTTAATGTCTTTAATCAATTAAATATACTACACTTATTTTATAATTTATACACTCTAGATATTCAATTATATGCATGTTTAGATGATTAAAAATAGCCACTTTGGGTGTATTTCCTTTAATTCATAGTAGCTTGTTACTTTCTACCTTTAATAGAGCTGTAGTGTGAACTCTGCTGCAGTGTGACTGATTGAAAGCTTAGACTGACTGAAGATCAGAACAATCTCTACAAAGTTATTCTGCCTTCATTTTTAACATAAATTCATGAATGTCAGCAATCATTTTATGAATATATGTATGCACACACATAATATTTATATAATTTCCTTTATAGCACCCATTATATGGTTTCATATTTACAAACCCTCAAAAATGACATCTCTCCATCTTCCTTTAAACAGACAGAACTTCATTATTAATTCATTGTAATTGTAACTAAATTTATTTCTAGATATTGTTAGAGAAGCTAACTTATATCTTTAGTATCAGACTCTCCATTCCTCTTAATTTAAAGGCCTTTGACTCCCTGTCTCTGCATCATCACTCAATCGATATGCCCAGTTTTTGAAGATGGGAATTTACCACATCTCAGAGTCAGTTTTTATTATTATCTGGATTTATGTTCCTTTTTTGTTTTCAGTTGTCTTTTGTTTACATTGTAAGTTTATATCTGGTTAAAGGATCTTTCTTATACTTTAGCCTTCATTTTATATACTGCTATAATAGATGTTTTAGATTATACGTAATCTGCTACACTGCCAAAAATAAATATTAATGTTCATTTTATAAGTCACTACTACCTGTGTCAAAAATGGATCTGGAAATAATGCAAAAGAATGTTATAGTCGAGAATCACTAATGACTATAAAAGCAAGATTCCTAAATGAAATTTAGCAAAGATACTATAGAAATACATTAAAAGACTGTGGGTCACAATCAGAGAGGATTAATTTAAGAATGCAATAATAGATCAATATTGACAATATGTTCAAATCATTACCATATTCAGAGTTTAAATATAAAATCATCCCATTACCTCCATGGACAATGGTAATGATTTATTAGAACAACATATAACCCTTAATAAAGAAAAGAATCCTGGCATATAAGATATAATAGAAATCTCTCTCAATCGCAATGATCAGAAAACTCCATCATAAAATGTGTAGTAATAAAGCTCTCAAAATAATATTACCATTCATCTAGTATTTATTAATAACCTTCTTCATAACATGGCTTCATTTTTGGAGATATGTAACACAGTATATGACAAAGTCCTGGACTTTGACGTTAAATAATAAAAATTTGATTTAATTACATTTTATTGAAAACCAACAAAACTAACATAATTTGTGAGTGGCATTCTTAAATAATCAATTATCTAACTACGAATACTAATGAAGGAGTTTAGCAATGTGGCTTGAACCCATTTAATATTCAAATGTTACTTTTTTTTCTATAAAACCTGATTGCCAATTAGGAAAGATAAGCAAAATATTTTCCAGAGCCATAATATTAATGATATATTTAGCACCAAACTGAAAAATAAATATGCTCAAAATCTAAAAAAGGATGTTATAAGAAGAAAAAGAATCTAAGTAAATTAAGAAGGCACTATGGTTCTAAGTGAGAAAAATCAACCTCATCTTTATCTAAATAAAATCTATCACTTTAATGCAAGTCATTTAAATCCAAATGGCAATTTCTTCTCTCAAGAACTTTAATAAACTAGTTCAAAATTTGTTAGGGGAATGTGCAAATTTGACCAAAACCATTTTTAATGAAAAAGGAAGAAAATAGTTATTCTCATACAATATTGGGAATATTTTTTGCAAGATAAAAAATATTGTATACCTAACAAAGAGTATGAAAGTAGCCTGTGATAGAAAAGGTTATTTAATGTATCTTGAAGGCAGCATTTTCAATGATGGGGAGGATTTCATCGGTGATAATGAGTCAGTTGGGTGTACGATTAAAAAGGGATCATCACTCCCCACCTGAAGCCATTTGCAAAAATACCTTTAAGATGCATTATTCTCATATTATTATTTTTACTATGAGAAAATTTAGGTGAACATTAGATGTGGATTAGACCTGAATGCTGACCTATCTTTTTTCAACAAGACAGAAAAACAAAGTTATTAAAACAAAGGCTCTTCTAACTGAGATTATTACCATTTAAAGCATTTTATTAGATAATTAAAAAGTAAGTGATAATCCAGAAGAAAAGACCAACATATACCTACAAAATAACTACATAATACTAATATGCTACTCACATACATGATACACTATCAAGAAATGCTATCCAAACGTATGTGGAACACATGCAAATAAATAAGGTAAGAATAACACAATAAAGAAACCACTCATATAAACTGGCAATGAAAAGGAAATACAGCAATGCAATAAACTTATGAAATAGACACCACAAAATAACCTTAAGCAACTGTAAATTAAGATGACAATGACTTAGTCTTTTTCAATGATCACACTGGAAAAAAAATAATGAGTACAGGTTCTGATATCTGTGCAGACAAGCATCACCTCCTCTTGATAAGGTACATTTAATAAGAGGAATATGTGCTGAATTCCCTCCGTGCCATAGAAGAAGGGACACATGCAAACTAAGGAAGAGTCATATAAAAGAATAATTCACATCAGCTAAAATTGGTGAGATTGTGCTACGTTGCAGTGATCAGGCAAGTAATATGTATTAATATGTATTAGGAAGCGAGAAATGTACAAGTCACTGTGAAAATTGGGATACTATTTATGTGAAAGTCTGACACTGGTATACGGTCACACAAGAACAGACTGATGTATTTCCATTGGCACCATTACACCAGTAAGAAAATGCATAGGAATAAGTCTACAAAGATTAATCCTGATTGTAATATTGGTTAACCTGGGAGAAAAGACAGGCTATTCATAGAGAATTTCAGCATTATTTAGATTACTTATTTTAATGTTGAAATGTTTTCATGAATTACTTATACACTACTTTATAAAGACTTAGATTATATAAGGAAAATGAAGAAATGAATCCCTTTTATTCTAAATTAGATTATTTATGTTTTCCCATATTTTTTCCTTTCTCTTATTTTATTCTGAAGCCTGGCTCAGTCTCATAAGCAATGTCTCTCATAAAATCAGTCATTTTCCACCTTTGCACGAACAAATACAACTTTTCTGAAATCCTTATGGAGACTGATAAAAATATTCTTTTCACTAAACTTTATGTGCTCTCTTGAAAAGATGTGATCCACTAGTGGTTAAAAATGCAATAATTATTAAATAAATGGTGACATTAAAGATAATGACGATAATGATGATGATGATAATTTGCAGAAACATGTTCATTTCGGGTAAGTAAGGTCCAGATCACATTTAAATGTCATATTTAGTGAGCTTCCTTCCTACCTCTCCTCCTCCCTTCCTCCCTCTTACCTTTGCTTCTTTCCAGTTTTCTTAGCATTTGCTGCTAAATCCTGGTAACATGTAGATATGTAATGGTTATGTCCTGTCTTCCCATCACTCTCTCTCTCTCTCTGTCTCTCTGTCTTTGTCTCCATCTCTGTCTCTCTCTCTCTTTCTCCCAAATAAACATTGTTTAGTCTGAAAAAACTAGAAAGAGTGACCCCTGTAAAATAAAACCCAAATTCCTCACTGAGTGTCTTTCAAGGGCTAGAACGTGGTCATGTAGAGTCTAGTTGCAAGAGAGGCCAGAGAAGTTAAGTTTCCAAATTCTATAGTGAAGGCAGGTCAGCAAAAGGAAGGTAGAAATCTGTGTTAAGTGTGATGTCTCTGCATATTGACAGTATGCAAAGAATAATTATGTTATGCTTGCATACATTGCTGCAATTGGAGGTGATTTTATGGACTTTTGCTGAATAGTGGCTAGTCATGGGCAAACCATCATCGGAACAACATGACTGGGGTCTTCATCATCAGTTCCACCTTCATCACCAACAGCTGTGTCTGGAACAGAGGTTGAAAGAGTCATGGAGTAGAAACCCAGCACATGTTGAATGAATGAAGCAGTGTGACTTTTAACACCACATTCAAATTCACAGTTGACAATTGCTCAGTGTCTACTTTGTGTCAGTTGGCAGATTGTTTAACTCATGCCATTTAATTTATCTCACAATGATGTTTCTTGACTAACAGAAACTGATACTGAGAGATGTTTATGTAACTTAATAAAGATCCAATTAAGGCCAATGTTTGAAAGTCTAAACTCAAATTCAGTTGTCTCTGGGATTTTCCTGTCCATTAGCATAAACTTTATCCTCCTGGACATCATATGTTCATGAATTAATATTATTTTGATGACTGCATTATTATGAGTTGGTTTGGCTCTAAAGAAAACTATTTCTTTAGAATAAATACAAAAATGATGAATTCTTGAGAGTCAATGCAATTTTAGTAAATATAATATTTATAACTGCAATTAATTTACAAATTTTTTTACATCAAAAATCATCCTGATGATCTAATTCTTCAGGGACAACAATTGTCTCCTCTGTGATGTTTTTCTACACTAAAGGCAATTATTGTTGCTTCTAGCTGTAATAAAAAAATAACCGAAACAGATAGAAGTGTCTTTGTTGAAATTGAGCTGAAACTCCCACTGTGGAAATAATCAGAAAATTAAAAGCTCTGCAATCTTGCAAATAACATTGCAACTTAATATTATTGGAACATAACATTATTATCTCTTTTTATAGGGAAAACAAACATAAATATATTTTCAAATGACACCATGATATTAGCTTTATTTTATTGGATGGGAGGGGGGCAAAGAACAATAAGATTTTAGGGCTGAGCAAATGAAACAATGGGATTTATGAAAAATGATCAGCAACACAAGGTTATGCTACCAGTCTTAATATCAGGCAGAAACTGCCAGATACAGCCAGCCCTTCCTGCATGATTTCTGGCATAGCTTCATCTATAATTCTCCATGGTAGCAACCAGGCACTGGCTCTGCCACCAGGTAGGCATTTATTCAATGTTGGTTAAATGAGTTTATAATTAATATTAAAGAGATAAGAGTCAAGTCCTCCTTTTCCCCCTCTCTGTTCCTCCCTTTCTCCTATATTAGTTTGAGTTATGAAAGGATATTTAACACGATAGTCCATTTCTACAAATAAAGTACATATTATGGAAACTCAGATAATCACTTCAAGGTACATTCACTTGAGGAATCATCCCATGGAAGAAAGTCTTTTGGACCCTTTAAAATAAGACAGCAGACTTGTTCTAACATCCTGTTTCAAGAAAACTCCAGTAGCCCCTGACTTTGTCTCTTTTCTTTATAAGGATCTGGGGGCTACTAAAGTGAGATCATCTTGGAAATTCTTCACAGAATATGTGCTCCAGACACCAGGAGACTGGAGGTCACATGGAGGTTATACTGCTCTGCAGACAAGTTTAAGCTGGTGTCAGGGACGCTTTCTTGGTGGGCCTGGGGGTGAGTGCTGACGTAATTTTAAACAAGTGGCAAAAACGTCAGAACCTTCCAGTGGATCGATCCCCAAGAAGCTGGAAAGTTGAGAAGTCCTAGGTAGTTGTGGCCATCATTTATTTTTTAGGAGAATAGAAGCCATAAAATTGTTCAGTCACTTTTTTTCTGAAACGATGTGGGATGAATGTGATTTTTTTCCTCAGAATATATTGACCCTCCTTGAAATAATTGGAAAGGCTCTTGTGTCTCATGGGTGGGTCCTAAGAAATTGGAGAGCTGAATTCAGCATGCCTCGTCATTTAACTGCTACTCAGCAAGCTTTCAGTGTCCTCCCAAGATGAAATTAAACCCAATCTGATTGCCTCCTTAAGAGAACAAACTGGAATGACTAGTGGGCACTGCTCTGAGGAAACAGCATCAACTTCTGTAGAGCACTGAAGTAGGAATCAGATGTCTATTTCACTTGAGATTTACAAATTACTAGATTTAAGATGCCATAAAATTATCTTTAAATATTTTATTGGACATCGCTTCATAACATTATGTAGGTTTATGACCTGACTCATCATAAATCAGCATCTGTACAGCATAACATTAAGTTTACCAACAAATATCCGATTCCATGCTTACCTTGTAATTGACCCGTTTTACCAGATTTGTTCCTCTGCCCTTCTGGTAACCACTAATTTAATTCTATAGACTAAAAGTCTTTTTGATTGGGTTCATGAATTTGTTTTACCTAGCCATAAAATGATCTTATTGCCTTTTCTTTTTGGATTCTTCAGCCATAAAATGCAATCAAGTTCAGGATGAGGTGAGTGGAAATAGTAGACATACCTGGTCCACCTTCACTGGGCTGGACTCCTGAATCTGGCACTGGTTCCAAGCTTAGTGATCAATTGAGGGGCAATTTCATTTGGCCTTTTCATAATCTTTTGCATAGTTTTTCCCTGCAAAAACCTTTAATAAAATATTTTTGGGTTCCTATTCTGAATATAATGTCAAGGAAAGAGCCATCCATTCTTGGTTCTGGGCTTCCTTACCTCTGAAATAAGGACAATTGGGATTTAGAGGTGTGGGTGTTTCCTTCTTCCTCAAGTTGTGCATGGCCTGAGGACAAGTAGGTGATATAGCCCTGGGACTTGCTTTTAGTTTTCTTTTCTGACTTGGTCTCTGTCCAGAGTTGAAACAAATATGTATCATGTATGTGTGTGTTGTGTATGTGTGTGTGTGTGTAATTTAGATCTGAGCTTTATGCAGAGTGAAACAACTTGCTTCTCTTTTATCCAAATTGCTTAACATTTGACTTACAAGTTGAAAACATACTCATCTTTTGATTCATTCAGTAAAGAATCCTTTTCAATGAGTTTTGGTCAGTGCATTCCAAATATATTCTCACTTACTGAGCACCTTCATATTTTTGTGATGTCCTTTGAGGCTCTAACTACAGAGTAAAATAAGACTTACTACCCACCTGTGTCTTCCAATTGTGCCCTTAACTTCTCCAGTTCTCTCTATCCTCTTTCTGCCCCGATCACCACCTGGTTGTGGGTACACCCTTCCAGACTGTCCTCTTGCATCCAGGAAGATCCTGCTCATGTTCTAGCAAATCTATCTCTTTGAAACAGAACTCAGATCATTGTGTTCCCTGGCTTTAAAACTCCTAGCAGCTTCTACTGCCTTTAAAATAATTATCGAATGCCTGTAAGGTCTGCCTTCTTTTTGTGGCCCTGACTGAGTCCTTTTAAACCAGGCCCCCACTTGCCCACCAGCCTTTACCTTCAGCTTTCTCTGGCTCTTGATATGTTTAGAGTCTCGGGGTCTCTCCGCCAGCTGTCTGCTTTGCTGTGTTGGCCTCATCTTGGGCTATCTGACTCTCATGTTGTCTTCTCACACATGTCTTTCCTACTTGTCCAGTCTAGTGAAGGACTGTTTCATAGCATTGATCCCTGTCTGACATGGCTGGTTTATGTGTTTGTCATTTATCTTCTTAACAGCCGCCCTCATTTATAACATAATCTCCATCTGGTTGGTATTGTGTCTGATTGCTTACAGCTCATTTCTTAGTACCCAGAATATGTAGGGGACTCTTGAAGAGACTCAATAGATAATTGCTGAAAGAATGAACGGATACCTTGAGGTGTTCACAGCCTAATGCATGAGGCAGACCAGAATCCAACATGCTACCACCTGAGAAAAACCAGGGAACTGTCGTGTTTAAGGAGGGGTGTCAATTGTTGGCCACCAATGAAGGCCAGTGGGTCCTCACAAGATGACATCTTACCTTGCTCAAGCTGCTGTACTGTGCTGTCCTTAGCGATCTGATTTGTAGGTATGACAATCTTTACTCTTTAAGGGATAAACTTGCTAATGGGAATGATCTGCATGCCTGAATGGAAATATATCAATTTTAAACGAGCAATGTTACTGCCAATGAAGAGGATTAGGTCATATGATCCTTTACCAGCACTTTTTCACTCTCTAGTTAAACTTCTTGGGAGCTAATTTAACCTCAGAAAGTTACTTCTTGAGCTTGGAGTCAGATCATAGGGTTGGTAATCAGTTCAGAGTGTTGATGGAATTGCCAAGTGGTAAATCAGGGAAATCCCTGGCCATTAGTGGATGGAGTGTAAATAGGTTGGGATAAATGACTCAGGACAACTGAATGTTCAAGGCAAAGGTTGGGAAGCCATTTTTTACATGGGAAAATGTTGTAATTTCTTTCAAAGCATAACTATAGAGAAAATTCCAACAAAGTTCAAATAATTCTGAAATACATATTTTTAAAGGTAATGGTATGGACCAAAATGTCAGTTACTTGTTGGAGATGTTAGTCCCTTTAGGGGGTGGAACCTGTTGTATTTGGTAGTGGACTGAAAATGCCTCCTTGTAGGCCAGTTACTAGATTTTCACCTGGATTATTATATATCGTTGTACACATTTCCTCAGGATTCCATGAAATGCTGGTTTTGTAACAGGAATTCTCTCCACTCGTGATCACTGGAAAGTGTCCTGTTCTTTGCATTGAAGTTTTTCCTGCTTTGGAAAGAAGTCAACACAATTCTGAATTTATAGCTCTGGTTCTCAACTCTCATAACCCATGTGGAAGAAAAGAGTCCTTTGCCAGGTTCTCCGGCGGGGCCAAGGCTGGGTCAGCTGTGGTGTCTCAGAGCTAGTTCAATAATTGTTAAAGGTCCAGGGGCACAGCTTGAGAGAGACAGACGTTATTTCCACTGTGAAACAGGTGTGGGCTGAACAACCTGGCCAGGTTTTAAGAAAACGATGAATTTTTTTCTCCTGTTGATCCTCCTTCCATGTGTCTTTTGGCTGCTGTTGATGGGGATCACTTTGTCCTAATATCTGAAACATCCAAGTTCGCAGTCAGCGTCACCCTCAACCCCCAGTCTGACTCTCTTTCCTTCCATTTGGCTCTTTCAGGTCAGTCTGAGAGCACCTGTGTCCAGTCACCACCAAGAGACTTTCTTGCCTCTTTGTCCTTGACCATCATGAGCCTTTCATTTCCTAGTTCCTTGCATGTTGGAGTCTCATGCTGAAAATGCCAAACTCGTCAAAGCTTTAAGCAGAGTTAGTAATGTCCTGCTTAGGTCTCTGTAATTCTAATTTCACCCTTGATTTTCCTTCTCTAATGGAGTCACATACTAGCAATAACTGCATCATAATGCATCCGTTCTATGTATGTCCGCCACTTTATTTACGTCCCTGTCCGTCTGTCTCTCTGTGAGCCTGCGCATACAGAGGGACAATGACCAAACCACATAGGACAACAGAACTCTGGCCAACAACCTCCCAGAAATCTGCCCAAAACTTGAGTAGAACAACTGATTAGAGCTTAACCAATGTCTGCCGCTTCTTTTCCCCTACCTGCCACCTGTCTGCTTCTGACTCAGGACCACCCAGAGAAAGCTAACTCTATTCCCCCAAACAAGTTGTGTATGACGCCTACTCCCAGTGCACTGCTCCAACATCCCTGGGCCACTGAGGATTCATGGAAGCCTTTGCATGGGACTCCCACCAACTTCCCCTTCCCTGCCTGCCTTTGAGCCTTTGGTGACACGGTGACCAACACAGGAGTCAGATCAGACTCCTCTGCTAGAACAAGTTCTAAATCATGGCCTCTAAATCACAACCTCTGTTTTATCTGCACAGGGTGGTCTTTATTTATTGCTACATTCCCCGAACCCCGAAGACCAGATATCACTCTTCTCATTTTCCTGAAGAGGAAGCAGTGGTTGAGGATGGTTATGCAATTTGGCTGAGTTCTCATAGCTGAACCAACAACTGATACTTAAATTCACTTCTCTCTGGTCCAAAACAATTGCTCTTTCTACTTTGTGGTCCTGTCTCTTCAAGTGCCTACTAAGTGCCCGTTGATGGCAAGGTGGTGCCTCCCAAATATGCGTATGTCCTGTACCCTGCAGGCTCGCGGTGGGCGCCAGATGAGGACTCGTGTGCTTGCTAATTCTTGTGAAAGCAGAAAATGCAGGTTCTAGTGAGCATTTCTGTTCTCAGAATAAACGTGAACAGTTATTTATTGCCAAAAATACCAAGACTCGCTTTTTTAATATACTGCTTAACATCATAATTCCTGGAAACAGTTCCCCTGTGGTGAAATAATGAAAAGCAAATGAAAGGAGTTGGAAATGTCACTTCTGAGTAAAAGATTCGTTTAAAGTCCTCCTCTCCTTGGGTTTGCTTCACATGTTGGAATAATGGAATTTGTTGGTTGGCCTCACATTATAAATTACAAATCCAACCATTGTGGCTGTCCCGAGGGCCATGGCCATCCCGAGGGCACCCCGGGCCATGTGGCTGCGGCGTGAAGCCCACACATCAGCACAGGGCACTTTGGGAGAATCATTCCAAGTAGCCTTTCTACTGGAATCTGAAGCCTCCGACTTGTTGATGAAGTTTGGTGTCAAAGAGCTTTCTGAGTGCATTTTCCCTTTGGTTGAGTTTCATTCTATGGAGGTTTAGTAGTTCTGAGCACGTTTTGAACTAGGGACCTCAGTCAACTTTCATCATGGAACATGATTCTTAGAGCCGGTTCCTTTGCAAAGTTGCAAAGATTTCAAAGGCAAGAATCAATAGGATATTTTTAAGAAGTGGATCTTTAAAATTTTTGTTTGTTTATGGCAGCCAAGAACTGGGAATGGGAGCATCCTGGGTTCTGCTGTGGACTTGTTCCAAGTATGACCTTGCACTGCTTTTAGAAGTCTTAGTTTTCTAATCTGTGAAGTGGATGTAAGTGGGTATAAGTCTACCCTCTTTTGTCACGCCCTACCCCACAAGATAATAGCTTGTGTGATAGCACTTCACACATTCTCAAAGGCCATGCAAAAAAAGCTAAAAGCTAAAAGCTGTCCTCACAAGTTATCAAGTGAATGCTGATGGCTGGTTTTCTGCAGCCTGGCCTAGCAAAACAACCCATTGTTTTAGGGTGCTGACATGTGTCACTATCAGTGGTGAAAAACATAGAATTCTCCACTTGTATTTGTATTGAAATCGTATTTGTCAGACCTAAGGATCACAAGAATTTTAGGTCACCTGCTCTGCACTGAGGCTCAGAGAGGACCCTATCCCATGTTCAAGGTCATTGTTTCCAGGGAAAGACTAAGCAGAAAGGCCTGAGGGCGTAGGCAGGTATGCAAAGAGTTTGCAACTTTGGAGTATGTTTTAATCCCCCCCACTTCCTCTGCACCATACCCATAGAATATAAATTTCTATTAGACTATCTCTTGTGAAATGAGGAAAACAACATGGTAGCTGAAAACCATGGCGACTGGAGTGAGGTGGGTGACAGAGATCACAGTCACAGGCCTGTCTATGGTGTCAGCCTTCTGGAGCTGAAATACCTTTTCAGAGAAGACTGGCTAACTGTCTGTCCCAGTATTTTCATGTAGCTTCTCACAGGGACCACCGGCGTCTGGGTTCTGCCACTGGTTTTCAACCCAACATTAATTAGGACATGCTGGTGTATCTCACATGCAGGGAAGGAACCAGGGTGGGATGTTGTGTCTGCTTCAGCCACGGTTCCTCCTCCTGGGCGCAGTCCTCTGAAAGGCTGCTGGCCAGGTGGTAGTGAAATCAGTGGCCCAGCAGTGCGAGTGCGTTGACTTT
Organism: Solenodon paradoxus; assembly: GCA_004363575.1. Lineage (NCBI taxonomy): Eukaryota > Metazoa > Chordata > Mammalia > Eulipotyphla > Solenodontidae > Solenodon > Solenodon paradoxus. The sequence goes on from RJWH01000975.1 coordinate 279,109, forward strand.
GGTCCCACTGCCTTGCTCTGAAGTAAAATCTTCTCTCAGTACTTTTTCTGCCCAAACCTCAAGCTCGTGCTTTGTTTGAACAAGAGTTGTAAGGGAGGGTGGGGCCCACTGCTCCCTTGGAGGGGCCGCTTCTGAGCAGCCGGGTACACACAATAAGCTGTCCCGAGGCTGGCCGATGGCTCCCTGATAAGGGCCACCTGATACGTCCTAATGGCTGCCCGCCTCCTCTTAGGGGCGCACATTCTTCAGATGTCTGGCTCCAACCTGACAGACTTTTGAACTTCCTGCATCCTGAAAGCCCATTACTTGACTTCATAATTTGGGGGATACTTGAAGGCTGTTCTTGCCAAGATTTTTCAGACATGTCTAAAGGGGAAGATGTGGTTTGTAAGAAAGGATTTTTGAAAATTATCTCTGTAGATGATCAAAATCTCAGCTGTCTCCTTGACCCTGTGCCATATCCTCCTCACAACTGCCCTCCCCGCCTCACATTCTTTCTTAAAGAAGGGTTCTAGCTGCTTGTCTCCCATCTGTCATCTCCCAAGGACACCAAATATCCATGCAAATGCTTTGTGGTAGTTTCCATGGAACCTTGGGCCCCTCTCTAGTCTTAACCGAACCACCTCTTCCCCATCCTGACCTTTCTGCTCTATTTGACCCTGAGAACTACCCGCACCTTCTTGGAGCTTTTTCATGAGCTTCTGTTCTCATTGACACTTCTCTTTTTTCTTCCTTTTCTCTACAGGTCAGAGTCTCCAGAAGCAGACGCTGACATGAAACCCAGGGTGCAAGATGTTTGTGGGGGATCAGTACCCACAGGGGTGGGGAAGAAGGTGGACATAGATGTGGGTACAAGGCCCCAGGTAATGTCAAGATCTCTGGTAAGAAGTTCCCCATCTGGAAAAAATGGGCAGGTCTTTATTCACACTGGCTTTGTCACTTGATGTGCTGTCCCTGAAGGCAGAGCAGCTCCTTTCAGTGGGGAGAAGCCAAAGGAGCTGACACCTGGACGCTGTATATTCTTTATGAGTCACACTCCCTGAAGCTGGGTGTCAAGGTTGACCTTAGATGGGACTCTGAGTGAATCAAGCATGTGACCCCACCCCAGTGTCTCCTTCCCTTATTCCTTTGTACCAGGTGGTTATACATACTCCTGAGAGCAACTAAGGCAGTGTGTCCTCTCTCAGACCTGCATATATGGGGAACCTACACATATGAATTTACTTTAATTTGTAAAACTAACTTACTTCAATGCAATACTACTGGAAATGCACCTGTGCCCATTTATAAATACACACAGTCTGAAAGAGTTCATCGACGTTTCCAAATCCACTCAAGGGCCTTCACGATGGATGAACCTAACTCCAGTCAACTGACACTGAATTGGGTTCTGCTCACTATATTACATTCACGTCCATCCAACTGTTCTCCAATGCAAACTCAAAAGCAAATGGAAGCCATGTCTTGGGTTCTTTCTCCTGCATGACTTCATTTAATCCTCACCTGAGTTAATCCCCTGAGTTGACTGTTGGGCTCTCATTCACGTACTAGGAGACTGATGATCTGCGGTGAGGGGTAAATGATCTGCTCCAGGTCCCACTGCTGTTAACTGGTAGAGGACACGCTCTAACACAGTTCTGCTTACTGCTCAGCTCCTGTCTCTCCCACTTTACCTTCTTTCTTCATAGAGTTCTCTGCAATCAAGGAACTTGTGAGGTACAAGGGCCATGGAAGACAAGAAAAGTAATCGAAGCCCAGTTCAGGGACAAAGAGTGAACTCTTATAGCAGAGATCGGACCAATATGTGTATGAGTAGGAGCCTCCTATGTGGCTCATTAAACTTGCAATAACTTTCTCCATCAGAGTCCAGGTGAGACTAAAACTCGGATTCATTTTTTGAGTCGGCAGAAATCACTGAAAGATCTTTGCTTACACCCTGTCAACATTCCCATAGCAGGCATTTCTAGACTGTAGGTGGTTATTTGTAAAGGTATTTATTAGGCATTCATATGGGCCATATGACTGCAATGATTATCTTTATCTAAGTCATACACGTTCCTTATCTCTGTGCATTTACCCTCTATGAACCTATTGATTCAAGAGGACTATGAAGAAGAGCAGTGCCATAGGCAACTAGGGATTATTGCATCACAGAGAGGACTGATGTTTTATTGTCTCTCACTACCCCTCATGCAGGCTTATTTAAAATGGCCTTAATTATAATATGTATGGAGCACATGTGTTTGCCGTGAAGTATGCCTATTTTCACATGTTGCTAATGACTCTTCAATCTCCTTTACTAATGTCCAAGTCCATTAAATACATTTGGCCTAAGACTGCAGGGCTATGTCCTCAAGAGATATCCCAGGAAGAATCTTAATGAATTAGTAAATAACTTAGTGTAAGAATGAGTGAGCTGACTCCTGATTGCCAAATCCTTGGGTCTTCTCTAGGTCTCATCCCATTGGGTCTCTTACAGGTGCAATTGAAAGGTATGCAGATCCTTCTGCTTCTTTTCTTCTGAACTTGGCATTCGCAGTCTTAGGTATACTGAGAGCCAGTTTTCACATCGCCATTAAATATCAGAGAGCAAATATATACAAAGTTAAGCTTGGGGTCAGTGACATCATGGTGATTAAAAGGATGACTCTGAAAACCACCTACCCAGGTTTGAGTCCTGGCTTCTGTCGCTTGCTAGTTGTGAGGTCTTGGGAAAATTACTCAGCTCTTCTATACTATAGATGCTAAAACAGTGGAGTTCCATGCAAATAGCTCCTAGCACATAATAAAATGCTAAATTAATAAGTTTAGTAAGTGTCAGCTGCCATCATCATGATCAGCTCTCAAATTTTTATTGCAAGGTAAGTACGCATGGATATCTCATCATGCTCATCTACATCCTTCATCTCTGCTTCTCCCGCTGTTCTATATCCCTACATTAAAAGTCACCTCAAATCCTCTGCCTGTCTCTTTCCATACCTCCAGCACCTGATCTGTGCTTCACCATCTGTAGCCTTGACCACTGAAGTGTGTGTCTGACTGACCTCCCAGGGGAAAACTTGCCTTCCTCCAATCTACGCCACACAACACACATAAAGTGTGGACTCAGTGGCTCCCACTGGCCTAAAGATCAAGTTCAAGTCCTTCCATCATGTCCTCTATCTCCTGGTCCTCACTCTCCCTACTGATTCTCCTCCCCTTATTTCCCTTATGCTGGTGTTCTGATATGTAACTATTGCCAAACTTCGAGTTTCTCAAACATGTCTACGTTTTCCTTTTCCATGAGGACCTGGCACCTGTGCTCCTTCCTCATTTTTCAGGACATTTTGTAACACTCCTTACTTAACTCCCAGACACATTATTTTTCTGGAAGCTGTCCCTAACTCTTAGTGATCCATTAGGTGGCTTTCTATGTCCCATTTCTGCATTTTGGTAAGATCTTCACAACTTCACACAGGGAAGAAGGAGTGTGTAGGACGCACCTACGCTCCAGGCAGAATGACAAGCTACATGGAGGAATGGGGCTTCATAGCACCTACAGACAGTACATATGGACTTGACCTTCCTGAAGCCTGTGGTTTGGCCCTCTCCTCTGGGCCCTTGACCCTTTATAGTTCTTTTGCCATGCTAAGACTCTTGATTCTTTTTATTCCCTAGCTTTGCTCTGAGCAGAGCCCAGGGTTTTATTAAAGCCAGGGATCACTGTATTGAACCAATCCAAAGGAGCAAATCTTGTGTTTTCCAGGAGCCTGGGAAAGAGAATGGGGTGGATGCCCAACTCAAGGATCCAGAAAATCTTCAGTCTTCCGTCCTTGTGCAATTTCGTCTCTTTCCACATGCATGAGGTCTGTACAAAATGCATACACATGAAATAGAGAGAAAGTCGACCCTGTATTTCTCAGAGTGGAGACAGCTGTGGGTTCTGGGGTCTGAAACATGGTCTCTTCTGTGGGGGAGGAGGGTCTGTGTAGAAATGTGGCCAAAAGGATGATTTTAAGAGACTGCATGTATTCACGTTGCTATGTTCAGAACCCCCAGAACCTACTCCTCAGTTTCCCTCTTTTTGCACTGGGGTAAGAGTTGTGCTCATTTCCACCATTGAACAAGGATGGAGTCAGCACATGGAGTGTTCAGAAGCAATCCTCGTTCAAGATCAGCCCTTAGAGTTAGCTGGCAGTTGAGGCCCTGCTATCCATGCAAAGAGAGGCATTAGAAGCACAATCCACTGGACACTTTGGGGTGGGGTTTTTGTCTGCAGTCTGGTCATTTAAAGGATGGGGTCCATTTGCATCTTAACCTCTGAAGCATGGACAATACAGCTCACGGAGTTGTTGGGAAATTTAGAAATAATAACACAGGTAAGCTGGCACAAAATACCTGGTCAATCTGTGCACAGGCTTTTCTTCCTATGAAAAATGAATGACTGCAATGAGTGTTTCTGGCATAGGTGTGAAGAGCTGAAAACGGGGTTACTAATCCAACTTGTGAAACTTGCTCACAGAAGAGATTTCAGGCTCAGTTAGAGATGGACGTGGGGATAAAGGAGAGGGGGAGGAGAGAGTCATGAATAAACTCACAGAGAGAGAGAGACGTAGGAGATCTTGTGGTGGGAAGTCGTGAAGGGCAGAAATCAGCATTTGGGGAGCTGACTGAGGCTGCAGAGGCTGGACAGCAGGAAGGGGCCCCTCCACAAGACTCCTTGGTGGGTGCAGAAGCCCGGCCCTGCCATGTGCTTGCCACTGCAGGAGCCAATGCCTGGCACCTTTTCTACTCCAGAAGGAACTCCAAGCCAAGAGAGCATGGATTAGGAGGATTTAAAGTACAAAAAGGGAAAAATGCTGGGCTTTTTGAGCCAATCATTCTCAGAGACTGAGTGAAATTTGTGTCACTCTAAATAAAGGCTGTGTCAGGAAAAATAAAGAGAAAGAAGAAAGATCCTTCTTTCTTCTCTTCCTTGGACAACAAAACAGCAGCCCATCAACATGCCAAAGGTGGCCGCACCCCACACTCAACAGGCCACGGGCTAAGCTCCCTGCAATTTTCCATGATCCCTCCACTGTCTCGAGGAGACGCTGTCCCTTTCTCAGAGCTCTTCTGTGTCTTCCTTGTTTGGAGGGGGTCAGCGTCCTCTGCCTACGTCTCTACATCACACATGTGGGAGACCGAAGCTCACTGAGAATCTGCTAAGTGCCATGTCTCAAGAAGACAGTTCAGAATTCTGGTTAAAGCTGAGTGGATGGTGTTATCCTGGAAGGAAGTTTTGTTGGGGAGTGGAAAGGACTCAGAGAGCTGGAAGAAAGCACTGGGATATTAAGTAACAGCAAACCAAGGGAAATTTGTGTGGCTTCTAAGCAGTGTTCTTACCCCACAGTCCATGCAAAAAAAACAACCTGCCAGCAGGGAACAGGGTGCTCATTTGCCCTGCTGCATAAAGGAGAGGAATAAGGTTTAGAGAAGCAAGGTCCCTCATCCAGAATCCCACAGCTTCTCAGTGACTTGGAAGTGACTCCTGTGTGGTCACATGGCTGAAGTTCATCTTCAGGGGTGCTGAGTGCACCTGTCACCATCTTCTCTGTAAGGAACTGTCCCCAAGAAGCCACCTCATGAAAGGGCCACTGATAAGTGCGGTTTTACTCTGTCATTCTGCTGTCTGGCCAGTGTTGTCCAAACCAGGTCTGTCCACTGACAGGGATCTCTGCAGGCGTGTCAGGAGTGGTCAGGGAGCCAGAAGGGATGGGAGGGGCCAGTGCTCCTGCTGGGACCCTTCCTCTTTGACTTTATGGCTTGAAACAAAGTCTAAAGCACATCAGTACCTAAACTGGGTGAAGTCTTTAAAGCCTTTTAATTTACTGTGACTCCCAGTCATTCTCCTAAGTTCTCATTTTTATGTAATTTTTAATTCATCTTTATGCACACAAGATTCACAATAACAAAAGTCCTAATTATTATTATATAAAGTCACTTCTGATTTAGCATTTCCAGCATGCATCATAAACATGATGAATGATCCTTGCTTCTCATTTCTTCTGACTATATTTTCTCATGCAAGTGTCTCCTACAGTGGAACATTCGATGAAGAACTCTGACTAGAATTCTTAACTCTCTATAAGTTTGTATTTTCCATCTGATAAAGCTATGTCTTCCACAAGTAATAGAGTTTCCCTCCAAACAATGGATTGAACAAACCAGGGTCTTTTCTCCCCACTTTATTTAACACTATAATCAGAATCAGGATGACCCTGCCACAGCCATCTCAGGACCCTGGCCTCCTGCTCCGCTTCAGTGATCCATAGATCACTTAATGTCCACAGCACAGTGACCGAAGCTCTGACCTTCTCTTGAGCTCCAGGTAGAACCAATGGAAAGAGCAGGAAGCAGAATGCCCTACTGGTTGGCTCAGATCCTTCCAAACAATTCTTGACTCTTGCATTCCTTTGTAGACACACTTTAGACACTGACACTTCAGAAATTCCTTTTCCACAATACTTACTTTCCATCTGTGTCTTCTAATTGAGTTGTATCTGCTGTATGTTACACATCTCTCAGACTGTCTATCTCTTACCCCTGAGAGATAGACTTAGTGTCACTCTACTTGGCAATTGGCTACAGTTTGCTGATTTGCTCATGTCTGAGGTCAAGTGAGCTACTTTGCTCAGTTATGTAAGTTAAAAATAATTTTTATCAATTGTATTTTTGATATCTGGGCTTTATGAGTGGTTATTTTCTGTTGTCGCTCCCTTTTGTTATTTCTTGCTTTATGATTGTTGTCTCAATATCTTTGAATAGATTGAGTGTTCTTACTGCAAGCAAGTTCCTTGCAGATCTCCCAACTTTGCATGGTTCCATTGGCCTAAAGTCTTCCATTTTTAATCTGTGGACTATCATTTGTGGTGTTGTCTGGTTTTTTAATTCTTATACTCTGCCTCATTTTCCATGGCGTTACCGTCAGTGTTCATTCTCCTCCCCGCATAGACTGAGCATGGAGGCATCCATCTGAAATTTGGGTTTGTCTCTTCCCAGCCCCTGTAGAGTTGATTGACTATAGATCACTTCTGGGACCTTAGGTTGATTCGTGAGTTACTCTGTTTGAATCCTGTACCCATTGCTATGCACCATTGGGGCTCTCATTGCTCATCAGTTAGTTTTTGCCATCACTTAGGGTAGAGCAAGCTTCTGATTAGTAGGTGAGGATCTTCTAGTTCCAGTTTAGAGACAGGGCAATTCTTTGCTTTGCTTCATGCCCATTGCCTCCTTCTTTCTGTATCTGGGCTTGTGTCCTTAACCTCCAAACCTAGATGTGGGAGTGTCCAGTGACCCAGCTGCAGAGCTGGGTGTGACCCAGATGTTCTGCTTTGGACCATAAGCTCAGGATTCTGTGCTTTGGTTTTTGTCATTGCATTTCTGGCCTCTGAATGTTTTATTTCTGGTGTTGGAGGTCAGAGAATATTTGTTGGATAAATTTTATATACCACCAAATAGTCCCATATATTTGGAGTAGGAATCATGACACAATGTGCTTCTTAAGGCTTCTCACCTTGAAATCAGAGCCTACAGTCTTGGCGTTGGGTTTAGTTGTGGCTGGGAACCATTGTTTTGTTTTTTGTTTTTGCTCACAGCTGGTTGTTGGGATTGAAAAATGGATTTTGGAGGTTTCGTGACTGCCCTGTGGGTCACACACTTTAGATCGAGCTGGAGGGCACCCATTTGCTGGATGGGGTCTGCTGGGTTTCCAGTTTTCTAACTTGTTTCCAGTCTCTTCAATGACCACACTGCGCTGCCTTCCTGGGTTTCACAGGTTTATCTGTTTTCCTCTGTGTGCATATGTATCTGTGTAGAAATCCATCAAAGTAGTTCTTTCTACATAAAACCAAAGGAATCTTCAGCAATATGTGGAATTTACATTCAGACCCATTGGAAGCCCAAAATAGCTTTTCCAATTGCCTCTGGGAATGAATTGGCTGCTTGACCAACAGTAGAGGTTCATTTGAAGAAGCACAGCTGAAATATGAGCATTTCAATAACCCATAAAGCGGAGACCTCCATGTCCACTCCTCTCTGTCATCACAGAGTGCCTCAAACCAGTTGGACAACTGCTTTGGAAAAGGACAGTGCTTTATTGTGTCCTAGTTGTTGAGAAAGAATAAGCCAGTAAATTCACTTTTCAATGTCTCAGATTGATAATCTGTGAGTAGCTGGGCTACTCTGAAGGTTAAAGGATCAAGGTAGTTGCCTAGGATAATGCTGACTTTTAATAAATGTGCCTCTGCCTTTCTTTCTCCTGTGTGACTAGGTGCCTGCAGAAGACCCAGCGTAGGAAACTCCAGTGGCTGGGAATTCTCAGGAAAGATTGAGTGTCATGTTTGGGCATGTGGCCCAGGGTGTCTGTGGCACTTGGAGGAATGTCCAGGCCCAATCTCCAGCTTTCTTTGAAGAGCTTTCGATGGCTTGATTTCTAGAGGCTGCAGCTTATTCTGTATGATTAGTATCAGGAGCAGTAAATTGACATTGCATGGATTTTTCCTTTGAGTTCACATGCCTATGAGGAAGGCAGTCAAGTTCATCTGGTTCCCATTGATCATGCTGTTTGATTTTCATAGCCCGTCCTCTGGCTTCGAGAGCTGGTGTTCAGGGTCCACCGTGCAGGGTTCCACACCACCACTTAGAAGGAGGCAGCCCTCAAATGGCCAAGGAAAGCACTTGATCGTGCACAAACATTCTGCCTGTTTTCCAATTACTCATTTTCAAAAGTGCCCCTGCCCCCCGCCTTTTTTTTTTAACAAGATAAGGACCACACAATAGAGGCTGGCAGAAAGGGGCAGCTGAATTTATATACTGTCAAGCTTGTCTGGTTTCCCCAGGGAAGGCTAGTTGGGGTGGCCACTTTCCAGGCAATAGAAAAGGGGGCGCATTGTTTGTGAAGTACAGAAGGGATGACTCCGTTATTGAGCTGTGCGTCCCTGTGTGTGTTGTCCTGACAGTGACTCTTCTGTGACACACTTTCATTTATATGCCCGTGTGTGCACTCACACGTGCGCGCATTATTGAGGAGAGGGGATCAAAAAGGCTCCCCTACAACTGCCAGCCTGGGATGTGTGGCCATGTGAAAGTATGTTGTCAGCCTCCTAATTCATCTCCCATTCTCTACTCCACCCAGAGAGCAGCCCCGCTTTCTCAAAGGCAGCTATGACCGTGCCAGCCGTCAGGATAGTGTCTGTGGAGCAGGGGCTCCGCACGACCAGCGCTGCCCACTTTCTTAGCTTCTAAGCTGATGGGAAGACACTCCCACGATGTAAACACAGTTTAGTTGGGTTGTGATGCCAGGAAGCACCTGCTGGAGAATGAGAAAATGGGTCAGAGAAAAGTGTGGCAGCTGCCCAGGACAGCAGCAGGAGCTCAGTCCATCCACATTATCACACATAGCGGGTGAGGGAGCTGGGATGCTGACTCGCCACGTCCTGGTGGGTCCAGTGCTGTCCCTGGGGTAAATTTCAGGGCTCTGGCCTGCCGTTTACGTGAGAAAGTGGGTTCTGATGGCCAGAGGAGTCTTCAGCAAAGAAAGGAGAGTGCTGACACCTGGGGCAGGAACACTGCACACCAAAAAGCTAAGGATGGGGGGGTCTTCAGTGACCCCACTTGCATCTTTAGTCCTGACTTAAAGGGCATAATGTAAATACAGACACAATGTGTAGTTACTACAAATATTGCATGCTTCACCTGGTCCCTGTTCCCCAAGTTATTCTCCAATTCCAGCTTGCTATATATACCTCATTCATTTTTCCATTCACTCAGCACAAAGTTGCTAGCTATTCACTTTATTTCCTAGACTTTGGTGACTGCTGGGGACGCCCTACTGAATCAGACACATGATTTTGATATTCCTTGAGCCGATACTCTCATGGTCTCCTCCCTGCCCTCCCCTTCCTGCAGCCAGAACTCTCAGCACGCGCAGCACCCGTGACAGCCCAGATCTGTGATGGCCGCTCTGCTGCACAGCACACCTGTGGGACCATCCACCTCTCCAACGACTCTGTGCTGCCCCTGCATGGCTGCTCACCACCAGCTCTCCACCCACCATCCTCTGGCAGCCACCGAACACAAAGAGCATATGGTCAGTAGTCAGAGCCCTCATGTAAAATAAACTTCCTCAGGAGCAGGAGGAAGGTGACCTAGGACGAGTAGCTTGGGTTACTCTAGCAGCAGGGCATGCATGTAGTCCTCTTGGGACTCAGCTCCCTGGAACAGATGCTCAGCTTCTCCAAGGAGCTCTAGGACTCAAGAAAAGACTCCTCATCTCTCAGGTGCCACCTGCCTGCGATTGTCTGGGGTTTGGGCTTATGAAGTTCACAACTTCATAAAAGACAAGACATTGGACTTTGCCACCAAAAATGATGAACCCCCAGCCATCACTGGGGTCTGACCTGCTCAAATCCCATGTTTTTGCAAATGTACAGACATATCTCACTTTTATGAAAATTAGTCAAGCACAACAAACTTCATTTTGTGTCTTTCTTTAGAGCCTCGCTTTCTTCTAACCTGAAAGCATCTGAGTGGCGGCCGTCTCAGGTGTCAGTCCTCCCAGCTCCCTGCTCACAGAGCTGACCTGTCCCTCTCTGCTGTCTGACAAACCTGCTCCCCCCAGCACATGCTGGGGCCTTGGGAACCAGATCATCAGGAATCCTTTCGGTTCCTGAATGCACCTGGGGTGGACCAGAGGGCCGGCGGAGAAGACATCAAAGTGGAGTCAGATTGAGGCTCTGGTTCAATCACCAGCTTTTAAGGTGCTTTAGATGCTTTCCCCAGAGAAGAAAGTCATCGCAGGAACCTGTCTCCATTTCGTGTGTTGTGGTGGGGTCTGCTGCTCTTGCTGGCTTTTCCTCTGCTGAAGGGACTCCCCCTCTACTGTGACAGCTGACAGAAGAAGCCCACTGGGAAGGCATCCGGTCCCTGAGACTGGGGAAGGCCGTCCTGTGCTCCACATTGTGACTTCAGGGCGGGGAGCTTTTCCACGCTCAGCCATGGGCCGCTGCTGCCGGAGGGCTGAGGTCGGCTCCGCCACTGGCCCAGTCGGGAGCAGATCTCTTACACCTGTGCGCCTGGTTGCTGCATCAGCAGAGCAAAGGGTGGGATGAGGTCAGGGCTGTACCTGTGGGGGTGGTGGCTGGTGGCTCGCTGGGCCAGGAGAGGGAGAGAGAGAGAGAGAGAGAGAGAGAGAGAGAGAGAGAGAGAGAGAGAGAGAGAGAGAGAGAGAGAGAGAGAGAGAGGAGGGCTCTCGTGGGAATACAGCAGAGGACATGGAGGTGGGTGGGTCTGAGGGGCTGGTGCCCTTCCTTCCAGACCCCCATCTCGTCCAACAGGATCTCGCCCTAGGGATCCCCAAGGACCTCAGAGAGACCCCGACATTCAGACAAGGATGGTTTGAGAGAAACAACACAAAATGGACATGTGACCACTTCTAAGGCTCCTTCTGAGTCTTGTCTTTCATTAGCCTCTGGACCAGATCAAAGGCTGACGCTCCTCCCTCGGAGCCAACCCCTCTGGAAGGTTCCTGGGTGTCTGACAAAACTGATGAAAACAAAGGTGACATGTAGGAGAACAGCAGGTTGACCTCATCTCTTGTCAATAAGAGCTGCGAGGACAGGTCAAAGGTCAGCGACCCTGGGGTGACCACCACGGGACCGAGGGGAGCCGACCCCCAACACCTCCCACAGCTGTCAGCACAGAGCAGGTGCCCGTGAGTTGACATTAAAGACACCAACAGGAGCTTCTTGTCCCGAATCTTAACCTTGACTTTGTCCCTGAGCCTGGGTTTTCTCAGTGTGGAAAGGGCTGAGAAGACCTTCCCCACGGGTTTGCGGCAGGATGATAACGCATCTGCAAAATTCTCACCTCGCGACCGGGCGCCCTCAGCAGAGCTGATGCATCCTCTGGAGCGGGACCCTGGTCTGACACACTGCTTGGGTCCGATTCGTGTCATTGGATGGGGTGGGCTGGAAGGGGCGCTCGGGCGGATTTCCAGCCCTGCCAGCAGGCCGAGGAAGGGAGAGAAGAGGCGAGTAGACGCAACCTGGCCTCTCTGCCCATCAGTCATAGCTCTGGATGCCGCATGATGTGAGGTGCCCCTGAACATCGTTCACTGACCCTCACAGGGACCCTGAATTCTCCAGCAAAGGGGCAGTCCTCAGAGAGACCTGCTGGCCCTGTCTAGGTGGAGGGGAGCCCATCTTGAACGCACAGCTCTCATTGGGACTTTTTTTGGTCAGTACCGCATCTGCAGGTGGATGCTGCTCGCGGTTCCCCGAGATGAGGATGCTAATTTCAGTGTGGGGCGTATCAAAGAACAAAACCACAGAGGAACAGGTGAGGCCTCCTTTTGAGCATTTTCCATCAAATAGGGGGGAAACTGCAGGAGACTAGACTTGCCTGCACACCCCTCCTTGGGAAGGACCGAGGCATCAAGTTCCCTCATGAAAAAGCTGCCATAAAAGCAAATTCAGGACAGGGGCGGGTGACAAGGGGTCACTGATCTGACCCAGTGCTCTAAGTCCTTAGATCCAGAGGCCCCCTCTTCCCACTGGACCATGGACCCATCCACCCACGTTGCCACTCATCTCCAGCATCATGAGCGAGGTCCCAGGCAGTAGAGAGTGGTGTCATTCTCCATAAAATGCAAATACAGGCAACCGACATGATGATAGTAAGACACTGTCCTCAACAACGGAACAATGGCCCTGGACTCAGGAGGCTGAAATGCTCCTGAGGCTACTTTTCTTCCTCCAGAAACCGAGGACTCAGACTTCAGAGGAGTGTTATAGTGATACGTGGACCATTAAAATAAAGAAATCTATAGTGGTAGGTTGCTTTCCACGGGTAGACTGAGGATGGGGGAGACTCAGACCAATGATGTTCATTTTTTTGTGTGCTGCAAGCTCTTTGATGCCAATGCACTCGCTTAGGTGAAATTGCAGATGCCCCTTTACTGTGCATCCGCTGTGTGCCTGGCCCTGCTATGTGTCAGAATGTCAGCAACGGGGAAGAGAAGTGTGCTATGTGTGTATCACTTGACTCGCATTTTGTTTGATTTTTCTATTTGCCTAACTGTGACATACTCCTTTATTCTTTACATTTGGCTTTGGGCCTCCAGGCCTCTCTGCCATTGGTCCCAGCTTTGAGGCAGTGTGTCTGTGTGGCGTGCCCCAGAACATTCTCCACCAGCCCTCACAGGGACCCTGAAATGTCCAGCTAAGGGAGAATCTTCAGAGAGACCTGGAGTGATAGAAGAATTGCGAACAGTTAGACACAATCCTTTGTCCTTTACTCTGAGGACACAGGGCAAGAGAGAGTGACCACAGTCTCAGCTGACTCTGAGGACAAACAGAGGGACTGGCTCCAGTCAAGTCCCATCAGCTGTGTGTCTCCGTAAGGTACCTGACTTCTCTGAGCTTCCTCTTCTCTCAAATAGTCTCCTGCTATGATGTGATCTACATGCCCCTGCAAACTTTGCTTTCTGCAAAATCACGCACTAAATATAACAGGGCTGATGACAGAAATAGAACGAAGTGTTAACAACTCGGAAGGTATGTAACTTTGCAACCAGACCCCTAAAAATACACAAATAAAAATATCGGTGCCTATAGTAAAGGTGTGATTAATTCTACTGGATGAAAACATGCAGCCATAATTATAGCTCTTTACCTGGAACATAAGGTAAACGTGCAGGATGGCGGCAGGTAGCAGGGAAGGCTAAAGGCAAAATAGATCAGGGTGGCGGAGGGGCAGGGGTTGGGGAGGCTACTATTCAGAAAGTAGTTCGTGAAAGGAAACACGGAGAAATTGAGCCAAGACAAAAAGTGAGGGAACAGATATGGTTGATAGTGGACTGCTTTCTTCCCCAGTCTGCTGGGAGCCACTGCATGGTACAAAATGAATATATAAGTGGGGACACGGTCGCTTACACCAAACTTCTTCTCTGCACGAAGTGGACAGTAGTTCTCATTTGCCTGTAGGATGTGAGCTGATCCCTGTTAGCAAATCTGCTTCACAGCAGAACAGATTTTCTTACATCTTCATGGGATTGTTTTATGCGCAAAGCGTTTTGCAAAGCCTGATGCTTAGTAAGGGCTTCGGTAATGCTGGCTCTCACGTCTGCTGTACCACTGTTAGTTCCAGGACGGGGAGCTGTGATTTCATGATAATGAATTGTCCAACTTCCAGTTCTATCATTTTCCTGGTGCTGTTTCTCTCTGTCTTTTTTTTTTTTTTTAAAGACTATTCATCTACACAGAGGAAGCAGAGAGAGTAACATCCTCCAACCTGGGACTTTGGGTAAGCTGATCTCCTTGCAGAGGTTTCTCTGGAAAGGGTGGGGCAGGGAGGAAGCCTGCCAGGAAAGGCAAACAGACTTTCAAAAGTAAATCTCTTCAAATAGCATCTTTTGGGAAAGTAAATTGAGGTCCTGTTGATTGATTCTGTGGTATTTGGAAAGATTGTAAATAGAACCTGGGTTAGACATGGTGGTGGTGGGGGGGGTGCATGCAACATAAATAAAATATTAACCTAATTAAAGAGTATCTTTTCTATCCTGATGAACCTTGTGAGGTCTGCTGTGGTATGTAAGTGCAAAAAACCCACCAAAATAGCCCTCCTGAGCACATAGGACCGACGGCTGAAGCTGAGAAGGCTGCGTCCTTCAGAAGCAACAGAGAGAGGGGAAGGGATTTGAAATCCCATCACATGAGGGTCATTTAAAGATCAGATGGGACCTCATTTAAGCTCAAGAAAGTGAACTCAGGGGACATGTGCCGTGTTCAACTCTCACTAGTGTCGTAAGTCGCCGTAAGTTAGAGAGTCAGGGAGGAAAAGGTGTGAAGGTCAGCATGGTTTCGGCTCATCAGTGACTCTCAGGTGGAACCTGCCCATGTCTGGAAGGCTCGACAGTTGACGCGACTGTGCCGTCTCGGGGGTCATGTGACCAGAAATGGCAGGGTTACTCTGTGAGGAGTGTCCCTTGGTCGGCCCTGCTTCCCACTATGCTCACTTATGTGGTGTGTCCTCAAACTTTCAAGACCCTTCATGCTCAAAGCCACCCAGAGACGACAGGAGCCCATGGCCTGTGCATCACCTGGTCAGGTCTGTGGGACAGTCCTTAAGTTGGGCGCTCTCTTTGCCTTCTGGGGCTGCCATGTCAAAGTGCCACAAAGTGCTTTCAACAACAGAAATGCGTTTCCTCGCAGTTGTGCAGGCGTCATGTCCAAGCTGTCTGAGGGTTAGTTCCTCAGAGGTCCCTCCCTTGAGCCTGCAGACAACCGCCTTCTTTCTGCTCCGCACACGGTCTTCTCTCTTGAAAAGCCCCATCTCTAAATGCAGTGACATTCTGAGGTCCTGGGGAGTGGGTGCTTGAGCCTATATACTTTATAGAGACATGATTCAGGCCATTTCAGACATCAAAACTCCCATTTTGCCAATGAGCATGAGAAACCGAGGCACCGAAGTACAGAGACTCCCCTCAGGTCAAGCAGTGAGAGGTGCAGAGCAGGAATACCTGGATGTGTCAGGAGCCAGAAGTGACAGAAGTGACAGCCCTCTATTGTCCAGCCAGTCAGAGCGATGGGAAGTCAGGGCTGCCTTCCAGGCCGGTGTCTCGGCCAGCAGGCTGAGCTGGGGCCCAGAGAAGGCCCGAGGTCAGGAAGGGGACCCCCAGGGGACTGTGAGACAACACAGGAACAGGAGGGACGACACGCCCAGGTGTCTCTGCAGACTCCTCTTACCTTTTCACACCAGCTGGCACGCACGGTAGCATGTGTCAGATTTCCTGCAACGTCCTGAGTGGAGACAGAGCTCACAGCAAATAGCAGCTCGTGTATTCCCCAGAGAGAAAGCTGCTTCCTCGCTGCTGCAAAGACAAGGGATAGCGTGAAGGGATGATGGGAGCCTTCCCTTCTCCACATCAGAGAGCCCACACTGACACCGACAACGGAGGGCGGCCCATTGCTAATTGTTCTGGGAAAAATAACCGTGATCATCAGACGTGTGTGCAGGCACGCCGGGGACATAATAAACACAGTCTGAAATATCACCAGCTCTGGTGCAGGGCTGATTTGCAATTGTAAATCCATTAGTAGCTCGCATGCATACTAAGAGCGCCGGAATGCCAGGCTGCGAATTTGCCAAGGAAACTGACGTGCTCTTCTGCAAGAGGAGAAACACAAACCCCGTGGAAAATTATTTTCTTCCCGTGCAATTAGGTCTGTCTCTCAATTTAAATCATTTTTAATAATCTCCTGATCAGTGGCATATTTTTAAGTGTGAATCATATAACCCTGATGTTTACATTAAACATGAGCCATTAGACCAAAAAGCACTTCATAAACTTGAAATCATGCCCCTTCACCTTCTAATGATGACCGCAAGGGACGAGCTGTGGGCGTGCCGTGCAGAGCCACCCGATAGAAGGACTGTCCTTGGCGACAGAGGGACATGCTGAACAGGGTCAGGGAACTACAGTGTGTGAACCGTACCCAACCCATGGACTTGTAAATAAAGTTTCACTGGAACCCGCTTTCTTGCTCAGTTGCAGTTGTCTGTAGTTGCTGTTGTCCTGAACACAGAGATGAGTGTGTGACAAAGACAGGCTGGTTCACAGAACCTCCAACGCTGACTGCATGGCTCATGCAGGGCAAAATCCGACCCCCTTGGCCACCGTCAAGATGTCGGCAGGGCCCTGCTCTATGGCAGGACACACTTCTCTAGAGACTTGAGAGAGTGGGTCCAAGTAGCTGTCGAATCCAGTTTTGCTTCTGGATGGCTTAGGTCAGTGGTAAGTGATGTGAGTTGCTACCAATGCTTATTCCTGGTGGTGTATTTTACTCAGCTGTCAAGGTCTTCAACTCCAGAAGACCAAGAGGACCACCACAAAAGGAGGAATTAATACAGCATGAACTCATCTGTGCTGGTGGGGTGGGCCGATCTCTCCATGGACTCTCTTCTGGAGGGCTCACCTCCCCAGCCTCCTCCATCACCTGTGGCTTCTGCTCAGGTGTGGACACTGGGGAGCAGGGCAAGAGAACTGGAAGCCATGGAAGGAGAACAAGGTATTTCTCCTCCAAGCTCTGTCTCTCTGCCATGAGTGTGTCTGGCAGAGGTGGAGCATTCACCAAAGACTTTATACCTTGGAAAGAACAGAGCCAAAGATCACATTTGCGGACGGTCCTCTCAAAGACTCTGTTCTTTCCCCCATGGTTTTCTTACAGAGAAAGTGTGACCTCAGGATGCTCCCCAACACCTGGACGTACTTCATGAAGGCCGGCGAAGAGTCCTGCAGTTACGTTAGGGAGAAAACTAACTCGTGTGGCAGGCAGGTTGGGACACGGAGGGAGATCAAAGCACTTAAGAGAAGCTTCTGGAACATAAGTAGGTATGGAGGTTGCTGCTGGCATCTGGGTGTGGACACCAAGGATGCTGCTAAGCATCACAGAATGCATATGGCGGCCCAGAGAGATGGAGCCAGCACCTCTGAGTCCCCAGTGTAAACAGAGCTGAGGTGGAAAAACCTTCAAACTAAGTGTGTTTACCTGGCAGCTCAGAGAAACTGAGGCTCCAGCCAGATTAATCTGATGAGGGTTCTTGGAAGATCCTGTGGAAATCTCTCCCTCTTGGAAGGAAGATGTTTCCCCCACAGCTGACTTTGCCTATCAGGCCCGTCTCCTCCTCACACACATGTAAATTATTTGAATCCCTGCTTTTTCAGTAACTTCATGTGGCTAACCACATTTCACTGCAATTTCAATACCCGTTTACCTAGGAAAATGCATTCCAGATACTTCAAAAGAAGCTGTTTAAGACATATCATGTGTCCCTTTTTTTATTTTTAAAGGCAGATTGCAATGCATTAAAAGTAGATAGAATACTTTAGACTTTTCTTTTTTGGTCAAATCATGTTTGATTTGGTTAATCTCCGTTGAACAGGAGTTTAACACTTGGTCTTTTAAGTGAGATCATTCCTATATTAATGAGATCCAGATAGATTCCAGTGAAAAAAAATGATTAAAACACGAAAATGTCCCCTTGCTGTTATTCAAATGAATGGAAGGAAAGAGGTGGTATTTTTGAAGCTTGCTTGTTCTTTCTCCCTTTTTATTATTTTCCCCAGCCTAATTGACTTGGATCTGGTTCATCTTGAGTAGGTTATGTTTTCTTATTGTAACAGCCTTTCCCCAGAAAAATCATTCCCCTCACTAATGAGCTCTGTCCTCCGATGGTGGGGAGAGAGTTTTAAAAACACCCACTGTTATCTCCTGATCATCTGAACAGCACCAAAGGGACACCTTTTCCCATCATTTCTATCAGAGAGATGGGGCTGGATCTCATTAATAAAGAGATGATTTTACTCCAAAGAGCCCTCGGCATTGAGCTCTCACCTAGATTAGAATTTGTCAAACATGGAGCCCCTGCCATTGAAACCACCTCCTGAGCTGTCCCTGCCACCCAGTGTCACCTTAGGAGTTTCACTGAGGGAGGGAATGGTCGGCAAGGGACTGGCTGTGCCCTTGGTCCTCAAGCCTGTTGGTCTCCTCAGATGCATTCTGCAAGAAAGGCTTTTCACCTTTCAATGACCTGGCTTCACGTGGCCATGCCAGACCAGGCCCTCAAAGTGCAAGGGCGCCCCTGCAGGTCAGAGGGGCTCAGAGCCAGCTGGCACCTGCCGCCTTTGCCTGACTGCTCTCATCTCCCTCCCTTCCAGCTTCAGAGCCCTGCGTTCCTCTTCCTGGGTCTCCGTTCTGATTTCTTTTCTTCTTTTTTTAAAGTCTTATGATAACCTTAGTTAGCAGCTGTAGGTAGGTTTCCTGTGTACAGCATTGTAGCCTGACATACATGACCATCGCCACCCAGAGTTTGGTCCCCATTCTCCACCAAATGAGCTGACATCTGTCCTTCACATTCCTGCTCATTTCCAGTCTCCTTTCTCCACCCCTGCTCCCTGGACATGAGCTTCAGAGTAGACCCAGGCCCAGATGTTCACAGCGCCAGAGGCTCCTGCTTTTGTTCAGTCCTGGGAACCCTCGAAGCAATGCCCCTGCCACCCACCCGCATCCGTCAGATGCTCCGAGGGCCCTAGCGTCGGGTCTAGTACTTAGGCAGAGGGACTCTGCATTGCCCCAGTTTGAATCCCAGCCTGGCCACTCCTGGCCTCGGGTGAGAGCTGTTTGATGAGAATGGTTTTCCCTAAGTTTCTCATTTCTTGTGTTTCTGTACAACTTATATGCAAGGCACCCACTCCACTCTCTCATGAACAAAGAGCCTCGGAGGACAGTGATGGCATCTCCCTCTCAGTGAAAGGGTTGGCAAGCTTACTGACCATCTCAAGAGCTCTAGTAACCTAAGCTCAGCCTCCTGTTTGGTCCCACAGATCCCTCGTGTGCCGGAGCCTCCTTGTGATGCCCTGTGGAAACCGAGACTCAGAAGCTGGTGCAAGCAATGCAGGTGCTCCCGTAACTTTGAGCCAGCGATCTCACCTTCCTACCAGCATCTGTGAAACTGACAACGCGTTCCCGTGCAGTAGCACCACATCTCAGGGGCTTCACAGTTCTGGACATCTCCCTTGTGCTGAGCTCATGTATAAGATGGGAGAACACTAAGAGTTCCTCCATCATCAAGCCGTTGTGGAGATTAAATATGACAATGCTGGGAAACACCGACTAGCAAGTAATTAGTAAGCAGGTAATTAGTACTAGTTAGTTTTGTGACGGCATTTCTGCCATCTACCCCGGTCTCACCGCAGCAGAGGACTAATCTGAGGGTTTGGCAGAGCGGTGTGCTCAGAGGAACCACTCACCGCAGCAAAATAACCCAGCTCTGTTGCCTCCTATGGCCATCATTAGAGACAGGAAAAACTCAGACGGGACCACCAGTTGGGAAGGGATTGGTGATGCCCTCCCGTCTGAGCCGTCATCTGAAACTGCAATGGACCATGGCTATTTTATCACTCTCATGCCGTGTACAGGTAGTGACTCAATCAATCCTTTTGAATCAGGTTGAACATATGAATATGAGTTCTTAAGATTAAGACAATGATTTTAGAGTTTTAGCTTCACAGCAAAGCTGAAGTGGCAGTAGAGCAGTTTCCCATGCCTGCTCCCTTACATGCCAGCTTCTCCTTTCATCAACACCTCCCACCAAGGTGGTGAGTGCACTAGAATGGATGGAGCCTTACGGACACATCATGATCACCCGCGTCCGTAGCTCGCGTGAGGGGCCACTCTGTGCTGTGCACATATCCAACATTATGGTATAGAGAGTGGCTTCGCCCTCCTGAAAATTGGCTGTGCTTTGCTTATTCTTCTCTTCTTCCCTGCCCCCTAAAGCTTGGCCCCCATGGACCTTTTGACTATCTCTGTAGTTCTGACTTTTTCTAGGAAGTCAGATACTCGGAATCATGCAACGTGTAGGTTTCTCAGATCAGCTTCTTTCACGCAGTCCTAGGCATCCAGTTTCTTCCATGTCTTTTCATGTCTCGATAGCTCATTTCTCTAGAACACTGAATACTAAGCCATTATCTATGCAGTTTATTCCTTCATCGACTGAAGGGCATCTTGGTGGCTTCTAAGTTTTAGCAATTAAAATTGAACTGCTGTAAACTGGTATGTAAAGTTTTCTGTGTACATAAGTTTTCAGCTGCAAGGAGCGGGGTTGCTGAATCATATGGCAAAAAGCATAGTTGTGTAAGAATCACCAGTTTTCAAGTGACAGCACCATTTTGTCTTCTGATCAGAAATGGGAATTTCTATCGCTCCACACCCACTCCAGGATTTGATTTTTCCAGTCCTGGATGAGGACCATTCTGATAGGTGTGTATGGGTACTTCGTTTTCATTGTTACTTCCCTGGTGATGCAAGTGTGCTGTGCCTTTTCATGATCTTTTGCCATCTTCTTTGGTGAGGTATCTGTTAATGTCCTTGCCCAATTTTAACTGGGTTATTTGTTTCCTAGTGGATGAGTTTTACATAGTTATCAGGCCTTCTCATATGTGTCTTTTGTAAATATTTTCTCCCAGCTTTCCATCATCTTCACATTGCCTTTGGAGAGTAGAGATTCTATATTCTGTGATGCCCTGAATGTCAATTATTTCTTCTATAGCTTGTGTCTTTGTTGTTGCATCTGAAAGTTATTGCCACATTCAAGGTCATCTTGATGGTCCCCTGTTTTATCTTCTAGGGGTTTTGCTCTTTGACGTTTAAACCTATGATCCATTCTGAGTGAATTTTGGTGAAGGGTGTAAGGCCTGGGTCTAAATTCATTTTTGTGCTTGTAGACACCAGGGTTTGAGTGTCACGTGTTATAACTACTCTCTTAGCTTCGTTGCATTTTCATTGCTTCTTTGTCAACCATCAGTTGAGTCTATTTATTCGGTATATTCCTGGGATCCCTAGTCTATTTCATGGAATATGAATTCATTTCCTGCCAGCAGGAGGAATTGCCACATGTGACCATGTACCTATTTTCCTGGTATTTAGGATTTAACTTTCTCGCTTAAAATCCCTCCATAACTCCTTACAGATCTCAGGAGAAAGCACAAACACTTTTCTGACTTATCAGGCACCACAGGGCCTTCCCTGTCTGGTCTCAAGAGCACTGCTCATGCTTAGACGCACGCACAGGTCCAGACAGATGACATGCCCATCAGCTGCCCTGATGACCTGAAGACACTCACACACTGTGCCCTCTGCTCAGAGTTCTCCATCGCTCTTCGCCCTCTCTCTCCTTCACTGTCCCCTTCTGTTCACCTCTAAACGTCAGAGTGATCCCATTTTCCTGGCGAGCTCTTTCTCCCTGGACCCACAGCACCCAGGGTATTGTAGTGTCTCTTCTAGGTGATACTCCAGACACCTGTTTTTGTTATATTTTATTAGTACAAAGTGATTCAGAAAGGTTAAAACTGAAAAGTAAGACAAAGGTATAGCAGAGTAATAAAAATTAAACAAAGCAGTTGCAGTGTGTGTGTGTGTGTGTGTGTGTGTGTGTGTGCACACGCGCGCGTGCTGGGTTTAAAGCATATCTGTAAATTATTTGACACATGTTGGCTCAAGATATGAAATCCAATAGCCTACTGCTTGAGTGAAGACTTCTCTTGGTAATTTGCTTCCTACAAAAAAAATTAGGCCAAAGGGATTCTGAGTGACTGCTAAAGCTAAGCTGTGACACCCAGCTTCTGTCCAGTTGTCTCTTCAGAATCAACTACCATACGGCGAGGAAGTGGATCACTGGAGGAGGCTACCAGGGTTCTTACTGGTGCTGGGAGGTCCCCTACAGCTGTCATCAACCGTTAGAACTGGCGAGGAGGTCTTTGAGATGACTAGCCTCACCCTCATATACCTTCAGTGAACGAGAGAATTAGAACAAGACCCACCCAACTGAGGCCAGTCACACCTGGACCAGAGAGAGAATAACAATGATGACTCTCTTACAATTTTAGAGTTTGAAGTGGTTTGTCGCACAACCAGACACCAGATCATTTAAAAGATTTTGGGGGGAATTTTATGATGCTAGAAATTGCCGTTAATAACAAAGATATAGCAGTTCCAAATATCTATGCAGAATTGACATGGTAGCAACCTTCATAAAGCAGGAATTGCTTAACATGCATCAAAGCTTACTTGAAAACTTGGAAGATGAAAACCATTTCTTAGGAAAAAAAAATTCATCAAAAAAAATCCAGAGAAAGAGAAAATGTAAATGGTCTGATGTTCATAGAAGGGACTGAAATCTGTGTCAAAGAGATACTTTCAAGAAAAGTAGTAGACACAAATACTTAGAAGCTACTTAACATTTTTGTCAAGCAAATATAAGCAAAATGTTTGTATATTAAGTGGGATTTGTTTTTTTCTCCTGAAAGCCATATCCACATTATGCAATGCTTGTCTTATACATTATTGATTTTTCAGCTTTGACTTTACATGTTGATAATAATTTTAATTCCCTATGGAACTTTTAATGTACTTTTAATTTTGGAATGGTTTCCTATTGATGGAAAACTTGTCAAGATGTATCTGTATATTCCATGCCTGACTTCCCCTGTTATTGACATCTTACGCTAGTAGGGTACTTTTATCATAATTGATAACATTATACACTATAAATATATTAGAATGTGGGCATTAATAAACAAATAGTGTGTTGATACATTATTACTTGGAAAGCCATTGTTTCACTCACATTGCCTTGATTTTTATTTATGGCCTTCTTAAATTACGAGATCCATCTAGAAGAATAAGTTACATGTATTTGGCATGTTCTCTGAGGTTCCCCCTGACTGTGACAGTTACTGAGATGTTTCTTATTTTTGATGATCTTGATCATCTTGAGGAACACTGGGCAGATGTTTTGCAGAATGTCTCTCAGTTGGGATTGACTTTTTTTCTCATGGATACACCAGTAATGAGTTTGGGGGATAGGATCAGAGAAGTATAAGGGTACTTTCATCACCTCATGTCAAGGATGACACCACTATCAAGACCATATGGCTGATGCTGACCTTGATCACCTGGCTGACTTAGTGTTTGACAGATTTCTCCACCTTGAAGTTATCCTGTTCCCTCTTCCCTTTCAGGTGGTTATTTTTGGAAGGAGAGTCTTTATCACAAGTCTACCCTTGAGATGTGGGAAAGTGTCTTCTTCAGCAGCTAATTTATTTATTTAGATGCTCAAGTTGTTCTAGCTCTGGCTATTGGAAGATCTTTCAGTTGACTCCTGTGTCCCTTTGATATTTATCCAGCATTTTGTGTTTTTTTTGTAGCTTTCTGACTCATCATCTATATGAGCAAGTATCATCTGAGTGGAGAGGCACTAAGGTCACAACATTAAATTATGGATTAAGACCAGGATGCCCACTATCACCACTGATGCTTAACATTGTCCTGGAAGGACAATTAGAGGCACCACAAAATGGAAGTGAAAATACTCCATTACAGCTGTTAGAAGGCATAATTTAACTCTAAAACATTTAACAGAGTTCAGTGAAAAAGATAGCTACAAAGAAAATCTAAATGAAAATATGAGTCAGATAATAGGTGCTGAACTTAATAAGCATAAATGACTATATACAAACAATAAATAATTGGAAAAGATATGGGTGAAAAGATACCTAACTATAGTAGCACGAAAAAAGATAAAATGTTTAGGAATATATTTAATAAAATAAGCAAACCCTTCATGAAAAAACGCTTTAAAAAAATTATCAAAGAACACAAATTGGTATGGAACAAGGAGCCAAAAATGTACCTTGATTTGGAAAGGAAAATACAACATGATTAAGATGGAAATTTTCCCATATTTTAAAAAATTTAACAGGATTCTGATTTAAAACTACTAAATATTATTTTATCTTATTATGGAAGTAAACAAAATGATTCTAACATTCATATGGAAAAAGCAAGAGGCATATATTTTTAAATGAAAGGACAAATGATGATTGTCCCTCTCACATAGACTGTATTTTATAGAAAAGTAAATAGTATGGCATATTTTCATCGAGGGGTAAATTGTCCAAAGGAATATCTTTGAAAGTACAAAGATAGAACAGGTATATTTGGAAGTTTAACCATCCAAAATTCACTCTATATAGTGTAGGAAAAACCAAATGCATTAAAGATTTAAAAGTAAGTGAAACTATACAAATGAAATTTAAAAAATAATAGATTATAACCTGGGAGACTGGAAAAACTTTCTACCTGTGACTCAAAATCCATAAACCAAGCACACATAAAGCATTTTTGATAAACTCTACCAAATGGGAAATACAATAAAATACTTGTCCGTGGCTAAAATTATCTGAAGAAAATCAGAAGTAACAAGATAGGAAAAGGCATTTACAATTCATGTTAAAGATAAAGGACTGACTTTCCATAACCAAATCACATTAAAGTTAGAGCAGCACATCATTAAAAGAGAGAGAAAACTCTGGTAGCAACAAATAACATGAGAACAATGGACCATAAAAAGAAAAAAACACATTATCTTCTATGCATATTTTTAAATCCTCCATAAAAAGTCACTCATAACTTAACAGGGATGTAACCAATATTATTACACCATTTTTCACCTATCAAAAAGACCTCCTAAAATCTGGCTCATATGCTCATGCCTTAGTAGTAAAAGTGTAAATAGTTACGAGTCCTGTGAGGGAATTTAGGAACAGTCATCAAATTTGACAACACATACGCACTTTAACTCACCAGCAATTTTTAATGTAAGTAAATCCCAAATATTGCATGGGCTGTATTTGTCCTAATGATTCAATGCTTATCTGAATTTCACATGCAGCCGGGAGCTCTATGTGTTATGAGGTAATTCACCATGGGCATCTGCCTACATTCAAACCCCAGTTCAAAATCCACTCTTTTTCTTGGGAGCATTATTCCAAGGCCAATGAATGAGCAACATGGAACTCACTTCCACAGCATTAGTGTTTTTGAGCAAGTGGCGATGCGTCTTCCCTTATGTAAGAAGAGATTATAAGCCTATGTGACCTTGAAGCCTTCTTCTATCTCTAATTTTTAAAATGCTCACTGCATTGGTTTCTATGACCATTTTCTTTCCACCTCATCACACTGCCTCCCTCTCACAAATAGGACATAAATCATTTAACTTATTTTTTTGTTTTTTAATAAAATTCATGGCTTCAGGTCATTAGGGCAATGAATTGTGGCAGTGGACCCCAGAATCATTTCCTTGTGTTGAACCTCCTAGATGAGACCAGTAGATGTACAAGTCATAATCACTCAGTCCAGTTGTGTGCTTGTATTTGGGTTCACTCGTTGAGACAGAGTTTACAGAAAAAAACTCTAAACTAGCTGAAACATTTTACCATCATGTGGAGGGAGTGAATGGAAAATGATATACAGAGAGCAAGAATGAGAAGAGCCAGGTGAGACACAAGTCATCCTTCAAGAATTTCGTGATCTACTGTATTTAAAAGAAAGCAATGGCATTGATAACCTTGACAATTTTAAAAAGTTATTTTCACATACCTTATCTCCCATGACTATTATAACTTCTTGTAAGCAGCAAAAGATATGGTTATTATTTTCTCAGTCAGAATCTTCCTGTTTAAGAAAGTAAATCATCTAAGGTCACAGTATTTCTATATGGTTTTCCTACTCGAAGCTTGTTTTCAGTACTCCACATTAACAAACTGGCCGAATCCCATGGGGCTGACATTGGAACCATAGAAACTAGCAAAAGAGACATTTTCTGAATCAATAGAGAAAAGAACCTTGCAAAAATCAGGCCTACCAAAGTGTGCATGGATTTCTGAAAGTAGGATGCCCCTAAAAGATTGAATCAGAAGCTAAGAGAACTGTGTTAGGAAAAGAGTCATGAAAACTATAGAAAGTAGGACCATATCATCTTTTAGGCCATTTCCAACTCCGAGTGTTAATTTAAAGTCACCAAAGTGGCTTATTAACCCTCCTCTCAACCTCAAAGAAGAAAGGAAGGATGAATCTTGGTTTCCTCAGTCCCTCAAGGCTAAATGAAGCATTTACTCCCAACGCTACCTCTGCGGCACATCTTCTATTCAAGCACCAGGTCATACTTCAGATAATTATCTCTTTCAATGTCTGTCTCCCGCACTAGATCTTGAGATCCCAACTTGTAGGGACTCCCTCTAATCTATATTGATGCTCTAGCACCCCCCACTGAGGATGTCCTCACTACATAAATGTGTGTTCTCCTAAACAGAACATCTTGATTGAGAAGACAAGATGCCAGCGATTTCTGCCTCTTTTTAGTATTCTTTTGCTTTTTCTACAAAAGGTTCCTTTCAAATTACTCTCATCATTTCCTCTTTCACTTTTAGAGCACATTCTATACCTTGTAAACAATGTTTTGTCCACATCATCGTACTTCATCCCTTTACAAACAGGAAGTGACAGAACACGGATTTCCCTTCTACCCCTGGGAGAATCCTTTCTAGGTCACCAATTGACATTATTCATTTGCTGGAGGTAAATTACAGATTATGTTTCTGAGATATTGATCAAAAATAGTGATTAGCAATTGCTTGCTTAATAGAGAATAGAAAGATCTGCCCTGGGTCTAATGGGAGTTGACAGGTTTGCTTTATTAATGCTTCCAACTGATTCTTGATGTAAGTGGCAGCCATCTTAGTTTAGAAGATGGCCCCTAACAGGAGTGGACAACTAGTTAGAAAGACCTTTCAACTGACATACCAAGTACTTTCATGTGTAAAATCTGTGTTCACAAATATTATTCAAACGATATTATTAAATTTAGTAGACCTACTAAAGGCAGTTTGAAAAATAAAAAAAGCAATTATCTCACAGTATTGCTTTGCACTCATACTCTTTCCATGACTTTTATAAACTAGAACTCACTGGTACCTTTTCTGTATTACTCACACATGGATACCAAACAGAACAAAAAGGGCTATATAAAGCAAATAATCCCCACGTGATCTACTTTAAATACAATTTTCTTGGGCAGTAAGAGACCTAAGTTCTACAGCTGAGTTTACAATGAAGTATTTTACTTATCCATCAAATATGCACATAGTTTTTGTTAAGTAGCTGGCAAAAATGCTTGACAAATGTTAGTTGAATTAATCTCCCCAACACCACTAGGAGGTGGGTGCATTTACTTATCTCATTTGTAGATTAGGAGTTGGGGTGTGGAGAGGCAAAGCAACTTGTCTAAGGTTGCACAACTAGGAAGCACTGGGATTCATTTCCAGGAAATCTGGGTCTTGTGATTATCACTATTTCTTTTATTTATGCCTTCTATTTTCATAAATGTTTTCCCCATTTTATGCCTATCATTGGCAGATAGGCATTACTGTTAGTTTTACATTATAGATGAACAAAATAAAAGTTATTGGAATAGGGCCTTCCAAGTTGATAAAAATAATGTCTCTTAGATATGAATAAGGCTCATACCCATCCAAATTAATGTCATCTTTTGTACTTCCATCCAAAATTTAGCTTTTACTTCCTCATTGTTTTCTGATCATAAAGAGAATACATATTCATGTCAACAATCAAACACATGAAGTAACCAAAAGTAAATTCACCCAACAAAGTGATGCTCTAAGCATTTCGAACATATTCTAGGAATATACATACTTGGCTTCTGTGTGTAAGTAAATGAAATACTCTATTTTTAAACACCATTTCATAGCCTAATTTAGTCCTTGGAATTTTCAATGTCAACACAGAGCTAGATCTTCCTTTCTGATGATGGCCTGTTAGCCCACTGAATAGATATACCACACTTTACTTAAACAAAAGTTTTAATACATATTTATAGGGTCACTGTATTTCAATGTGTGGAAAGCAATACCAAAGTGTTTATGATTTTTCTAAAGTTTCACTGAATTTACTTTGTGTAGATAGATATTCCTTTGACAAAGTCCCCAGTAGTAAGAGCCTGGGTAACAGTGTTCAAGAATAAAGGGGAAGAGATGACTTTCTCATCATTTACTTGTGAGGATAAAAGGTAGTTTAGCTTTGTCCAGAGGTCAGACTGACCCTTCCTGTTGTCCAGTTGGTCAGCACTGTGTCCTGCGGTGGGAGCAAGAGCGCGCTCTTAAAGAGGTGATGGGAAAGATGCTGTCAAGGACCCCTGCCACTGAGCCTGCTCCCGCTGTTTTCAGAGTTCACATGCCCTGTCTGACCCCACTCTTGCTGCTTGTCACTGGTTGCGGTTATGAGGATTTCCTTCATTTAAGCAGAGGCTGCATTTCAAACTGGTCCCAAAGCTGGGAGACAAGTGTGCTATGTACCTGTCTGCTAACAAGAATTGTCAAAATGAATTTCCTCCTAGGGACATAAGATCAGTATAGCTGTTCCCATATGGAAACACCATTCCCAGCAACTTAAATGAAATGAGAGGTAGTTCTTATGCTAGACCAAACCTTTCTATTAAAGGAACATGAAAACACTACTTCTAATGAAATCAGCATACCTGTAGACCTGTAATATACAGAGAGAGCGAGCAGGTGGTAAAATTGGGGGCAGATAGATTTTTTTTTCCTAGTAGAGAATAAAAAGAGAGATTTCCCACTTCAAATGCATTTAAATTTTTATTCTCTTTATCTCCTTCAGCTTACCTCTGAATCCACTCCTGTATAATTAAATATTGCATTATATATGTGAATGTGAGTAAGTGTGAGAGAGAGACAGAGAGATACAGAGACAGAGAGACAGAGAGATGAAGAAAAGATCCCATTGAAGTGTCTGTTGCTTAAAAATAATCAAAACAATAAAGCGACCACATTAGATGATTAGGTATTTGCAACATTCTAGGTACTTCATTTCTGTAAGTACTGAATCGACCGTCTTTAAAAAAGCAATGGAGGTTTCCCATCAGAGCAAATGAATTAGGTAAGCAGAGCTTCTATAGGTTCTCTGAAAGGATGAATGAATAGTGTGGGGAAGCTAAAAGATGTTCACTTAAGTGAATTGAAACAGTGAGTCAAATAGGAGCTTAGAAGCTCAGGCTCATTTGTGATCCTCCCAAAGAAAGAAAGGAGGCTATGGCTGTAGAAAGACAATTAGAGATTTGCTCCTCTGTCAGACTTGGAAATGTACTCTGTCTCAAATGTCTTCAGGGGCCAAGGACTAAAGAGTGGCCAAAGAATCAGCTACTCAGCTAAGTGCCAGTAAAAGGGGCTATGACTCAGCATCCGTGGGTCATGTTACTGAAAGGTCTTCAGTGCGTGTGCTGATGGATGGATGCCTTTCACACCTCAGGCCTTCCTTCAGCTCCTAACTGATGACCTCATGTTGTGCGTAAGTCTTTGGCCCACTTAGGACTAACTTTAGGGAAACAAAGTATATGTGTAGATTCCATCAAAAATGTTCATGACATTATATGTAAATACAAATTTAAAAGTAAATTTGCATATATTTATGCACATACATTTATCCACATGTGTTTTACATGTATATAAATATATGCATAGATACTTAACTGCTTATATATACACAGATGGATAAATGAAGGTGATAGGAAGGCAGGTAGATAGATAGATGACAGACAGGTAGGTAAATAGACAGAAATAGATAGAACATCTGTATATATTTTTCGCTCCTTACTCGGCATTCTACCTGATGAACTGACATGACACATGGTATAAAAAATTAACCCCCAAGATATCTTGAGAATTAAGATGC
This sequence comes from Solenodon paradoxus, assembly GCA_004363575.1. Classification (NCBI taxonomy): domain Eukaryota; kingdom Metazoa; phylum Chordata; class Mammalia; order Eulipotyphla; family Solenodontidae; genus Solenodon; species Solenodon paradoxus. The sequence continues at coordinate 309,291 of RJWH01000975.1, forward strand.
ATGTCTTAATTGACAGCAAAGAACATACTCTTCTTTTGTTTTGCAGTCACTTTATTGAGGAAGACAGATATATCCCAAACTGTTCATATTTACTGAATACAGCTTGATAAATTTGTAGATAAATATACTTCTCACCACCATCAAGCTATAAACTCGTTCATTAATTCCCTGCCCATTGTCTAAAAATAATTTATTTTTGATAATATTCCTTTTTTGTGGTAAGAGCATATAATTTAAGCTGTCTCCTGCAGAAAATATTTCAATATGCAATAGAGCATTGTCAAGAGTAGGCCTCATACAGTGTATTACATCTCCAAGAACACACCTTGAATAACTGAAACCATTTGACTGTTGCCTCTCCACTTCTTTCACGCAGCTCCTGGTAAGTGCTCTTCCACCTGCTGGTCCTATGACTCTTTTAGATTCCTTGTCAAAGGGGGCTAGTGCAGTATTTGTCTTTCTGTATCTGACCTATTTCACTTAGCATAATGTCCTCCGGGTCTATCCATGTGTTGAAAGTAACAGAATGTCTTTCTATGTTTAAGGCTGAATAATATTCCATTGTAGTCATACACTGCCTCTTCTTTAGGAGTCTGTCAGTGGGCATTTAAGTGGTTTCTATATCTTGAATAATGTGAATAAAGAATACAGTCTTAAAAATAGGGTAGCAAATGTGTGCTCTTGGCTTTGTGTAATGAAAAGTATTTAATGATTGCTGTTTTAAGAAACTGAAAAGTTCCTTGTGATGTCCTTTGTGGTTTATTGTTTGGGATTCTATCTTAATAAGTGTTTCTTCATTCCTTCCATGATCAAAAGAATGGAGTTGATGGATGTAGAGATTTTGTTACTGAATTTTGTTTCAACTTGGTGAATTGAAAACACACATCTCTGCATCTTTACTAAAAACCAATTAAATGAAAAAAATTGCATTAAAAGCATAAAGTCAAAGCGTGAAAAATTAGAAAGTTAATCACATCAAATGAGATGTGTTATAATGTGGAGGATTGCAGACAAATGAGATGTTCCTATTGTGATGAAGACAAAGAGTTAAATTCTTTCCACAAGGAGATGGCAATAACAAGCATATTCTAGAAGGAGGAGTGGGAGGAGGAGTGGGAAGAAGGCAGGTAAGGGAGGGGAGGGAGGGGAGGGAAAGCAGGAGAAAGGCAGGGAGGGAGGGAGGCTAGGAAGGAGGGAGGAAAGGAAGGAGGAAGAAACCTGAGGGACTAATTTTCTCTGGATGACTATGTGTGGACTATGTTTCTAGAAAGTGGAATGAAGTTATTACTGAGTAAATAGTAGGTGTCCAGCTCTCTATCTAGTGTGTATAAACCAGATTATTCTCTCCTATCCACACCCAGAGAAGACAGGTTGCAAGCTGAGATGTATAGGTTCAGGCTCCATGTTGAAAAGAGGGGAGAAGGAGACATGTCACAGAACTGTGGCAGCCCCAACCACATGCTTCCTCTCAGCTCCAACTGGCTGAAAGCCTGAATCCAACAGCCTAAGTAAGAAAGGTGAGAATTCATCTCTCTTACACTTGTGGATTTCCTGAGTGTCTCAAAGTAAGACTCAGAGTTAATAAGCCCTGTTTCTGTCAAAGTAAGCATCAATAAACATTTTAGCATCCCATCAGGTGGGTCTGCTTGCTAAAGACTGGATGATAATAAGAGTTTCTTAAATGTATATATGATATTCAGTTCACAAAGAGTGTATTACGTCACTAAATATGCTCAGTTGGCGAGAAAGGAGAGGAGAGACATACAGCTGATATTGGGATTAAAACTCAAGATCCAGTTTTCTGTCCCGCTAATGCAGTATTTTTTCACATAGTCAAAGCAGAAAGAGCAGTTCTCTTTGGAGAAAAATGTTGAAACTTGGATCACAACAATCAAACAAGTCTTGTCTGTGATTGATGGAAGCCAACAGGGCACTGATGGTTTGTTCACGGAGGGGCCCTGTATGCATGGGATGACAATGTCCCATCCTCGGCCCCTTTGGAAGAAGAGAGGACAGATTCCTGCCTGGAAAGCATTCTTTCCTGCATCATCTCTTGCTGAGTTATCAGCCAAGTGTGTCCTCATACTGTACCATCTCTCATGTGAGCATTGAGGTGAGTAGATTGGCGGCTGACACAAAGGCTGAGTTAAACAAACTGGTTGTATAATAAGCACATATTAATAATTAACGCGCACACATCGTCTTACAGCACCCTCAAACACTGCCCAAGAGCCCTTTGCCATACAAGCAGATGAAGAACTAATGATATATCATTCTTACCTATTCATTAGGCCTCCTCCTCTGAGGGCCTCTACTGAGCGCTTTGCTAGACGCCTCTGGTAGTAGGTGCTTGCTCATGAAGGAAATTAAATGGGATCTCTTTAAATAGGCTTCCTGCTCCCATCTCTCACCATCCGGCCAGAAGGTCTTCCAGACAATTCATCTGCTGCGTGAGGTTTTGTGGTCTCTGTGCTCTAATGTTTTATCCACATTGCCCAGAACTTACAAATGGAAGAAATGTGAGCCCCATGATGGCATTTTCCACAGTTGTACTTCACTTAAGGATTATTTGGAAGAACTTAAATTGTAGCCTTGATTGAGGTTTTATTTGAAAGTTAAGTATCACAGGGGTAAAAAAAAAGAGAGCGAGAGAGAGAGATGGCCAGATACTTAGAAAGAAAAATGTCATGCTGGAATTTGAGTTTTAGGCACTTTTAGGATTCTCTCTGCTTCATCTTTGGCCCATTAATCAAAGACCTGCACAGATGTCTTATGTCCAGCCAATAACAACGTCAAGACTCAAAACCCTCTGCTGCCCAAGGCCCTCAGGGAGCAGCTCCTGTCCATTCTCTGCCTGGGTAATCTGGACAGAAGGCCCTCAGCCCATTGCTGTTCTCATCTTGTAACTTGGGAGTTGATCTTGGGCCCATGTCTGACCCTACACAATTTCTACTGTGTCCATTGGCCTTCCCGCCTCCTGCCCTTCCTTCTTGGCATGGGCATATCAGCGGCCCAGGGTTACAGCAGAGTGTCCTCGCTGTCAGGTTCCCTTGCCTGCTGGGGATCACTCAGGTTGAGGGTTAAAGCCCAAATGGACCTAGTCCCGTCTTTGAAAGATACCATCTTGGAGAGTCTTTCTTTCCTTGGGCTGCAGAGCATCACAAAGTTGGTGACTTTAACACAAGACACGTATTATTTACCAGTTCTGGAGCCCAGAAATCTGAAATCGGCAAGGCCGTGATCTCTGAAGGCCCTAAGGAAGGATTTTCCTTGTCTCTTTCTTGCCTCTTGGGTTTTCCATCGTTGCCATCGTCGGCATTTCTGGGCTCCAGTCGCTGCGTACGTGGCCACAGAGTCTTCTTCATGTTTGTCCTCTCCTCTTCTTATGAAGACACAAATCTGGTTAGCACTCATCAAGGCTGAGACTAACTTAGGCTACAAATGACTACCTTCCCTGCCATCAATTATTACGATTACACCACATCTTGAGAATACATTACTAACAGATAGAAGTGCTCCGAGAATGTACAACCTTGTTTTTCTGTAAAATGCCATGAAAACTCATCCTGTAGAAATCCTGTGCATGAGAAACTAAACGTACTCTCTGGATGTTGAGTAATGAGAAACAGCAGGCTTTGTACAAGATTCAAAGATAGTCAAATGCCACAAATATACCTTCCTTAAATAAGAGAGTGTGTGTGTGTGCCTGTCTGTGTGTGCATGCTCACATGCAAGAAACCCCTGGATCTGTGCCAGACCTGATGAAATGACCCATGCCCTTCCAAGCAGAATGTTCAGGCAGGGAGTAGAAGACCTCACCATTGGGAGGGCCTTCAATGAATCGTCTGTGTGTTTGCAGCTCCAGTTCCACTACCCAGCCTTCTAAACAAATAAGTAAGGGATGCCCATTGCCACTTTGGGGCTCTCTCACAGGCTTCTTAGACTCTCATTGAAGTCGAGCTCTGTGTCAAAGGCAGCAGGCACGTGGAGCAGAGTCTCAGGGAGATGACTGATTAATTGCTTCTGCATTTTGGAAGTGCATCCAAGGATGTTGTAAAATGGTGTTTGTTTTTGCTGTTGCCAACCCTTGTTTAAGAGGACTCTGGAGGATGATAGCAGTGTGCTGGAGGTGGCCAGAGAGGCGCCATCTTTGCCTCAGGTGTACCTGCCAACTCTGCTCCCCGGGAAACTGCTCTAAGCAGGTAGGGGAGGGCCGGTGCGGGGCAGGGAGGGACAGCACTCCCCGTCAACCCTCAGGGCCTCAGCTACCCCATGCCTGCTCCCCTTGGCAAGACCTGCAGCCCCGCAGAAATGAAGACAGCTCATTAGAGTTCTGAGACACCCGTGACTGGCTGGCCCTCAGGAGACAGAAACGGGAAGTGAAGGAGAGGCTTGCCTGGCTCAGCAATGTGGGCGCCAAAGATCTCACTGAAATTTGGTAATAGATGGTGGAGAGCACGGACGTGTTTCGTTTCGGCCAATTCTGTCAACGTCAGCAGGCCCCACACTGTGATCTGCCTTTCTGTCTCTCACTCTATCAACTCCACATGTTGCCTGATGGCGTCTCGGTCCTTAATAGAACTTGTCAGAACATATCTATCAGAGGCAGGGCGATCAGACTTGGGTGGTCAGACTGCGACTGCCATGCCTGGTGGCCACTACGCTCCCTCTGCCCAGTTCTCCCCAGGCGACAAGAGACTGGGGCCTGACGGCTGAGTCACCGAGTTTGCAAATCATTCTCACACCAGCAGCTGCATTAACAGTGTGTGTGTTTATGTGAATTCCCCCGTCTCTACTTCATGTGGATATTTGGTGGTTCTCAAAACTGGGAGAGAAACGAGACCTGTTTGGAGTCGTTTGGAAGAGCTCTTGATTCCTTGGATGTGTGTGTTTGTAGATGCAGCAGATTTACGTACTTAGACAGGTGTGCCGCGATGTGTTGTTTCATATATCTACATATGTGTGTAGTAAGAACACACCTATACCCTACGTGTGTACATGCACATGTGTAGCAGTGTCTTCTCTACAAACTCGCACGGGCATGGTATTTACCCCACGCATGTTTCCAGCATGTGTGACCCTACCTGAGTACCTGTATACACACGCATACATACACAGAGCATGCGTATGCCCACATGCATACACACACCAGTTTCATACACACAAATCCCATTCTCTGTCCCTAAAATAAAAACACAGTATGTCCTTCCAAGAAATCGGTCTCTGTGGTTCCCAGTGACATGTCCCTGCCAGGCATCTGCCTTTCCCTGAGCCGCATCCAATGTCACTGGGACACTCTGCGCTGAGTCCAGCTGGGACTCACCCATCCACTACCTGGCTCAGAAGCCAGGGAAGGAGATTCTGGTAATGGAATAGCTCAGAATAATCCTTGGCTGCATAGGAATCCAGCAACCCTTACTTTAGTTCCTTCACTCTCTGCCACTGAGAGTCCGAGGGGATCCCAGAGGGGTTGGCAGCGTCACTTCATCTGGAACAAGTCCTTGGTGGAGGGTAGCATGTTGGAAGGAGCCCTGCTGTGGAAGCTCAGCTCAGCTCTGCACATAGCAGCTGCAAGGTCTGAACACATTGATCTCCTTACTGGAAAAATGAGGTTAATACCACGGTGCAATTTTGGGCACTCAAACCAGCTACAATGATTCTAAGACACCCCTAAATCTCTCAGGCTTAGCAAAAGCAAATGCTCTCTCTTTCTCAGGTCACAATCCAGTGGGGGTGAGCGGAGCCCTGAGTGGAGCTGTTGATGACCCGGCCTCTGCCTCTGTGGCTCTTCTGTGCTGTTTGAATCCTCTCCATTTCATTTCTTCATCCTCACGGATACAAAGATCTATACATCCCTATGCAAATGCCACTGCTCCACAAACCACTGGGCTCACTCTCTGTGTCGGGTGACAAGGCCTTGTCCTGAGTTTAGAGGGCAAAGAATCTCACACCCGATACTGGAAGCTGTCACTTTTGGGGAGCTTGCTGGGCCTGGACCTGAAGAGGAAGCTGAAGCCCAGGTGCCTGGGGGGTCGCAAATGCTCCTCTTAATACAAAAGGCCGAATTTGGCCTCCGGTCTTGGGTGTCACAGGGTATTGAGAGCCATGGCTGTGGAGCAAATGGGCAGACATTTTAAGAGCTCTGGGGCTGCTCCTCAGGCATGGGCTGGGGCCTGACTCTAGTATTTATTAGCCAGGTGGTGTTCTTCTTCCTGCATCATCTTATCTGTAAAACAAGACTACTGGCGGGGCAGCATAGTGGAGCGATGGTTGGGTAAAATCTTCAAACATCCCAAGGACCGGAGTTCAGGCCCTGGGCCCAGGGGAGCGACCAGGATGAACTACAAAATAAAGCAAAATGCCTCTTCTTTCTCTCTCTTCCCTTTCCTCGCCTTCGTTCCTGCTTGCACCTTATGTGTGTGTGTGTGTGTGGGCAGAGAGAGAGAGACAGACAGAGAGAGAGAGAATTTTGAGAATTAAGTGAGGTTATGTAGATAGGATCCTCAGCTTGAAGTTCAGTACATTAACTAAAAGGAGTTCATTTTCCATCCAATATCAACAATGGACTTTCCCCACTCCAACACCTTTTCAGGAAAATAGTTTGACAGAGAATAGAACTTCCGCTCAATTCACAGACGAGGGACTGCCCCCATTCAATAGAGACCGTGTCTTGCTTTGGGAGTGAAATGGCTGTGGAATGCTCCTAAAACGTCCATGTGTCCCCACCACAAGGAAATGGAAGCTGTGCTTTTGTTCTTGGGCATAGACTCTATGCTGCCATTTTTCTTCTCGGCCTCCTAACCCCTCTCTCTGCGTTGTGCAGAGCCTCACGGGAATGGGGCCTGTTCGCTGCTGAATGTCTCAATGAAGAGCAGCATTATGAGATGGTTTTTCTAGAGCATTTTCTTTGAAGATGATGGATGTTGGATACATTTCTTCCATGCAGCACTTTGTTAAATACACACTTATTTCTTCAAAGTAACATTTGGCTCATAGAGAAAGGCAGACCGGATCACAGACCAACCTGCTCCATTGAAGAGAAAGCATGACTCTGAACTCAAAATCCCAAGTTAGGTGCCTAGATGTGCCATGGAGCTTGACTCTGAACTTGGGCACATGCTGCAAACACCTGCTATGGACTGAAGGTACTGATCACAAAATACATGTTGGAACTCTAACCCTCCTGTGTTGTGTATTTGGAGGTGGTGACCTGGTAGGAAGTAGGACTGGATGAGACCATGGGGTGGGGTTAGCCTTATTAGAATCAAGACAGTTTCTTTTCCCTCTTGCCTTCTCCCAGCTGAGGATACAAGAGGAGTCAGCAGTCGACAACCAGGAAAAGGGCTCTCACCAGAGCCCGACCATGACCTTGGATTTGCGTCTTGGACCTTCAGCCTCCAGAATGTGAGAAATCAATTTCTGTGGTTGATCAGCCACCCGATGTCTGTGTTTTTGCGGTAATAGCCCCAAAGGATGAAGATAATACCTGAGCCTCATTTTCCTCATTTGTGCATAGGGAGCTTGATGTCACAGTCTCGCAGGCTGTGTTTCTGGAGAGGGGTTTCAATGACCACCTGGATGCAGGCCCTAGACCCACCCTGGATGTTCTGCATAAGAAGCTCTGTGAGCGGAGCCTAGGAACTTGCATTTTTTAAGCATCCAAAGTGATTTGCATGCATGCTCTTTGCTCGGGTTTCATCTACTTATTTATTTTTTTGTGGACATATTCTAGATGACAGCCCTCCAGGGTATTCATCTTTCCACCCTTTGTAGTGTGACTAGCCTCATTGCCTCACACCGTAATATGAATTTTGTGCATCTTCCCTTGTTAAAAAATACTTCAGTTTGTATTTTTCTGTTAGAATTAGCAGGCTCTGTTCCATGGTTACTTTATGGGAAATCTTCCCATAGACGTTTCCTTCTTTGTCTGAAAGTTGAACATTCCTACTTGATGATTTGGTTGGTTGTATCTTGGCTCTGGGAATGTTAAAAAATCTGTGTAAGGAGAGAGATAAAGGCTGGCGGCTATGAATTTAGGATTTCAATATGCCCATATTCACCCAATGTCCATCAAAAATGGAGTGTATTTTTGACATGTGACACTCAAATAAGAAAAAAATATCTATGGTTAGACCCACAATCATTAGCCTGACTTACACTTACTGTGCACAGGAAGAGGTTCTTTTGCAGACCCTGGTTCCACACAGAATCGGAGAGGCTAGGAATTTACCACTCAACGTTGCCATGCCTTTAATATCCATAACAGATTTGTTGATTGAGTTTAATGCTTTGATCGATTATAGTTTCAGACTCTTTACCTATTAGCTAAGTCATGTACACATTGACTGTCTAAGAATGTAAAGTCAAATGATCACATGGTGGTTCCAGAATGGACTGTGACACCAGTATTTTATCAAAACATAATAACAATTTTTTTAAAGGAAAGTCGCAGCAGGAATGAAGGCGAGTAAGGAGGCAGACAAGAATAGAGAAGAGAAAGAAGTAATCTTCATTTTCTTTTTATTTCTTTGTTCACACTGGTTGCTTCCCTGTGGACTCAGGACTCGAATCCAGGTGTATGTGGCTTGCTCCTTTGGAGGTGATGGATCCAACCACTGCTCCACCAGATATGCCACCAATGAGTTATTTAATAGATATTGTTTATACCTAAGTTTCAACTACCCTGAATTTAGTGCTTCTTTTCTACGTGTGAAAATAATGTGTTTATTTGGAGAATTTGGAAAAAAGGTTATAGAGAAGAAAATAGAAATTACTCAAATTTCCAAGCAGAGATGATGGTTTCTAGCATTGCTCTGTATATGCAGAGTTGTGGTTTTAAATTGGATTTTACTAGTCAATAAGCATTTGTTTTCACTTTTCAAAAAAAAAAAAATCTCCATATATGTGAATGATAATAAGAGTTACTAGACCCCCAAAAGGAACCTACCAAACCATCCCCAAAGAACATTCCACCCCTCGATCGTGGCGGACACTGTGTCATGCCCCTCCCTCAAAGTTTCTGTCTCTCTGGAGTCACATTGCCCTGGGTGGCCTGGATTTATACTCTCACAGGGCATTCCCAAGGCGAAAACCTCGACCAGTAAATATGAGTTGAAAGAGCACATGGACTCATCATATTTTAAGCTCCTTCAAGATGAGATTGTCCAAAGTCAAGTTCTTTTCAGCTTTTGCTCCAGAAAGTGATAATACCACCTCGTAAATGGGGGGGCTGCAGCACTCACCTCCTCTTTCCGTCAGTGTTACCATGTCTCTGTTGGGAACACGCAGCAGTGGTTCTCACATCACTAAGCTGTAAAAGAAACAATGACAACAAAGACCACTTTGTCCCTCCCCTTCATGAGCAATGTCTACTGAGGAAGACAGAGGCGTAAATGGGTCTGGGAGATGCAAAAACAGCAGGGTCCCTGGGCTGCAGAGGAGACAGAACTGAGGGAGAACTCTGCCTTGGGATCTGGAGGCCCCAGAAGCCTCAGCGGAGGCAGAAGAACGAGACAGTCAAGGAAAGGAGGAAAAGCAGTATCATGGCATTGACTTTGAATGTGGGCTTGCTTGTAATTTATCCTGGATTGACTCGTCTCTTTAACATAGGCAAGTTCTCTCGGAGTCTGAGCTGCAATGGACTCATGACTGTCTGCTGCCTCCTTTGCGCACCCCACTCCATCTGGGTCAAGCTTGGGGGTCTCAGTGCTGCAACTCTCACTGCGTTGACAAGTGCCACCCATTGGCAACCCTTAATATTTTCGGTAAGTTCTTGCTATGTTTTTAAGAGGCACCATTCTCACTCCTCTTCTGCTGACACAGGAACCTGTCCTTCCTTCCAGCTGAATACTCACCAATCCAGGGTCACAGACTCCAACAGCTCTCTGGGCCAAGAAGATGATACATTGATCTGGGAAGGGTTAAGACAACAGGGAGTGGTACTGTCTGTGAGGGTGCAGAGAGCAATGCCCTGAGAAAGGCATTCAAAGTCACTGCTTTGCTTTTCTAAACACTGAACTGGCCAAACAGAACACCTCTGCTAGGTGGGTCCCGCCCACTCAGCTCCCTGCACCATCTCTCTGTGAGGTCCCCAGGGGCGGAGCTGATGTCTTTCTTGTTTCTCAATCCTTGGCACTCAGTGGAGAGTGGGTGTTTGTGAATTGCTTGTGGTTGAATTGAAATAAACTTTCCCAGCAGAGTTTTGGAAAATATCACTGGGCAAGTTCTGATCCACCCTGAATGATTATTGGTTCTGCCAGATAAAGGTGAACTGATACACTGATGAGTAAGAAAACAAAGTTCTGCAGTTAGAGATTTCCTTCAGACCACTCATCTAGTAAACATCTGAGATTCAGAGAGAACTTCAGTGCCTCACCCCAAACCCCATGCTGTTCTGTGCAATCTAAGAGAAACCAAACATTGCGTATCCCAGCAATCAGAATGGATGATTCTCTTCAGTATTTCCTTTTCAGTTCGCGATGTCTTTGTCGAATGACATTCTGATTTTGTCTTTCTCTTGCTCCAAACCCTTCTCATTATTTTAAATGCAAAGACCCAGTTTCTGCGGCTCAGAGAACGCTACAGAACACATACCATGCGCCCTCTCACTTTCTGATTCAACTATGCTCACCAGGCGTCCTTCAAGCCTCCTTGACCACAGAATTTGCCAGGAGTTTCCCTCTGTTGCAAATCCCTCCTCCACCAGCCCATTACTTAAATCCAATGTCTCCCTCGTCTCTTAGCTTCACAGTATCTCCCCTGGGAAAGCATCTCCCGTCGCAAAAGACAAGGTACAGTCCCTCCGTCCCTGAAGTTCTCACCTCCATGTGGTCACCTTTTCAGTGTGATTGCACAGTCAGGTGACTCACGACCAAGAGCGTGGCTTCCACTCTCAGGGACACTGGCTACCTCTTCTCTGCCACTGTCAGACTCTGCCGTCGGGCACGGAACCAGTGACCAGTAAGCACTCGCGGAGTGGCTGGGCGGGGAAAGCAGGACACTGCCCACTTTCAGAGAGGCTTGCGTGCGGCCACGCTTCAGGGTCGGGCAGCTGAGCGTTGTGTGTGGAAGGCGGAAGGTGGGGAAGGTGGAAGGAAGGGAAGCCTTCAGCCCGCCCTCAAGGGCGCTTCTGGGACTCCACGTCTGCGCTGTCTCCAGTCCGCAATCTGGAGGACATTCATGGGCTCTGTGCTGCCCCTACAGCAGCAGGAGACCTGTACAAAGTAGGTCAGGTACCGTAATAGAACTCGACAAGTCACTCATGAGAGACCCGATTGTCCCAAACAATTCAAGTCAGAGAACCAGGCATGGCTGAACAGGCAGCAGACGAGGCATTTATTAAGGTGATAGAGCATAATGAACCCAGGGCAACAGAGGGATGTCTGAGTCGCCATCAGATCAGTTATCAGACATTCTGCCATGTCCCCTCTTCACCAGGGACGCAGCGTTAGCCAGTGACATCTGAGGGCAGTCAAGGTCTGCAGTTGTCCTCCCTGCAAAAACAGACACTGAAATCCCCTTTCCAGTCTCACTTCAGTGCCTGGCTTTCTCCCTGACCCTCCGGATCACCTTGTACAGGACTGAAGGACAAGATGACTTTGGGACATGCTTTCCAGGTCCTCTTAACTGTCCCGGGCTGTTTCGGCCCTTCCTAATTTAGAGGCAACAGCTTCAGCATCGGCTGATGTTCCACAGGGGTTAAGAAGTATCACATGCTTTTAGTAAAAGAGGCAAAGCTCAGTCTTACCAAAAATGTTTGAGCAAGCAAATGGTAAATAGGACCTGGAAGTCACGGGCCACTCAAAAGGGAAGGATGGCAAGTTTTCTTTGCATCCGCTGTCATCAGTGGAGTAAATGCGCAAACTCCTCACGTGGGATTTGGCATCTTATTCAATCTGGCCCTGACCTGCCTCTTAGCGAACCCATCATCTTTGTTTTCCTATTCACAGGGCTCTTTGCTTCCCAACCATCTGCCATCGTCCATTTCTGCAGAGAAAAATGTCCCAAAGTACGCTCACCATACACAACAATGCCAACTGTATACATATGAATGAGAGCCTGATACACATACCTAATAATTTCCAATAACAGAAAGTATCAGCTACCGACAGCCCACAGGCTAGCCTCCTCCTGAGCCTGTGTAATTGTCCAGGGCAAGAGCTGGAGTCCAGTGTCTCGCAGGTCAGTCTCAGGGCTTGGTATGGCTTCTGCCAGCCAGGTAGCATCCCAGGTGCATCCAAAAGGGAGCAGAGGAATGAATGAATGAATTCAAGCGGGACTGGGAGGCAAAAGGCTCAGCCTGCAAAACTCGAGAACTTTCTCCAAGGAGGAGGTGAGGACACTGCATGGCTCTCAGGAGGGGTTAGGGACTTGCTGAAACATCGGGCAGGTCACAGGGAGTGGGGGACAGGGACCCCCATGCAGGAAACTCATAAAAATCCACCAAAGACACAAATGGTGGCCAGGTGAAGAGATGAGAGGGCTGGGAAAGAAGAAGGTGGATCAGGAAATCATGACATCCTAGTAAAAGGAGGCCATGGTGAATAATAGGGTAGGGGTGGTGGGATGAGTTCAGGTCTCTACCACAAATGAGTGGAGACATGGAAAAGCCATTCAATGAGATGGAAAAATTGTTGGCTAACAGCTCTTTCCAGGATTATTTTTTGACATGTGCATTCAATTCTATGATCATTTTAGTACATTTTTAGCTGGTTCTAGTATCTTTGGGGGTGAGGGAAATAAAGGACCCCCATGGGGGGGGCTTGCATTGCTTTTGTTACCTGTGAGTTTCTGTTTTATTCATAATTTCTGGTTAATTTTTGTTTGTTATGAATGGAAGTTCTTTCAGATTGGATTAGGATGACACAGACTTTTAATCTGAGACCTTATTATTTTGATTCTCGTGTGAACTGACGTCGACGCTTTACAATTCTTTGGGTTGCATACGATTTGACCTCAGAATTTTACAAAGATTCATATTTAGGGTTGCAAAGGAAAAGTTTAAGTTTTTGCAGCCGTATCAGCATAAAACATAAGGAGAAAATTTATAATTCAAATCAATAAACCGATACGCAAATATAGGCCTGTCTATACACTTATACATAGTGTCCTGTTTGATTAAAGCTTATCCTTCCTTCATTTCTGGGCGAGTCAAGAAATCTCAGCCCCATCCACCCTGTGATGCAAAAATATTATATCAAACCGTTGGTCTTGCTTCTAGAGAGCTATTCAGAAAAAGTGAGAAATCAGTTTGAGCAGATGGACATGTATAGAAAGTAGTAAATGGTATCTTTAAAGGTGAAATATTTTTACTTCTTTAAGCACTGTATTTTTATTACCTTTTATAGCATCATCCAACACTTTATCTTTCAAGAAACAGGAAAGATGAATTTATAGTTTATCGATAACGTGAATCTTAGCTACTTCAGTACAAACCCTGAAAACGCTGCTCACTAAATTTCAGGCCACGTGCAGTTGAGAACTTCTCCATTTAAGGTGGAGAACACTGAGACTCTCCAGCAGTGTCTGGATGCTGGGTACCTGGCGGTGGAACAAGGATAGGTGCCTGTTTCCAAGGGGTTCACGGTGGACTGAAGGCAGGCACAAGGAGGGTGGACACTGGTTTGGGGTAAGCGTTCTGAGCTAAGAGGGTAGGATCCAGGCAGCAGGGGATGAAGTGTGTTCTTCTGTGATGCAATCATTTCATTGTTTCTGTTGTTGACATTGAGATTTGCTTTTTAGGAAGCTGAAGCCAGACCTCTATGTGTATTTCAGTCCACACCTGTGGGGGTTTTTGGGTCCCTCAAAGAACCCACGCCAGAATTAGACTAGTGAGCAAGCAGAGTTTAATCAGAGGGTAAAGGGAAGGAGCTGACCAAGGGAGGTCCAGACTCCATGGGTTCAGGGTCGCTCCACATATCAGACGGGCACAGCGAGTAAGCAAGTTGGGGGTCCATCAGTGAGGAGCAGAGAGACAGAGAGGATGGAGCCAGCCAAGGGAGGCTAAGACCGTCGGCCTTGTCAGCAGCCTGAGTTTTTAAAGGAAAATCCCACTTGGTGAGGAAGGGGGATGGTGAGAGGAGTCTGCAGACCAGGTTTCAGTTCCTGATTGGACAAGGCGACATTGTCCTTGGAAGTTATTGGTGGTCTTTTTCCTTCCTTTTTTCTTGGTGAAGGGTCTCTCCTGGTCAGTACTACACATCCCACATGTCAAACTCATCCATCAGCTTTCCTTATCGATCTGGATGCATCCATGACTGGGTGCTGGAGCCAGAGGCAATTCGCTGTCCTGAGAGTTAAAGTTTAATCCCTGGTCTCAGGCTTACTCTTGTGGGGGCTCTGACAACACCCACTAGCAGAGCGCCAGGGCGGTCACCATCACCTTCTTCCCTCCTTCCTTCCCTCCCTCTCCTCCCCGTGGTAGCTGGAGTCTGCGGAGTACGATGTGTGCTGGGGGGCATCTCTTTGCTTGTTCTGTTTCTTTATAATCCACACAGGAGTGAAAGCCTCCTGTGCATCTCTTTTTCTTTCTGGCTGATTCCATGTAGCATGATTTCTTCCTGTTCCATCCAGGTTGTTACAAAGCACCCAATTCCATTTTTTCCAGCTGCGTGGGATCCCACGGAGTCTCCTTCTGCAGTCATCTGTGGATGGGCGTTTAGGCTGTGTCCGTATCTTGACTACTGTGAATTGTGCTGCTGTGAACATGGGGTGGCTGGGAGGGCACCTTAGTGTAAGCCCTGTGGAAAGCAGTATGGAGATTTCTCAACAGAAAACAAACAAACAAACAAAAACGAGGGTGGATTTACCGCGCAGCACCCAGCATCCCCACTTCTAGGCAGATACCCAGGGAATGCACGAATTCTAGTCAGAAACACTATCTACGCTCTGAGGGGTGCTCTTCAGAGAAGATGAAATGGGGTGCGGAGAGAGACTTCTAGAAGAGGTGGCCTTGATAGAGAGAGAGTTCAGAGTGGGATACTACCTTCCAGAATCACACCAGACAGGCCTTTCCTGAGCACCAGAGGCCAAAGAGGAGACTTGATTCTAAGCCTCTGGAAAGATTCCCACTTAATGTTTTACCCCAGGAAACAAGGAGCTGGCCACCAGAAGGCCACAGGCCACTCACAGACCTGCAGAACTTCCCCGACAAGCCCCTTACTCCTGCTTTTGAACTTTCTGTTGAGTTCCATTTTCTTGCTAATCACAGACACTAGAAAGAGGGTCCTCCCAGAACCCCTTCCCAAGAGTTTAAATCCAACCACCTCCAGTCTGCGGGGTCGCCCTCCCTGCCCAAGAGGCTGTCTCCTGCTTTGCTTTCTGTCTCCTCCATGTTTTCTAATAAACTTCTAAAACTACCCTAAGGCTCAAAAATGCTTTCGTGACCCGGTCGCCACCAGACCCCAGAGCCCAGCATCAGTGTTGGGACTGCAATGTCGGGGGGCGGGGAATCTCATCTGTGCTCTTACACAGGGTCCTCCCGCACCCCCAGCAGGTGGAGGGGGTGCAGCAGGTGGAGGATGGCAGCGGACGACGTGGGAGCCCGGTGTGCTGGTCACAAAAGGAAGGTCACGCTGTGCATCTGGCAGCAGGGGCCTCCTGCACTCAGCCCACATCCGTGTGGGTGCCAGCGTAGCGGGCCCAGCTCCCCAAGGCCCCGCGCAGGTGTGCAAGGAGCCTGTCCTTACTTCCAGGCCGGGTTTTTCTTTCAGGGCGACAATGCAGTTCCAGCGATGAGCCCAGGGCTGAGGAAGCGGCTCTTTTCAGGCAGTGGCCCTGAGCCGGGCCTGCACAATGGCTCGCTGACGGCAACAGGCTGTGCAAGACAGATTGTGTGCTCTGAATTTTGTTTTGTGCACTCTTTCTTTTCTGTGGAAAGAAAAGGAACCATTCTCCCAAGAATCCAGCTCATTTTTCTCCTCCACTCAGTCACTCAGCAACCTTGAAGTTTGAGGCAGCGATAAAAACAGCTTTGCCTCCTCCTAGGCCCTTCAGAGGCCAAGGCTTGCTTTCTCTGTGACAATAGGGCAAAGGCGCCCCAAGCAATCTATTCTTTCTGGTAAAAGTAATGATAAAAGCCATTTGCTGAGGTCTTTTCATATGCCAAAGGCTAAGCCATTTTGTTTTCCTTTTCAAGGAAAAATGTTAAACTTTTTATCCTGAAAGAACTTGGATTTCCAGAAGAATTGCAAAGAGAACACATTTCCTGGGAACCTTCACTCACCTGGCTCAGCCAGAGCCCAAGTACAAGGGTGGCAGACAGTCCATTCTCTTGGGTGCTGCTGTTAAGTGCTTGGACCTCACTCCAGGCCAGCCCATCACCCTTTCCTGTGGTCAGGAATCCACTCCAGGCCCTGGAGTTCTGTTCCTTTATCCTGGTTAACCTTCCCAGGTCTTCCTGTTTTTCGTGAACTTGCTACTTTTGAAGAGTGCTCGTCAGTTATTTGGTAGAAGACCTCACGATCTGGTTTTCCTCCTGATTGCATTCAAGTTCCAATATTTTTTGCAGTACTGTCACAGAAGAGACTTAGTGCTCCCTCAGCACCCAGGACCCCTGATTTCCGGTCTCACCCCTGCTGGTGTTCCCTGGGTCACAGGAGGGTTCTGTTGTCTCTGACAGAAGACTGGCAACTCACTTTTCCTTTATGATCAATCCATGAGTGTCTAATGGAACCAAATGTGAGACTCTGTAAATGTCCTGTTTCTCACCATTCTTTCCACCTGGTAATTTTAGTGCCTGTAGATTCTTGACTGACATTGACTGACACAGTTATTGCTGTGGTGTTACACAAATGGTGAGTTTAAAAGAAGTTATCAAATTTGCGTATGTATCTAAATAAATTGGGATTCCATTCTAAGGAAGAAACCACCTCCCCGTTTATTTGTTTGTTTGAATATCTTTATCACTATGGACTCAAGGGTTCTGATTTTACCCTATGGGTTAAAATTCATCATTATTTCTCTCTCTCTCCCCCTCATCTATGTCTCTGTCTATCATCTCTATGATTTGTTGATCACCTATCATCTATCTATCTACCATCTATATATATCTATCATCTGTTTATCATCTATAATCTATCTATCTGTCATCTATCAATCATCTAACATCTATCAATCATCTATCATCTTTCTCTATCATCTATCTATCTATCATCTACATCTTACTGTTGACATCTGACCATTAGGACAAATTTCAAGTTGGGGGTAGGAATTCACTTTCAAGAAACTCTGTCTGTAACTTCATCTTTTTTCCTGACCACATCCTCACCACCCTTACTGTGAGGCACCACCACAGGATGGTCCATACCCACCTGGCACTGGTCCAGAGCCGACCATTTCTCAGACCCACTCCCTGTCCTGGTGCATCACAGGGCTGGTGAATGTCTTGGGCCTGGAAGAGTGAAATCCTTTTGGATTATTCACCACCCAAGGAAGAGAGGGAGAAGGCCTGTGGAAATGAGCAGGTGGGGGTACAGGAGGTGCCCCTGGGAGACTCGGGACAGAGCGGCTGCAGCACAAGGTGGCCTGTGTCCATCACAGCCTGGGGAGAGCAGGCCTGGCTCAGGGACTCTGGGAGAATGCTCTGGGCTTCCCAGGAACTAAAGGAATACTTCCCGTGGCTGCCTCTTCCCAACAGTAGGCAGGCTATTTGTCTGTCATCCGTAGGAACTCCCTTCCGCTCTTCACTGCTTAATTGTTTAATTAAGCCTAACTGCTTAACTGGATTAGTTTCTTCTTCTGCGAAGGGACTTTCGCTGTGGACAGCTCTGTGCCTGCAGGGAGAGGATGAGCTGCGGGATGCTGGGGCAGGGCTGGCCTTCCAGTGCCTTCGATGGGAGCCTCTGGAGGGAGATGAGCGTCTCTGCAGATGAGCAAGGCTTCAGGAGGAGGTTAGTTTGTGGTGCTGTGGGGGAATCTCGGGGGCTGGGCGGGCAACTCAGATCCCTGTCCAACAGCGCAGACCCTCACATGGGGGAGCGGCGAGCAGGCAGCAGAGAGCAGGAAGAACTCAGCCAAAGCTGCTGTGACGTCAGTGCTCCTTCTGTCCTTAGGAAGTGGCCTTCCACACTCTCCCGGTGAGCCCGGCCCTGTCACCCTCAGGGCTGCGTCCAGCCTCATCCAGTCAGTGACGCAGAGGAAATCTAGCTCAAGCAGCGCACTCCTGCAAACATCTCCACTGAGCTTTGCCCTTCGTTTGGAAAGCAGTCCTCACCCTCCAGGCCTCCTTGCTCTGAAAATAAATTCCTGTCTTGTCCAGGAGGCTTTGGAGTCCATGCTGTGTTCACTGGGCAGATCCTGAAATGCTAAACGACGACCTTTTCTGAGGTGGGGCCATCTCCTTGTGCTTGTGGCTCCGTCCCTGGAGCCACACTCGGGGTCTGCCGTGTGACTGAATAGAGCGAATGGGAGGTCTGATGCTGCGTGATCGAGAAGGCAGAACAACAGGCAGAGTGTGGGTCCAGGATGGAGGACAGTCTACAGCCAGCTGTCTTGTAGAGTCATTGGTGGTGCCTGCATGACCCCAGCACAGGGACACTGGAGAGGGAAGTGCCACCGAGTAGGACTTCTGTGACATGTCCTCTTAGCTCTAGCTGTTGTGATTCCAAGGACACAGGGATGACTCAACAGAGTGCAGGGTCCGGGGTCATAGGCAGCTGGGTTTGTGAGCTGCAAATGAATCGTATTCCCGATTTTATCGTTATGCATGCTTGTGGTGGGAGCAAGTCCTGTTCCATTGTCCAGTGACGGGGAGACCAGGACAAAGAGGGCCATGTCCGTGCCATCAGGTCCTATTCCGCACTTTGTATCTGGGGGTTTATCCCAAACCTCCCTTTGCCACATCCTTTAATGGGCATCATTGCTATTGTCCTCCGTCGTCACATACACGCACACGTGCACATGCACACACTCACGCACACCCAAGTGTGCATGCACACACACTCATACGCACACACACGCACTCCATGTTGGGCTGAGAGTGTTTTTCTCATTTGAATTTTTAAAAAGGCCTAAAATCCATCATTCAAACTCCCTTCCTTACACAGGAGACTCGAAGTTGCCAGCTGCTTTCACGAAGTCGGGTGACACAGACTTCCTGAGCCCACGGTCAGGCCTCTGCCCAGGCCTGAGGGAGTTGGGTCCCCTGGTCCCCAGCTCAGGGTGACGGAGGAGCCAGTGTGGGCTCTTCTTCCCTGGTGGGAAGTGCTCCTGCTCCCAGAAGAGCGGGACACTTCTGTGTGGAGCTGCCCGGCCTGCAGGCAGGGTCTTCACAGCTACCTGCCCCTGGACTATTTTTAGGGTGTTCTTATGCTGGAGGCCCCAAAAACTGTTACTTTTCTGATAGTGACTTTGACATTTCAGTCCTCAACAATTTCAAAGGAGGAAAAAATGGCTTTTAATTTTCTTCTCAAATTCTCTGACGTTTGGCGGGGAGCAGACTTGCACCCGTAAAGCGACAGAGGTGTCTGGGAGACCGCGGTCAGAGGTCAAGCAGTTCCAGGGAAGACCTGGACAGGTAGGCGGCAAACGGCTGGCTCGAGGGGCTCCCTCAGGACCACACGTGTGGGCCACACTCAGCCAGGACCTGGAGGCGGCGGGCGTGCTGTGTGCGCTCTGTGCTGCTGTTTGGAAAGAGACACTTTTCAACGTCACCTGAACATGTGTGCTGTTTCCACAGCCAAACAGCAGGAGAGACGCAGATGTGTGTTCTCTGGCCACCTTGAATGTGGTAAAGAAACGCATTTTCCAGGTCAGGCCTCTAAGACAGTGGAAAAGGAAATGCTGTAATCTAGTGACTCAAGTCATCTCTGATACTAGATGCAAAGTCCAGTTTTACATTATTTTTGAGCACCTGCTATGCACCAAGCTTTTCCAAGCTTTTTTCTGTACGTTTGTACAAAATAAAGTGTACATTTTCTACACCTTCATCCACTCTGTTCATGCCCCAACCCCACCTTTGACAATCACCAATCCGTTCTCTGAACCCGTGAGTTTAAATTTTTTGTTTTAGATTCCACGTATAAGTTGGATCATGTAGTATTTGTCTTTCTTTGTCTAACTTATTTCAATTAGTATCATACCCTCCAGGTCCATCCATGTGGTTGCCAATGGCAGGGTTGTCTTCTTTTCATGGACAACTAATATTCCATAAATCCCCATCGTTTTTATCCATCCTCACCTGGGTCATTAGGTTGTCTCCTGTCTTTAATGCTTCATAAACATGGGGATAAGATATCTTTTTAAGAGAGTGATCTCATTGTCTTCAGATAGATGCCCAAAAATGGAATTGCTGGATCAGAGGGCACTTCTATTTTTAGTTTTTTTGAAGAAAATCCATGTTTGCAGGTGACTGAACCAATCTGCATTTTCACAGTGGCACACAGCGTTGCTATTTCCTCACAACCTATTATTTCCAACCATCATTTTAGAGGGGTTATTAAAGCTCACAGAGGGCTAGATCGCTTACTCAGGAACTAAACCATGAAAAGGGCAAAAGAGGACCTCACCGCTCCTCACCTTATAGCTCATGTGCTTAACCATCTCAAAATGATTTTCATTTTTTAAAAAAGGGCTCATGTGTCCTCTGTTCTAGTCAAACAGGAGTTTGTGTCTGCCTTTCTTTGGCTTTGAAAGGAAGCAGCACTGAATCCTGTAAGACAGGGTCGAGCATTCTGGAAGCTCAAAGCACATCTAGAACTTTCACGAGCAGAATCACCAAGACAAACCCAAGCAACAGTGGAAATGGAGTCAAATGATTTACTTTCAGAGGCAGAAGAGATGAGTACCAAGTTATAAAGCAGAGAGACCTAGGTCAAAACATTTCTTTGCCATTTGCTGGGTGTGTGATTTGGAAAGCCTGAGAAACTGCCTTAATTCCTGGTTCCAGTGCATCTCCCTCTCATCACTGCTTTAGAACTAAAATGAGGTCACCCATCTTTCTCAAGCTGTGGTTTCCATCAATGGCCATTTTTCTTGTCCAATATTAGGCTGATATACTTCCTTGAGACAAAAATGGGACATTGGGATGGTGAAAACAGCATGCAGTTATGTGTTGGAGACTCAGGGGAGGGGAGGAGGTAGAGCAATTTGAGCAGGAGCAGAGCAGCCAGGCAGCAACAAGTAAGTCCTATGTGATGCCTATCGGTGATCATAGTAATTGCATGTGGTCTGGTGGAACTTCATACGAACGGCCAGGACCAGTGTAAGGAATTTTGGCATCTTACGTGAAAGCCAAAATTGATGCCCATATAAGTCCTTTTCTAAACGTCCTGCCTAAAACACATGCGGCTTTAATCATCAAGTGTCAGAAATGCTCAATAATCCCCACAGTGCCAGATATAATCCTACAGTGCCAGCGATAACCCCACAGCGCCAGAGATAATCCTGAGATACTTTCCTTTGGCTTGATCACGATGTAGTGGTCTTCCTCCTTTGAAGAGACAGGCACTTTCAGGGTGTATATGAGGGGAACCCTCTTCCTGTGAGGCTAAGTGCTGGCAAGGGCTGTCTTTAATGCGAGGCAAAGGGGTAGCTGCTTTTCAACCCCCTGAACAGACTGGGCCCCAAGAAACTGAAGTTCCCCTTGGACCCCATGTTAGAGACAGTTCTAGTTTATTTAAAATGCGACAAATTTGATATTTAAATTGAAATGACAGGACAGTCAAGAAATATGAAAAAAAAATTGTACTGTCCCATTAAAATGGTATGTATTACCAGCCTATTCAGATTGTGAGCCTTGAGTCCGTTTCTTATTCTGCTTTCCTCAGGAGCTATTCCAGAGGCTCAGTCCATCATCAAGGGTTCAGGAAGCACTAAGTTCCAGGGCAGACTTGCTCAGTCATGCAACTCCTGGAGCTGTTCTGGGGGTAACCAAATGCTTTCCATTTGTCATTTCCTGAACTGTACTCACCTTTGAAATTCTCCTCTTACCTTTAGTTTCCTCCAGGAAAAAGGAGATTTAACAATCCAGCTGCTACTAGTGATCACTCAGTCATGAAAACTCTGGGTTTCAGAGTGAACATCTTACCACCTCACTTATTACAAAGCTGGGGAAGGTGCCACTACCATCTTTACGTAATGAGGAAACATTGAGACTTACAGGCACAAAGAATTGGTCTCACAGCCACAGGACTACTAAGAAGTAAAGTCTCAACATAAAAATATCTAAGTCTTCTCACTGAAGTCCAGTGTTACTTTCTTGGACCCACATTGGGAAAACTTTCTACTAAGAGATCAATGTTTTATTGAATTTTGGTTCTGAGCAGACTCTCGCTTTTTGGTACACTTTTTTGGATGAGTTTCTTGACCGTCGCTCAATACCACTTAGCCTATGGACGGCAGTTCATGTGTACTGACTTTTACAGCTCAGTCATGGGCCTCAGAGGACCTAAACCAAGACCAGTGGAAGTCGATATTTGTCGCGGCTCCCCTGCAATCTTACCATGTGCGCCAGGGTGAGAATTTATCACCATCATCTCAGATCACTGTAACATTCAATAAATCAGTTAAAGTCCCATATTCATCTTCTTATGTCCCATGCACATAAATTTTCAGTCTTACTGAAAACTGTTGGCTCTCCAATTCAAAGGAAGCCGATATTTGTCTGGCCAAAGGGTGTTGTCAGGAGGCTTTGACGTTGAGAAAGAGACCCTAAGTCGAGTTTATATTTCTCACTTGAGTCTTTGGGGAGGGACATACCATTTTGAATAAGGGGTTAAGTTACACTTACTCAAATGCAGTGGATCCTTGAGGATCTTTGTGCTGTAACCCCTGGGGAGAAAAGGCAGGTCTGGCATTGTGCCAGGATGACCCTCTCCCCAGGGGGACAGTGGAGGCCTGACCTGCGAAGAACTTCCAGTTTCCTTCTAAAAAATGGCATAACACCCTCCTCCTGAGGGGACCCATGCTGCAAACATATTTTTAAACGCCATCTAGAGATGGGATTAATCATTTATTTTGCACCTCAGGTGAAGCGAGATCATTTCTGTTGTGATGTTATATAGGTCGTAACTCACATTTTCTTTGGAAACATTCTATTTCCAGGCCACCTCTTTCTTCTTTATTGGATCAAGTCTTTGAAAAAAGTGGAGCCTGAGGGGATGAAGAATTATGGCCAATATTAGGTAGAAATGTATTTAATTATATTTGCTTACGAAGGGGGAACCGATCATGAAATATCCAACTGAGGTCCCAACCTTCTAAGTATTTCATTTTCATTAACATGTTCTTACCTTATAAAAGTTAAGCTCACACACACATAGATTCTTGCTATCTTAACACCATTTTCATTTTTCTGTGTTTTTTTACCTTTATTCCATAAATAATGATTCAGCAGCTATCATAATGCAGGCACTTGGTTTTAATCTATGAGTGCACATATTCCAACCACACATTTTCATTCTCTACCTTAGTCATTTAAATCATTTGTCAGAATGTGACTGTATTTGCCAGTGTCCTTACATTGCATTTCTAATATGGCCTGATATTTAGTTCAATCTGTCTGCAGATTTCTGTTGCTAGATACATAGTTTCCACAATATACCTATTGTCACACTCATTGAATTTAAGCATTTAATTCATATGGAACGTATCTTTTTGACTTGTCTACACAACTTTTTACTTTTATTGGCTTATTGTTGACACTGGGACATGTTTTTTAGGGCATGGGATTCACCCCCCAGCTTGTGCGCACATTTCTGAAGACGTGGAACTTGACTTTACTGGAGGACGACAGCTTTAGAGCTTTAGAGCTGGGTCTTTCCAAGACGGCCCTGGATTCCACAGCTTTCTCTGAGGGGCAGGCTATGTCTTACCCAGAGCTTGGTGCTGGGCGACAGGAGGGTCACAGGGCCAGCCCTGACCTCAGATCTGTTGTGACCAAAGGTAGGGACCCGTGAACACACAGTGACATGGATAGGACTGAAGTTCCTGAGGCCGTGGAGGGGTGAGGGCATCCTGATGATGAGGGACAGAGAAGGGACTAGCTGGAAAACCTGGAATCGTTCCCCAGCAGCCTGAACTGGGGACACCCCACACTAGTTATTCCCTACCCTTGAACTCTGACTCTCGCGAGAGCTGCGACCCCTGGGTCTTCCCAAAGGGCGGTCCTTTCCCCCATACATGAGACTCCATTTTAACAACTCTGTGTCCCTGCATGTGTCACTTCTGTTTAGTTGTTTTCTAATAACCTTTCCATGTGATGTTGGGACAGGGCGTCTCCCCTCTAATTCTTTCCGGGATAAACCGTGCACACGCCAGTGCCAGGTCCCCGCATCACTGAGCGCTGGATCCTCTGCCTGGAATTAATCCTGGAAAGAACGAAGTGGGGAAAGAAGGAGGGATACACTGAGGTCTCCTCTCAGTTCTCGCCAGCCCCCCACTTCTGCCTGTAGAAAGACGCGGTATGTGGGGCAGCCACTTTCTTTCCTGAGACTTCCATCACATGGTTCTGCAATGCGGGCGCCCCAAAGTGCTATCTTGCTGGCTACTTTATTGGATGAGTTAACACAACAAATACCATAAATCCAGTAATTACTAATTGTCTCCTCCATTATCAGGGAGAAATGAATCATAAACCTTTTATCACTTTAACAGTGGACCGCAGGAAGGATTAATCTCCCAGAGAGGCATTTTTCATGTTCACCTGGGGCCGGAGCCTGCCCTGCACGCATGCTAACTTCCCGGCTTCCTGCTTCACTCTCTGCGTGGACGGGTTAGGACTGGGGTGTGTTGAACTCATCAGCAAGCGGGGGCACCTGGTGATCAATCTCTGCAGCATCCGGTGACTCAGCAATTACTCCTTTCCTTCTCGGGGAAGAGGTTCAAGCAGAGCCGGCTTTAACACAGCGCCTTCCCCCACCAGCACTTAGCCTGGCTGCGAGCTGAAGGGTGGGCCCTCGGCTGCCAGGGCAGGAACGAGGCGTTAGAAACATACCAGGCAGCCAGCAACTGTGTTTGAAAAGCATGGCGCTTCCCAGTAAGTTACCGTTTTGACCTGGGTATTGCCTGCTGTGTTTATTACCTCCTACAGGTGAGCTCTGCAGTCAAAGACCAAGAGTCCACATGCAAAGAACTCCTGATGAAAGGAGGCTTGCAGCCACCGGCTAGGACAGCTGGCTGCTCTCGAACCCCTTTCCCATTGACCACACAGGTAGGTCCTCTTCCTGTTGTGTCCGTTCCTCACTCTCGCCCATGTCTGCTCACTGCTCGCCTCTTGGTAACCCTCCTCTTGGTAACCCTCCCAGACAGCAGGGCTTGGGGTGGCTTTTCACGTCCAAGGTGGTCATGAGTCCCTGGATGTGCTGTAAGCTTTCTTTGTGATGCTCAGTTTCCTGAGCCACATTGGGGACCCGAGAGCATCTCTCTTACAAGTGTGAATCATCAGTTCTTGCCCCAGGAGGCTCAGAGGGCCTCGGGATAGGGACTCACAGCTCTTCTCCACTCTGACCTCTGTTTGCCCATCCCAGCCACCAGCAGTCCTTTGCAAACTCACTCCTCCGTGTTTGTACAGGTCCACTCAGCACTCAACTTTGAGTCCCTGCTGGATGCTTGGCTCTTGTCCTGATCCTGGGACACAAGCAGCGAACACAACGGAGTCCTTTGCCTCTTGTAACTAACTCAACGATGGATACCCCTGCCAAGGAACAAAGACATCATAATAAAAATAAATAAATAAATAAAACACCCAGTATTTGTGAGCAGGTGATAAGCAAACCAGTAGGACTGGGGATTGGGGAGTGCTGGGTTGGGAGCAGACAGGGTTGTGATTTTGAACCCAGAGGTCAAGGCGACCTCACCTAGGAGACTTTGAGTACATCTACTAGACACTGCCCAGCAGTCCCATTAAACAAGTAATTTTATCCACATTTTACAGAGGTGGGAACAGTCTGGAAAAAGATTAAATAATGTGCCTGATACAGCCGGAGAGCGTCAATGCCAGAATTGAAGCCTGTGCCCTTAGCTGTTAGTCGATATTACCAACAAACTGACTATACAGTCAACTCATTCTAAGCCCCGTGACAAGCTCAGAAACTGAAGGGATATAAGAAGTAGTTATATGGCCTCCAAGAGGTACAAGGTAATTGGAAACAAAAGACCCCAGTGCACACAGATGTTCTGGAACAGAAATTCATCGAGAAAACAAAAGGGAAACATAGAGTAGCAACCAGAATGAGCGGTGGGACGCGTTGTAATTCATCACTTGTTCGGGCGCTGCTCTGCCCGGTGAAAACTTGAGTGGGTGGGGCGCTTTACCTACTTTGCTTACAAGCGCATCTCAGAACCCCTATCACTGCCCCACAGATAACATTTATTAAACAAATTTAACACTGAAAAGGCACCCAGAGATCCACAATGCACATCAGCATCTTAAAAAATCTCCAGAGTCTCCAGATGCTGACAGCAAAGGGATCGACTGACTTCTGTGTGAACCAGCGTTTGCCACACATTTGTTTCAAAGATCTCCTTTTTCTTAAATTCATCATGAAGCTAAGTGTTCTTCAGAGATAAGTTGGGGAAAACATCGTGTAAGAGAAATAGTAATTTCTCTACTTAGTCTTTTAAAAGGAAACACATTCAAGTTCCTAGGCACACCACCATGTCTTAGGTTTTTATAAATATACCACCAGCCCAAGGAGGATCTCAGAATCAGGGATATGTGTGGACTCGGAAGCCTGAGACTAAATCTTGATTTTACCGTGCCCATCTTTGTCACCTTGGGCCTGAACTGGTTCTGAGATCCAGATTTCTCACCTACAACATTTCATGGAGAAACTGAATACTGTTATGGATAGAACACTTCTGAGAACATATTTTGTGTGGCGACCCCTCGATCAATAGGATGTGCATTTGAGTATATGGTCTTCTGCTTAGAAAATCCATGACATTCCAGCGGAATGCTGAACATACCAGAGTGCACGCAGGTTGCCCTGTATCTACTGTGTAAGACCCATCTCCGCTTCCCCCAAAGAGCTGCCAGAGTCCCTGAGGGAAATGGGAAATGGGACAAAGGTTGGATTGTGGGAAACCTGATAAAAACGGCCTCAGTGGATGATGGACCCATTTACAAACATGGCGAAGACTGGCTCTGCTGAATCACTGCATGCTGTGAAAAAAGTGACATTTTAAACCAGAATTGACACAAGAGCTGCATGAAAATATATGTAGGTTAGTCTTTGGCTCCAGCTATGAATTCAATTTGCTTTTGCATAAGAGAAGGGAAAGATATTTTCCCAGTAATCTTTGCTGTAGGAGAATGGCCTTCAACTTGGGAAAAAACAACAACAAAAACGACTGATACCTCACACGTCACCATATTTGGACTGCTGCAACCGCAGGCCAGGTGGTGGATGAACAACAGAAATCTATTTCTCACAGTTCTAGAAAATGGAATGCTGACATCAAGTCACCGATAGATTTGGTGTCCAAGGAGGGCTGGCTTCCTGGTTCAGTGATGGTGCCTTTTGACTGTGTCCCCACAAGGGAAGGGACAAAGACACTTTCTGGGGGCTCTTTGATGAGGGCAGTAATCCTATTCATGAGGACTCTATCCTCATGGCCTATCAACTCCTAAAGGTTTCACCTCCTAACTGGGGATTAGGTTTCAGCACATACATTTGGGGTCAACACAATCAGTCTATACAAGCTTTTAACTGATGAAAATGAACACATGTGAACTATCCTCGAATACCTGCTGAGTCTGCAGTCTTCACGTCTAGAACACAGTGCTAGAATGTTGATCCAAAAGGAACGCCGGTTGGATGACTATGGTCTTGTTCCTGAACCTCTGGAAGGGTTCCAGATGGACAGACCCGAAGTACTCAGAAGAGGGGAGAGTTGGTTGCTTGGTCCCCAAGCTCATCCTCAAGCAAAATTTGACCAACTCTTAGTGCTGGCCCCAATGTCCTCCTCTCTGTGAAGCCCGCACATACAGAACTGTCTGTCTGTCCAGAGCTGGCCAGACGTGTTCTCCGCTTACTTCATCACAGTGCATGGCTCTCTTTGCTCCAGGGCTGGTCTCCCTTCCTTCCTCCTCTCAGCTTTCCTCCAGACCAGGGACTGCTTGGGATCCCTCTTTGTTGGAATGGTGCTGTCTGAACGTGAGACCCAGTGTCCAGCAGAGCCATGTCCGGAACACGTTCTCTAAACTCTTTGAGTCTTGGTTTCCTCACGAGCTAGTATCAGGAGAACACGAGTACATTCTGCAGAGCTGAGAATTAAGCACAGCAGAGTGTAAATCTTAGAGTCACTCCTTAATTAGGTCCACGCAGAGGAAACTCCTTTCCTGCTACTTGTGAGTCTCAGCAGCTTTTTTCCACATCCAAAATGGCTTCTGTGAATTTGTGGTCTTAGGATTTGAGTTTAAAAAAACCACATTCCCGTGAGTGTTCAGAAACAAATGAGGGGTGCTCCAACCCCCAACCCTGACCTCTGTAGCATCTCTGTTGGGGCTAGAGAGTTGTGAGCAGAACCAGCCCCGTGGCAGGGCAGCGATTCATGAACAAAACCATGATAAAGGCCTATCGACTGTCACAGCTGCACCTACAAAAAAAGTTAATTAAAGGATTCTTTTTTTTTTGCCTTGGAATCAAAAGAGGCCATGGATGAAGAAATCTGCAGAAATTATCTAAGGCTGATTCAACCTTAGCATTTATTATTCAACACCTCACTCATTGCCCCGATTATAAATATTTAATCACTCAACAACTGTAAGTGGTTGCGTCCTCCAGGAGGACCTACGAGCATTATGAGCAAAGAGAGGGGGGACGTGGGTGGGGAGAAGCCAGAGAGAAACCTGAAGGCCCGGAGCTACCACGCTGTTTCTTGGTGATGTCGGGTCAGTGAGGATTGTGGAGGATACTGTTGAACTGGGCCTTTGAAGGCAAGTTACTAGACACTTGACCGCTATTCATTTTGTGTGTATTTACTGGAGTTCAAAGTCATCTCCAACTTCTATGGATTCATAGCCACTGTTAAGGGGACCTTTGGAAAACAAATGTTCTGAGTGAAAGCAGAACTCCTCACAGTTAAAGGTGCCATTCCTGTCCACGCCTGTTGTCTGCCTTTCTGTCACACACACACACACACACACACACACACACACACACACACACACACACACATCAGCAGGCTTGGCAAGCTGAGAGTTATCAATAATGCATGTGCAGCTTTGCATTCACCCCCAGGCCAGGAGTGGGAATGAGGAGAGGTGACTTCCGGCCTCGATGAGGTCGTGTCTGTGACTGGCAGGTCCGGGAGAGACTCCTAAGTGCTAATGGGTGTGAGTTTGCCTGGATAGCTAAGTGCCACATGGCATGCTCAGGAGTAAACAAGACTCGGCAAGTTCTTCCAGGGTAACTTCGTCCTCTAAAAATTCATATCTTGAAGTCTTAACCCCCCAGTAGGTCAAATGAGATCTTATATGGAAAGAGGGTCATTACAAATGTAATTAGTTGAGTTAGGGTGAGTCATGCTGGGGGAGGGAGTGTCCTCATCCAGTGTACCTGATGTCCTTACAAAAGGGGAACATATGGACACAAAGAAAGGTGCAGGAAAAATGGCACATGGAGATGAAGGCAGAGACCGAGATTATGTTCGACAAGCCAAACGTGACTAAGTCGGCTATCATATTCCCAGAAGCTGGGGAAGAAGGATGGGACCGATTTCCCACCCCAGTCTGCAAAAGAAGCCAACCTCTGACACCTGCTCTCAGATTCCTGTCTACAGGGCTGAGCCAGTAGGTTCCTGTTTAACCCTCTTAGTTGGAGTTACAAAAGCTCCAGCAAAAGGATATAGAAAAGCACGAGTTTTCATGGAGAGTTACTTGTTGAACGTTGGCGGCACCGCTCTGCAAGGAGATACCCTTTCAAATATTTGTCTGTGATTCATCTGCTTCACTGTTCCTTTCTCTCAAGACTTTGTGTGACTAACAACAGCGCTGTGACTGGATCACAGTGAGATGTTCGATTAGTTACAGTTCTTTGGAGAAAGAAAACCAACAGAAAGTATATAGTATATTGAATCTCTCTGATCTCTATCATCTATCAACCTATCATCTATCTATCGTCTGTCTGCTCACCCATGCATCCATCTCTATCATTGTCCTCATCTATCTACACACATATGTCAAGTCCCCTTCTCATCTTATAATGCATGTATGGTCCTATACATTATCAGGGTATTTGGTCCACACAGTGATTGAGGCAGGTAGGTCCACATGAAGTTCAAGCCAGAGACCCAGGAATTGCCGATGTCTCAGTCTGAGTCCAAAAGTGGGATAAAGCCAGTGTCCCTATTCTATAGAAGAAGGAATCCTCTTACTCTCAGAGGTCAGTCTTTTTGTTCTGTGCTGTTCTTCAACTCACTGGATGAGTCTCACCCACATTAGGGAGGGAAATCTGCTTTAGTCATTCTATCAATTTAAATGTCAATCTCATGCAAAAATAACCTCACAGAAGCATCCAGAATGTGACTCAGTCAAGTCGAAACATAAAATTCACTGTCGCAAATGTTGTCTACTGTAGAACACTTGACATTGTGTACACAACCAGTATAAAGCAAAAGGTAGTCAATGAATGAGTGATAAACAAAATTCCTGGGTTCAGATGCTGGTGCTTTACGGCAGCTGCGAATCCAGCCCTTCTGGGCTTCCTAGAATAGCCACGAGGAGGTCATTTGTGCACTGGACATCCATCCCTGGACAGCTGTCTTCTGCAGGGTGGTAGGCATAATGCTCATTTCTGTTTATCACTCATACTCCATCAGGGCTTCTGTCTTAGGCTTCACCAGGGAAACAGAAGTAATAGGTTATATGCATAGGGAAATATTTAATATAAGAGATTGGCTCGTGCAATTATGGAACCCAAACTATCCCATGATCTGCCATCTGCAGGTTGGAGATTCAGGAAAACTGGGGCATAGCTCAGTGAGTCTGAATCTCTGAGAGCCAGGAGGACCTAGGGCAGGCAAAGATCAATGCCCAGCTCAGCAATCAGACAGGGAAAGACCAAATTCTTTCCTCTGCCTTTTGTTCTATTCAGGCCTTCAGTATATTGCATGAAACCCACCTACCTTGCAAAGAGCAATCTGCTTTACTGATCCACTTACTCAAATTGTAATTTCATCTAAAATCACCCGCATTGACACATCCAAGAATAAAGTATAGTTAAATATCTGACATCTTGCAATTCAGTCAAGTTGACATATAAAATTAGCCATCAAGGACACCCATGCGTAGACCGGGAGGAAGCACCTGTAAGTCTGGACCCTGACTGCAACGAAGGTGCGGGCGGAGAAGCATTGGTTTCTTGTGAAAGAAAGAGGCAACAGAAGGTCAGAAATTCCTCTTCAGTAGTAAGTGTCTAAAAGGCATTGAGCAGACAGAAAAAGGAGGGCTGTCCTAATCAAACACCTGTTGGCTATAAGGGCCCATCACAATGTCGATCATG
This sequence comes from Solenodon paradoxus, assembly GCA_004363575.1. Lineage (NCBI taxonomy): Eukaryota > Metazoa > Chordata > Mammalia > Eulipotyphla > Solenodontidae > Solenodon > Solenodon paradoxus. Next base: position 340,733 of record RJWH01000975.1, read on the forward strand.
GAGAAATCCAACAATGCATGAAAGCAATTGCTTTTATTGCTGCTGCGATAGCACGACGATCACTTCTATTACTAATGCAATCGAGTCCATTCTGGTAGGACTTAACAGTTGTTAATAAAATATGCATGCATTTTATTTATATTCTCACATATTTCACGGCAAAAACGAGCTGCATGTTTATTCTTTTCACGTGCAATCGTTAGTCTGATGATTGACCTCCCCGGAGAGCAAACTTTAGCCCATGATTACATACAGCATTCTGGAGGCAGGAGCGCAGGTTGTGAATATTCTTTCACTGACTGTGGAGATCACACAGAGGCCAAGTAAAGGGAAGTTGTCTTCTCTGGAGTACGAAAGGCAGTTTGAGGTATGATGGGGCATGAGGTACACATACTGTGCAAGGGTGTCCTGTGCACAGAAGGACTCTTCCAGGTCATGGTCTTTCTCGTCAATGAGCCTTGTAGATCATCTGCATTTAGGGTTCCTGTTTCACAGTCTACATGGTACTTCTCTCTTCTTGCTCCCAATTCTCTGCTCTTTCTCCATCTGTCTTTTCTGTGTTGGCATTTCTCCTGTGTTCTTTCAGTGACAATCCATAGTCCAGCCATTTCTACACTTGCCAAGGCCTTTTACTGTATGTATGAAGTAATGAATGCCCTGTTATCTGACAATCATCTTATAAAGTCTCTTTCCCTTGTCTCCTGCCACAGTTGATGTGGGTGATTAACTATTTTCCAAGGGATCTTAGAATGCCAATTCATTCATTTGCTGATGTCATGTAAACATCACACCTCGCTGGACCCTGGGTATGTGTTCAAAGAGAACAAGAAAGAAGCATTCTCCTTCTGATAGACAAGTCCTGTCTTTCTGTTGGAAACTGAGTCCTGCCCATGAACAGACTCTCTTTGAAATGGAGCTATACACTCGTCGTAATTGTATGACTTTCATCTACTCGTGTTGATGAGACCAGTCGTTTCTTAAGTCGAGTGCAAGCTAAGAAAGTGTTTCCAGCCCTCTGAGCAACAGAATGCCCTCAGAAACACCTTGACGGGACCTCCTGGTCTGTGGGCATTCTCAGCTGTTGTAAGAGCATTTCACACGGGGACGCATAAAGGCTACTCACATCCATGGAACTGTGGGACACGCATTCAAAAGCAGGGCTGCCAATGAGGAAGCCTACTGTTTCGTTTCTTCTTTGTGTTTAAACTGAGTGGTGGAAATCCATTTGCAATTTTGTGGGTTAGCACCTTATTTATTATAAAATGAGACACTTTCACAGGACTTTTTTTATGCCAAGAATTGTATTAAGAACTTTACACATATTAACCTGCTTTATTTTCACACCAACAATCTAATGATATCGACTATTATTTCTTGGATTTTACAGGTGAGAAAGTTAAGGGATAAGGCATTTAAGAAAATCTTCTCAAGATTAATAGCAAGTCAGGGCTATAGGTGGGGTTTGCATGCAGCACTTAGTCCCAGAGCCCGGCATTTGCCAGCCCCCTGGATCAGCACTCTAGTCTTGCAAAGTGCCGTAGACGCAGAAAAGAGGGCCCCCATTGACATTTTAAGACAGCAAAAAAGTAAAGGAAACCCACATCAAAGGAGTGACATTTGAATATGACCAAAGAGTAAGGGTAGAGCTGGAAGAAGAGGATTATGAGAAGAGAGAAGAGTGTTTAAGTGCACACAGAGGGACGAGTATGCCTTCTACACACTTCCAAGAACCAAGCAGCAGTAGACGGTTATGGCTGGAGCTCAGAGTGAAGGATTAGCACTGATCATAAAAATGCCATCTGAAAACACAGGCCTGGGTTTGTCTTAAAGGACTATCCTCAGAGCGGCAGAAACTTGTTTCAAGATCTTACTAACAGTGAACAAAACAAAAACCAAACAAAATATTCGTAAATGTATAAAGTCGCTCATTTTAAAATTGATTTAAGCATGAAGCTCACAGAGTCGGGGGTAGTTCTAATTTCCCTTCTTAAATAGGACGCCAAGTAAGACCCAATGGGGTAGTGCCCCTCTCAATCTCTTGAAGACAAATACTTATTTTTTTTAAATAAGATAAAACTTCAAAACCATCTCTAAGGCTGATGGAAACATACTTTTCCTCAACCGGAAGCTGTATGGAACGTGTACTCACCTGTTTAGAGGCATGAAAGAGAGACCCTTGGGGTGTGCGCCTCCTCCTACTCCATTAGCTGAGCAGCATGCCTTTGAAGATGGAACTCACCTCTCCACATTTCAAAAAATGTTTCAATCTTTCATTACCCCCTTTAGGGGGAGTAGAAGGTCTTCACCCAAACTGAGACTCCCTGAAGGAAGCCAGTGTTTCTTTTTTTAAGGCACCCTAGAATCTCAATGGGAATTTTCTCTTTTGTCACCACAGAATATCTCAGATCTATGGCTCGTTGAGGGTGAAAAGTCAAAGTTGAATGAAGTACCATTTTTCTTGGTCTCTCTACCCATGAGACCAGAGAAATGCTTGTCTCATGCCCATGCATCCACAGAGGCCCACAGGTACATTTATTCTGCTTTTTCCTGTCCCTGCAAGGTGGTCCAAGAAAGAAAGCTCTTCTCTCATGAGCGTGTTTAACTCATGAATGATTACTGATCGAAACGTAACTTCACTTAAACACACCTACTGTGAAGAACTGGACAATGACCAGTCATGATTATTATAGGTCAGTCTCATAATGACTCACTGGTTAAGAGACTCTATGATCAGTGAAAAACAGAAAGGATGCTTGTCATTTGTAAAGGGAAGGTGTAAATCTTGCAAGAGATGTAGGACGTCCTAAAGTTGGTGAAAGTATTAGAGAATTTCTCAAATCACATGTAGAGTTTGGGAGGGGAAGACTAGTCCACAATCTTGCCCTATGTAGGGACATGTTCCTCCCCATGTCCGGGGTCTGTGTTGTCTCATTCCTGTGTGTTACCCCTGCTAGGAGGCACTGCCCGCCTGGGAGAGTGTGTTCATCTTTCTTCTTCTCCGATACATTCCAAGCACCTGAAAGTGAGCCTCAGAACATAGACGATGTTCAATCCATGCTTATTTAATAAACTGAAGTCTGTCTCCTGCCTAAATATTAGTGAGGGGAAAGCTTAGTCTCTTTGTTCCTTTTGGTGTTGTTTACTCTTCCTGCCCTGATCAGACAAAAATGACTGCTACCCCATCCGCACTCAGTAGATAATTGCTGAACAAATTAATGACACAGGCTTCCATTGAGCATGGTTTGAATTTAAAAAATATGAAGAGGGGCCCATGGGAAAAAAATAAAGAAATCTCAAAAAGTTTTGCCAAAAAATGACCTTTTTTACAATCTTCTTATGCAAATACCAAACGAATCTTAATGCATCATTCTATCAATTTTACTAAAAAATGGCAAAACAAATCAACCATGCTTCATTCTTTACATACTTCAAGTTTGACATGAATTTACAGTTTTAAACTTTACTGTGCACATCAGACACATAATAAACTCCCTTCACAACATTTTCATTTTGCAAAATAAATTGCCAATTAAATCCATTTTACTCCATTATTAACTAAACATTTTTCATTCCTATTTTTCAAATAGATTATTTAAAATTACTTAATTGCAGTACCAATTCATCCTGGGATAAACTTGAAACTTCTTTTATATCAAATTTTATGTCCCACATTTGTCATCTATCTTATACATAAATATGTTGGAATGGTGTCTTATTAAATTGCTTTACAGTCAAAGTTAGATGGACTCTCTTCCATCTTGTGGCTGTGAATGATTTTTGTGAACTGTTCTCATTAAAAATATTTTGTTTCAGGGCATGCCCTGGTGGTCTAGTGAATAAGTCCACTGCGTCTTGCTGGTGTGTCCACATACATCCCAAAGACCAGGGTTCGAGATTGAGAGCTGGGAGAACAACCAAGTTGGTTAAAATAGATAAATGCTTCTTTCTCCTTGGTCTCTCTTCCTCCTTGCCTAGTCGCCGTTATTCTTGCCTGCACCCTGCCTTTAAACATTTTTTCCAAATTTTATGTTCTAAATCACATTGTAATGAGTCACCCAAGTAAAAATATTTTTTTAGTTTTGTTTTTGCTTTTTCCTCTCCTCTCATCTCTCATGAGTTCCTTGAAAGTCAAAGAATGCATGCATTTAAAACTTCTCGCTTTTGCCAAATATTCTTCCAGAAGGATGGCACCTGGTATCTTGTCATCGCCAGTGCACAAGAATGTTTTACTGAGTCCTATCATTGTGCTCGCCGATTTCCTAGACTGAAAGAGATGTCTAACTTTTCACCTTTTTGCTGATGAGTGACTTTGATCTTTCTTCCACCAATTGTCAGATCACCCAGTTGTATTTTCGATGAGGTTCTGCTGACATAATCTTTCTCACTTAAGGTTTTCCATATTCAAATCCCAGCTGTTGCATTGAATTCCAACTTGCCGTTAGAACCATTGCGTTCTCTGCTTTTTTATGTTCTCAACTATTAAATGGGGGAACCCACTTTCCACTGGAAATCTGTTTCTTTATTCAGTCGGCTCATGAGCCATTGCTTGAGGTGAGGTAATGTCTTTCAAGAACGCCCTTCCTCACATCTCCAGAACGATGACTGGAAACCCCGTCCTCATGGACAAATGTCCCACAGCTCTCCAGAGAGAAGGCATCACTCTTCCTTCCATCGGCGTCTCCACGCATGCTCTTCGCTCTCTCTGCACTGTCCTCAGACCCGCCTCTCTTTATTTAGATCACTTCTCCTCACTCTTAAATGTCCAGGAAGGCTTTTCCTCCTCTGGCAGAGGTCTCTTTTGTGTCTTTCAATGGAGGTTAAGCCTCTATTCCCAGGGGCCCCATGCAAAACACTGCATCCCTGTCACCACTGTACAAGTACGGGGATATGACTCCAATCCCTGCTGTCAGAGGGAAAGGGATGGTCTTAGACTCTTTGCCTTATGTCAGGGAATATGGCTGTTAATAAACTCATTAGAGTACATAAGTAAATTGGTTGAATCTCTTGGAGCCCATTCCAAGAGGATCAGATACAACAGAACATCTCGTTTTGGAATCCCAGATAAGCAGGAGGTGACCGCACTATGTAGAAGCTTTTGCCACTGAAGGACCAAGGCCATCAACCCCCATGCATCCTCTCCCCGCCCAGCTGGGTCAGCTTCGGTGAGTGGGCCTCGCGATGCTGCGCTCTAACCTGGGGCAACGCCAGCTCGGAGAGGAGCAAGCGCAGGAGCAGGACACAGGTCCTGCCAACAGAACTTATCGTACAACAGCATTCCTTGGCAGCCCCACAAAGAACGACAGGAGGGTAGACAGAGGTGTGGACAGGGACGCGCTGCCTACGTGCCTGCCGGGGGCTGGTGTTTGTGTCTCCGATGCCAGAAGGCAAGGACCTGGCAGGACGCAGCTCTGCCCGACTTTACTCATCTTTACCCTCGTAAACTGCGCCCATGCACAATCTTTCTCAAGCACATCTGCTCGGCCAGAGCAGCAGATCTGGGCTGGAAGGGGGATCCTGGGAGTCACCCCAGAGCTGGTCCTTCTGGGAAAATTCCTTGTGTCGCTTTGAGCTTGGACCTGCCCCATGAACACCATGCTGTTCCGAGGAAGAAAGCCACTTTTGAGGCAGCATCCAATGCCCCGGGGCTCAAAACCTGGACACCCGCCTGCAGCAGGGAGTGGCGGATCACAGGTGCCCGGGCTGACTTGCCTATCTGATCACAGATGCTGGGAAGGAAGTCCTCCAGCGCAAGTCCAGGGCTCGCCGACATCGGCACTGTGCGCTGAGCTGAGTGGACCAGAAACCCCAGAGCTCAGCAGAGCGTCCCCTCGTGCACAGCAGAAGGACGAAAAGCCCGACCGCCAAGTCCAGGCAGGCGTGGGTGCCCTGTCTCTTTGCCCTCATGGCAACTCCACCCTGTGGCTGCTGTCCCCGTCAGTCGTGTGAAATGGAGCAGAGGACAGTCATCTCTCCAAAGCCACCTAGTCACACCTTCCAGAGCTTGAGTCCATTCTGACCGAGATGCATCAGATTCACTCTCCGTAGGCCAGACACCCCTGAGACCTGGAACCGCCCAGCAGGCCAGCCTGAGCTGGGCCAGTGTGATCCACCATCAGCCAACCTGTGGGTCCAGGAGTGAAACGCTTCTTGTTAGTACAAAATGATAATAATGGCAATGATAATACAATTCAGTGTGTAAACCTTGCTTGATTCCTACTTTAAATGAGCCAAGTGTAAAAAATCTAGATTTGAAGACAAGGGAGAAAACCAAACATGAATTAGATGTTTGCATGAAATAGTTATTTGATGAAATGAAAGAATTCTTATTAATTTTCTAAATCCTCTGCCACTTAGTGAGAGCGTGTGTGACTGCCCTGCCCTGTTAGGCACACAAGTCCTGAAACACCTCAGGGAAAATGGTAGGACATCTGGGACCCTCTTCAGAATCTCCCAACATAAGAAAAACAAAGGTGTTGAGGGTGAACAGAGCCAGGCTGACAAACGCTGGTGGCTGGGAAGGTCACCGGGGTGCTTTTGAACATGTTTGGAAACTTGGGGGCAATTAAAAAAGATGCAATAGGCATCATTATATCTGAGAAGTGGTAATTGAGTGGTTTTTGTGGTCATCTTTCTGTCTCTTAAGAATGTCAAAATTCGATACAGAGATTGTGTTATTTTGGCCATAAACTTTCTTATTTAGAAGTCTGGAAACAATAAATGTTGGCGAGGATGCAGGGAAAAGGAGACCCTTCTGCATTGCTGGGAGAGCGTAAGTTGATGCCACCTTTATGGAAAGCAGTATGGAGAGTCCTCAAAAAAAAATTGAGAATGGAAATTCCTTACAATCTAGTCACATCCCATTTCTGGGTTTTTAACCCCAAACAGAAAAACACTAATGCAAAGAGATATAGGTGCACGCATATTTATTGCTGCATTATTGACAATAATCAGGAGTTGGAAACTACCAACATGCTCATCACAGATGAGCAGATAAAGAAGATGTGGTCCATACACACAGTGGACACTACACAGCCCCCAAAAGGATGGAATCCTGACACTGGGGCAAGCTCGTGGGGATTATACTAAATGAAATAAATGAGAAGGATAAAGACAAATACGAGATGATCTTGCTCATAGATTGAATAGAAAGAGACAAAGAGAACAGAAAGCAACCCTCAGACATTAACAGAACTGAGTCTGAGCTGACTAGCTGGGAGCGGGGTGAGGAGGGCCGAACAAGTGGTGGTGGGGGGTCCCATGGACAGTGGTAGAAAGCTGTCGGTAATTTGGTGATGAGTATGCTTTATTGTCACATATTTGATGAATAGATTTATATTGTTTTATAAACCACTGCAATAGAATTAATTTAAAAAGAAAGAAACCACCTTTTTCCACATCCTGAAGTTTTCAGTTAGTGAATGCTGAGATGCTGAACTTTCTTTCTTCCATATGCATGGAAATCCTAAAATATTTTTATATATTCCCCTGCTTTCCTAGAAGGGTATAATGTGAAATCTGTAAAACTTTTCTTTGTCACTGTTACTGATGGCAAATCCACCCCAGTTCTCCACCTGTGTCATTCCATGCCCTCTGCAACGTGACTGTCTCTCTTCCCATCATGATGTGAGGTCTAGTCCCCTCCCTTGATCACGGGCCTGCCTGTGAGTCTCACTGGAATGTAGCAGAAGTGATAAAGCACCGCTTCTGTGCCTGGATCTTCAGACCCTGCCATTGTCCAGGGGATGGGCGCGAGTTCGCCTGCCTGACATGAGAAACACAGGAAGGACACGCTGGAGCTGGGCCATCTGGAATGGCCAAGCCCACAACCTACCCACTGGATGAACCAAGACTCATCATGTTCAAGCCCAGTGGAGAGAAACCAGCCCAGCCCAGATGCCTAGAGCAACCAAATGTCCAGAAACTCCAGAAAAGCCCTCTCTGCTTATTATGGTTTGTACGTAAACAAAACTTTTATGACAACAGAGAACTGATGCAGGGTCTCTGAGTAACATTTATGAGCATCAACCATGGCTGTGCGCCCTGGTGGCCTAGTGGTTTAATCCACTGGGCGCAGTCCACATGCATCCCAAGGTCCCCTGTTCAAGACCCAGGGCTGGGGAGGGTGGGGACCAACCAAGATGAATAACTAAATAAAATGAATCTTCCTCCTCTTTCTGTCTGCCTGCCTACTCGCCTTCATTCCTGCCTGCACCTCTCCTGTAAAAAGAAAAGAAAATCAACAATGGCAAGGGCTGAGTCTTTGAGCAGTGATCTCTGCCCTGACTGACCACAGAGTCCAGAGCTTTGGAGCTGCTTCCCAGGTTTTTTAACCAACATTGTCAGCATTTGACTAATCAAGGCACTATGCAAGGCTGTGCTCAGAGGGGACAGATTGCATAGAGAAGTCCCTTACTGCATAAAATCCATTAATGGCGCTGAAGATCCTCCCTCCTCCCAACAAATCCCTCGAGTTCCAGGCAGGAACTATCTCATGCAATTAAGCAGATACAATCAGACGAGATATTTACCACTGAATTTTTTGCACACCCAGACATAATGAATTAAAAACTCTGAACAATAGAAAAACCAGAGCAGCTATCTATAAATCTGTTCTAGAAAGATACATGCACAAGGTATGCCATTTCATCCTAAGTATTTTTTTTATGAATAAAAATGAACACAAGGCTGTTCACATACATTACATTTCTTATAACGAAAATACTGGCTAATGTTTAAAAAACAGTAAGATTCAAAAGAAGCGACTGGATCTGTGATCTCTGTTCAAATGACTATGTTCTTGTTCCTGGCTTAAACCAGACCACCGATTTGAGTAAGATCTGCTCCTTTTGAAAGTATGTCTATGTAAAGACTTTTTAAGCTGAATTCAGTTGGGTTGGGCAAATGTTTTTGGTGCTTATTCTATGCCAGGTAACACCAGGCTAAAGCAGATACATTATAGCCCGAAATCCATGTGGGTTGTGTCCTTAGAATGAAGTAAGTGCTAACACAATAATGGTAACCCTCACCATTTATTTGAGCCCAGGAAGAGAATTAGCCTTGTGTGGGAGAGACAGCTAATCTGGGGGGAGGCAGTGAGAGGGAGGAAGGGGTAGAGAAACATGACTTTGTGTCCAGTCTTAAGAGATGAGCATGAGTTAAGCAAATTAAGGAACAGAGCTAAAGACTGACCTTGATATGGAAGAACATGGTATTGTTTCACAAAAAGCAGAGCAAAGCAAGGAGGAGTTTAGAAATTCTGCATGTTTACTTGGAAGGGGAAGGGCTTGGGACTTGGACTCAGGATAGTTGATCCCAGTTATTGACATTTTCTACAGCCGCCATCTTCCCTCTTCGCTGGAGGAGCAGGAGGTTTGGGCTCTTGAAAACTTTTGATGTGTGCACTCAAAAAGCATCTTTTCAGTTCAGCAGCAATGTGGACTGGAGAACAAAGAGGTGGGTTACTTGGGTCTACAGTCCACTGTTGTTCTCAGCCCCCGATGTTATTTCAGGCATGCACGTGTGCCCTGCTGTAGAGCCTGACTGAAGCCATATTTTATCCATGGAGTTATCCACCCTTCTTGAGGTTGCTCTTGGCTTTGCAGTATCCTAGAAAAATTATGTGTATAGTTGTATTTGACAGACTGCTTACAAAGGGGCCCTAATCATCCATTTTCTGGCTCCTCTGTGTCATCTTCCACAAGTGCTCCCTCATTTACTCAGCTGTGACTTAGCTGGTTTTGAAAGCTTTGAAATTTCTTCCAACATGTCCCTGTCTTTGCAGCTCTAAAGTGGGGACATTGCAGCCTTGATGCCTGGAATATACCCCTGTCCTCTCCCCACCTCTGTCTGTAGATGCCTGGATACTTCCCATCCTTTAAATTTCAGCTTAAAAGGGGCCACTCAATAAAGGTGTTTCTAAATGTTCTACCTGAATTTTCCACAGGTACCACCAGTCTCTGTCACCTGTCCTCAAGTTTTATTTCCTCCTGGCTGTGCCCTTCTTAGAGATGTAGTCTTACGTGTGTGTTTGAGAATTCTCTGCGTCCAGGCATATGAGACATAGACTTTGTCTTTTTTTTTTTTTTACCATGTTTCTTGGGCCTGGATTTGTCCCTGGCACATACCAAGTCTTCAGTACATATCAGTTGAGTGAGAAAACAGAAGAGTGGTGATTACCACGTGGGTTTGTTGGGGACAAAAATCTTATCTTACTTTTCTAAAGGCAACCCGCTTGGGAAAGAGCTGTTTTCTATTATAATCAACACACACAGAATGACATTGATTAGTGACCAAGGTCTTCAAAAATGTCATAGTTTGTGTTTCTCCCCCCAAAACAAGCTGATATTTGGTGCTGGAGATTAAGTTCTTATTTTTCAATAAGACAAGTAGTCTTTTTCCAATGACTCCCCACAAACTGACAGGTATGGGTCTGCAGCCCTGTCCTTGGACCAGCTGGCAAACATTGATAGCAGCATTGCAGGTGGCACCTTCCCTTTAAAGGCCATCAGTGCAGTCCAATCTATGTCAGCTCTGCTTTGGTAAGGTGTATGTACCTCATTATTATCTCAATGCACAGGGGAGGGACACCTGGCTCCACTGAGTTTGGGTCACGTCTTTGGAAATAAGGTCCAGGCTGAAGAAGAGCCAGGAGTGTGCAGGCTGGTCTTTCTGAGATGACGTCGCACTGCCTGACCCTCACTGGGCACAGGGACCATCAAGAGGGGAAGGAGTCATGGTCCTGGAGGAACTTAGGGTAGCACCAGATTTCTTTTTCTGTCTTTCTTTTTTCTAGAAGAAAAGTGCAACTGTGAACATAAAAACCATTGAATTAGATGGCTTGCATGATTGAATTGCATGGTAAATTTCATCTCAATGAAGTGCTTGAAAACATACTTGTGGACCAAACAAAACATTTCTTTGGGTCAAAATGGGCCACCAGTTAACAACCTCTGACCTAGAGCCTGAGGCCCTGCCTTCAGTGTCCTTGGCCCACCTTTAAAAAGGGAAACAACTCACCTCATCCGCAGGATGTCAAGAATAATCAAGTGTGTAGGGTGCAGGGGGCCAGGCCACCAGTCCCATAGCTGGCAGGGCGAGACAGGATGCAGTTATTAAAGGGAAGCATGCATGTCTATGTAGTTAAACTTTAAATGCTGTGCGCACTGTTCCTTTACGCTGCTGCAGCCCTTTGTGAGCGACTTGAGCAATTCAACTTGGCCACAGTAAAGTGCTACGTGGGAAGAGAATGCCTCCTTCTCAGCACTGGTGCTGAGTGCGTCCCTCCTGAACTCCTCAGAGAGAGAGAAGCGCCTCTTTCCTGGTGTCACTTTAATATTTAAGATGTAGGGAAAGATGCAGATAGTGAGGAGAGACACAGAGCACAGACACGAGTACCGTGGAGAGCAAAGGGGTGTTCTCTCTAGAAGCGTATGGGCTGTTCTGAAAATCGAGCAAAGATGTCATTTTGATTTGAAAAGCAGGAGCCAAGCCATTTTCTATGTGCTGAATTACTAAGTGAGTGTCTTTGGAACCCATGCTAGCCCTTTTAAACCTGAATGAGCTATTATTTACGATGGCCTGCCAAAACATAAAAGCAAACAGACAAGAAAGCCACGATGCAACGCACATGGTAAATGGTGTCACGGGCTGGTAAAGGAGAACATTGGTGATCAATGCTTAATTCGGATTCTTTTTAGATTTTAGAGGGTCCAGTGAAAAGATGTGCATGCATGTCCCGTGAGGAGATGCACTTCTATTTAGAAACTGTATCCAGCAAGCCAGCAGACAGCACGCTGCCTGACCAGACATGGTCACCATCGGGTGGAAGTTCTAAGCACATACTCCATCTGATTTTATTCACAAATTGCAAGGCATCATATAGAAACCCTTTTAACATATATTATTGAAAATCTCTATTATAGTCCTGCAACTTAGTGAATTTGATTAAATCTCCACGAAAGAAAATAAGGCATATGCACCCATGTTGCAAAGGCCTTATTAGAGTGGAGGCGTGCTCGCCTATTATGTTAAAAATGAATGGTCCTGGGAAAATAATTTAGTGAGAGATGAACTTAGAAGAACTAAAAGCATTTAGTACTGAGCAAATTACCAAATGAAATTGCTTTGCTATGAAACTTTGGGCTCATTGTCAGAGATGTTTAGTCTGCTCAGAATGTTTGATCTCGAAGACCGCCTGTGTTCAGAGAGAAATTCAATTTCCACGGTGGGGGCTGCAGAGCCTCCAGCAGGCATCACAAGTTGACGGAGAGAGAATGGGTCTGGGTGCCGGAGAGCAGAGGGCCCCTGCGCAAAGCCCCGTCTCCTTGTCTGGTCCCAGAGGAGACTGTGAGTCCCTCGCTTGGCCGCCCCTTTGCCCCGGGGCAGTGGGGGATGTGCACCTCACAGGACACTGCACCACGTGCGTGCCCTCCTGGAACACCGGCTGCCTCGCTGCTGGGCACACACTGAAAGCTTCCAGCACCATGACCAGCAAGGCACCTGGAAAGCAGCTGCCTCAGGCCCAGCAGCAGCAGGCACACCTCACGTGAAGGGTGATGGATGGTTTCTCAAGTGTGCGCACACTTTCAAAAAAATTTCATGTCACTTACGCTGCAGAAGTGCGTCCTGCATGGCAAGGAAATAGGTAGCACACAATCCACAAAAAAGCCCAAGGGACTGAGAGATCACCTGGGGCCTCAGTCCAGGTCAGCCTGCACTTGTGTTGAGTGGAAATGCAAGGTCTGGAGAGGTGAGTCAAAGGGGAACGTGAGAGTCTTGATGGGAACTCAGGTCTTCTGAAATCACAGCCCAGACTCGTCGCTTCGACTCGCTGCTCTTGGCCACAAAGCGATGGAGGTCGGATAACTAAGACTCCACTTTGCTTCTCTGCGCTCCCTCTCCAGACAGACCAACGACTGCCAGATCCAGTTTGCAAAAGCGGAGACGGAGGCTGGCCCAGGTCCACAGGGCCGAGCAAGGTGTTGCTGTGAAAGCTTTCAACGCCACATCTTGGGCTCATGTCCCCACAAACTCCCTGGAGATAAATTCACCCACCACGGGCCAGCGGACAGGTAGGAATGCCTGTGGTGTCCCTACCCCTCCACCTTGGGGATCGGGTATTTCCTGTGTTATTGCCACTTGGGATAGGAGACATTGTGACATTGACCTGGTCAATAGGAGACCACCGGGCCTTGACTAAGAGGTCAATCCACAGGCTGGGGAGCTCAAGTCACACATTTTGGAGGAATGATGTGGCTTGATCTGAACGGTGGTTTAATAAGAAAACCACAGCAACCGATCATCAGACACCTGGGGAGAGACCCAGAAAGGTTTAAGGCAGCCAACAGAAACACTCGAGAAGCTTCCACCATCCTTCAGGGTTTGGCTTCAGGCCTCTCTCAGTGTGTACAGGCCAGGGACGATGCTGTCGCCCCTTGGGTCTGTCACAGCACCTGTCTGGGCACATGTGACTCTTAGCTGTGCCTTCTTGTCCCTGTCTCAGCGGGACCCTGGCCACCTCCAGGCAGGTGCTGAGTCTCCTCAGGGCCCAGACCTGTGCTTGGCACACAGGGCCCAGGCCGAAGCCCCCACATGTGTTTGTTGAGTGAAGGAAGGAAACACAGACTGCGCTACCATTTTCATCTCAGTAAATATTGACAGAGTCACTTTCCCTTCTCGCAGTCTGGTGTCACTGTGTCTGCTGTTGCTGTATAAATGTGTGTTTGGCTGGCAAAGGTTCACTTTCTGCTATTGTGTATAATGTGTATGAGTGTGTATTTCCCTCTTCTGCAGTATGAAAAAGCAAGCATCTCCATAAATCTCCATACTGATCATATGCATAAAAAAAACCCACCAAAACATGCGACTCAACTCCTGTCCAAATTCTGAAGGGAGCGGGTGCAGAGTCGCGGCGTAGGAGGTCTGCGCGAGAAGACCCAGCCAGGCCCTGCTTTCTGCAGAGGGAGCAGGAGACCCCGAACCAGCACCGGGTCCTCGCTGAGGAGCCTGTGACTAATTAGAAACAGCTCTGACTCCTGCCCTGTGTCCTACCCCAGTCTGTTATTACCCTCCAGGAGCTCTCAATGTAATTGATTTAATTTGTCACCAAGATGTCATATTAGGACAGGACGAAAAACTGAAACTGGCTACGTCCACAGCAAGGAAGGATAATTAGCAAATTCACGTCGTGCTGGTTTTCATCCGTTTCATCTCAGGACCAGAGAGCGCTGTTAGTAAAGCCATAAGGTGGAAGGGAGTGAAATGTGAAAACTTCTCCTGAATTTAGCAGGATAAAATGCCTGCCTTTTCAGAGAAGACATCTGGCCTCTCAAGGCGGAAGGAAAAGTTCACGGTCAACTGTTTTTCTTCTCTGCCTCATTTCTCTTTCTGCTTTTCTCACACTGCACTTACTGTGTATACAGGATGGTATAACATAGATCTAGTACAGAATTATTCTTACATGCTTAGCCACTGGATGATGTTTTCCTTCTAAAATACTAATACTTGGTGATGGGCTGAATTGTCTCATCCACAAGCCCTACCCCTGGTGACGAGGAGTCTGCCCCTGTTTATAAGGACTTGTAATTGTTGTTAAGCAATGGGCCTGGGTTCAGAAGGAGCTCAGATCTAATGACAAGTGTCCCTGTAAGAGAAAGGACAGGGAGACTGAGACCCAGAGGAGAAGGTCTTGTGAGGGTGAAGCAGAGATTGGCGGGATTGTCTTACAGCGGTCATGCTGAGGGTTGCTGGCAGCCTCAGAAGTGAGAAAGGAAGCTGGCATGGGAAGAGTTGGTTCCTTCTGAGGGCTCCAAGGGGGGTTTATTCCCAGCCCCTCCCCTAGTTTCTGGAGGCTCCCCCGCTTGTGGCTGGTGATGCCCCTGTGTTTTCACTCTGTCTTCTCCTCCTCTGCCAATTTCTCGGATGCGGGCACTGTCCCGTTTTTGTAAGTGGCCAGTCATTCTGGACTAGAGCCCACCCTAATGACCTGACTGGAAGGTGATCAACTATAAAAGTCCTGATTTTAAATAAGGTCACCCACACAGGTACGAGGGGACACACTTCAATCCACAGCAGGAGGCACGGAACAGACACTTGACTAGAGCTTTACGAAGGAGCCAACCTTGCTGACACCCTGAATTTGGACTTCTGCCTTCAGCATGGAGAGAGCATCTCTGTTGCTTTCAGATGCTAAAGGGGCGTCCCTAGAAAACCCGCCCTTTCAAGGTCTTGCCTTGTTCTTCACTCCTCCCCTCTTCCCTTTGCCTCTGCTGGGTGGAAGTCAGTCTCGGGGTTGATTTATTTCATTTCAACAAAAATTATTCAGAAACGTACACTCTCTTTCATGCACTAGCATCTCTGCTTACTGTGGAGGAGGCTTAGCAGAATGGCGCTCTAGCGATGAAGCGGAGCTGGGAGCATCATGACCACGCTAACGAGGGTATATTCGCCTAGTTAAGTGACTCATTGCTGCCACTTCTCTAGGTCGGTGTCTTTGTGGTTCTCTGGAATTTCTCCCCTTGGCTGCCAAACGCCTGTAGAACAAAAGCAGCTGATCCTTGACTTGGCATTCGGGGTCAAGAACCAACAGGGACAGGTTTGTGGGGGTCTCTCCTCACCTGTCTTTCTCTGACCAAGAAAGGAACCTCTTTCTCAGACTCCCAGCAGAGCTTCACACACGTCTCAGCGGGGAGAACTCCTTCGCCTGCCGTCTCTGGCTGTCAGCTTGGGAAGGGATCCAACCACAGAGATGCATCTCTGGACCAGAGGACAGACAGTGGAAGAGAGTAATAGCCACGGACCCAGACCTGCCACATCCCGAGTCAGGACCAGGGGTGTCTCACAGGCCTTCAGACATCTGACGACCGGGGTCTAGATCAGTGATCTTCGAAATACAGCGCACATAAGAGACACCCAGAGCACTCGCTAGAATACAGGTTTCTAGGGCACCAGGCTGGTCAAGACCGCGTTTTAGTATTATCGTTACTACCAATACTACAAATACCATTGAAAGTAAGGAGAGAGAAGAAGAGGTCCAGTTTTCTTTTACTTAGCAGTAATTTATGTATGACACGGCCTTGGACTTGGACAGCCGGCTCGAGCGTGGTTGTGCCATGACAGGACTCTGTGGTTTGGGGTCAGTGACTGCCCATGTCGTCTGGTTCTTTAACGATGACATGGGAGCGCTCGAGTGTGTTTATTCTTACCTCCTTTTCTGTTCTCACTTCCATGATTCATTGTTTTGTTCACTTAGCAAAACTTACTCTTTTCTTTAACAGCTATTTTATGAGCATCTATCCAGGGTCAAGTCTTGTGCTGGGAGCACCTGGTTTCCCCATGTTTGCCCTGTGAATAGATTTTTAATTCTGCCTTTTGCGGAGGTAGGACTCGAGGTTGAATGATCAGTCTTTGTGTGTTCAATGGCAGAAAAAGATTGAATAGTACCATGCGGACAATGAACACTCCTTTCGCCTTGAAAGCCGATTAGATCACCCTTCAACTTGATGTACCTTGAAGGACCTGAATGGAGAGACTCAGTGTTCCTGAACGCAGATGCAAGAAAAGACATGCTTCCCTTGCTCAGAGGATGTTTGTTGTCTTTTGCAAATCAAAGTATGAATTGTTTAATGGCTTTGGCTTTTCAGCTTTAGTATCTTTAAGAGAGAGAGAGAGAGAGAGAGAGAGAGAGAGAGAGAGAGAGAGAGAGAGAGAGAGAGAGAGAGAGTGAGAGAGGCGCAGAGCACAAACAGATCACAAACCCCTTTAGTTTGGTAGCTGCCCACTGACTGTCTCCCAAGTAGACATAACTAATTTCAGCTCTTAGCATGGCAGTCACATGTGAGGTCAACTCCAGCCCTAATGAGCACGCTCTTGTCCGGTGGACTTTGGCCCCTTCTTGCAGCTCCAGGTAGGAAGGCATCCTGGGTGAGAGAGAAGAGGGAAGATTGGCTGTCGCCCAGCTCAGAGCCTCATGCCAATTCTCTACATTCCAGAAAAATGAAATCATTTCGGGGGTGGAGACAGCACTGTCGCAAACAATTATGAATGCACTCTGCAGGAGAAAGCAGAGGTCTCTTCATGACAGTAGATCAGACTGCCAGAGGTTCTTTCCAAACTCACCTGCTGGCCAGCGGGAATGGGGACACAGACGGCGGCGACCAACACAAATGCCGCACTCAAAGTGGCTCGGCCGGGCACTCGCCGGCTATTGCTAACGTTGGAAGAGAGGGTCCTGGAATCCTAATATCTCTGTTGATCCAAGGGCCAGCCTTTCTTTTCTTTCTTCCCTTTCCCTCTTCTGCATGGGCTTTTGCAAGCTTGCACTTAAGTGAGGACCGATGCGGTTGTTGGCACCAGCCATGTTGGAAAGGCAGGGGGAAAGGTGCAGCCTCGGTGCTGCTGTGACCTGAATTCCCTTGGGTCCAGCTTGGAGGATGAACCAGTGTCCAACAGGACAGCCGACTTTTTGTCCTAAATTGTGTGACATCTGAGACTCCGAAATCAAAACTGCAATTGTCAGAGGAAGGAAGTATAGGAGGAGGGAGCGGCAGGTAGAAGGGGAAGTCAAGTCACTTGTGATGGGTGAGGCTTGGGCATGGGTGCAGACCAAGACACACAGTGACGGAGGTGTTTGCATTAGTGCGAACTAAAGACACATCCATAAAACATCATTCACTGACTGATCATCAGTCGATAAATTCTGTCTCAGATCAGCATCTTTTCCACTTTTCCAGCTCTTCATGCCCTTATGAAATTTGGTCTCTTATGTCAAGCACATTGCTTTGCTATTTCTTAGAACTTCTGTGTAGAAAATCCTCTGATACAATCATAATTTTAGATGGGATTTGGAGGGCGGGGGCGCTGATATTAACTAGCGGAAGCCCCTCTTAAAAAGTTTAATTTTTTTTCTTTTGCTAGTTGACCTGATTATCTCAGAGTAGCTTGAATTGTTAAACTAGGGTTGAGTCTAGAGCTGAAGATAATAACACAAGTTAGCAGAGGACATGAGATTTGTGAACCATAAACTTAACTACTACTACTTCGATGACTATTATCTGGCTTTATTATTACCACTATTATTACTAACATTACTGCGACTGTGAAAACGCCTTCTGCTATCGCTGCTGCCGTTACCTCTGCCACGATTCCCGCTGCTGCTGCCACCGCTACTGTGCAAGTGTCGGAACTCTTCACAGGACTCTGGTCACTGCTGCTACTGTGTGACAAGTGACTGACTGGCCCCCGTGGCCTCGTTTACCTTTCAGGGTATTCCAGCTTACAGGCAAGATTCAGATCAGTGAAATGACTAAAAGTTTCAATAGTAAGTGGTCAACAGGCGTTTCTATCAGCTGTCTTTTATACTGAAAGCTGTGTTTTTGTTGCTGTTGGTATATTGCCTTTGATTTCAGTGGTGTGAAAGAAATGGTACAGAAAGGCAGGGTGCATCTGGGACCTATAAACCTCCCAGACACTCGGCAATCATTATGCTCGTTTATTTATTTGTGTATTAACTATTGCAAACATATTCACAAAGCAGAGTCCTGTGCCAGGTTCTGGGCTGGGTACACCAAGAGGATGAGACACCACCTGGAGACTGGAGGTGCTTGGAAACACCCCAGGTCAGGGGAGGCACTGGAAGAGAGGCCATTACAATAGATGTGGGGGAACCAATAAGACGACTGAGCTCATAGGTTCCCAAGTGGCTTTTTGGAGGAGTAGCAGGAACGTGGGATGGTGAGGCAATAGAAAGAGCAGGTGAGGACAGGGCAAGGGGTTCCAGGTGAGAACACAGCAAGAGGAAAGATAAAGAAGAACTTTAGAAGGTCTTTTAGGGATTCTAGGAGGTGTCAGGGTGGGGGGGACCCTCAACATGAGGCTCATAAAGGGTATGCACTTGGTATTTATGTAGAGGAGCTGGTCTGCTGGCAGTTTCCTAGCCTGACCATTCAGGTGTTGAGTCCTACTTTCCATTTCTTTCCAGACTCTGCCGGCCACGCAGAAACCTCATCGTGGTGCCTTGACTGTGTGAAGCATGTTCCCTTGTGGTCTCTGATAAGGCTCTTGAGCGTAACCTCTCACGTTCAACCTTTCCACCTGGAGTTGATTGTCTTATACACTGTCTCTGCGGGAATGGAATTCCACACGAGGGTTATTGAGTGTCATCCACCCTCACCCTGAAGCCAGGACACAGTATGTGCCTGAGCTAAAACGGGGCGGGGACGCCCAGGGCGGTGGGAGCCTTAAACGGGATAAGCTTCTCATTCTTCCTTGATTTTTCAGTGTAGAGAATGAAGATGATGGTAATGGATCCAAGTATATCAAGCCATAGCTTACAAGAAAATCATTTCAAAAACTATGAAGTAATCGTTGCTATTCTTGTTGATATCCCCTCACCCCCTGGTCATTTTGCATGAAATACGCAAGTCCCCGCATCAGCCCGAACGCCCCCCTGCAGGTGCTGATAAGGGTTTCTGATTTCCTGAAGCCACGGAGTTGCAGTTTGGGGCTCTCAGGGAATGCACATGACCTGAGGACTTGTCACTGGGGTGGGTTGTAAGGTTTTATGCTGCAGAACCATCTGGATTTCCCTCTATGATGAACCTCGACTTAAATCATTTCGGCTGCAGCCAGGGCCCACCCGAGGCCACTCCCACTGCAGCCTGGACAGTGGAGCGATGGAGTCGGGTGGGAGGGAGCGCAGGTGTGTTAGCAGCAGAGCTGGCTGCCGAGCAGGTTTGCACTGGAAGGCACACTCCCAGGGGGAGACAAGGTTGAGGCCAGCTCTGTTCCCTTGGCCTCTCTAACTCCACTCAAGTCCTCAGTGCAATACCAAGTCCCGTGGATTCTCTGGCTAAATTATTTTCCATCTTGGCTGTCTCTCCCAATTCCTTCTCTGTATTTACTTCATCCAAAGAGCGGGTAGACTCTTTGAGGAGGGATTCACATAGGGGAAGCGCTAGCAGAGGAAGAGATCAGTCAGTGTTTTACGTCTTCCCAGCCTCCAATCCTGTGTTGCATTTTTGGGGGTGCAGTGAGTAGTGGTGCTTGAATTCTGTTTCCTGTTACGATATTTTCTCAGAGAGTGCGAGGTCCAATTCAGGAGTTGGTTGACCCATTCTCCCCACAACAATCACTCGGGCAGCAGCAGAGGTGGGGTGTTTTTGAAGTTTTGCGAAAGTGTTTGGACTCATTTGCGATTCAGGTCGCATTCCAGACGTCCTGTCCATGTGCCTTTACACGACACAGGGGAGTCCCCGCTCTCGCACGGGAGATACAAAAGCCAGGGGCTAAAAAGCGGATGCAGAATGAAATAAACGTAGGACAGAGCATGAACACATGTGCTACCGGAGAAAAAAGGCAGTTGACCAGCCACCGGCACTGGGGATATTTCAGTATTTTCCTTCGACCATGTAAACTCATCACCTGTCAGCAGGAAGGTCCCCTCCAGACCTTAGCGCCTGGAGGACCCAGGCTGTCTGATCTTGCTCACATTCAGATGCCCGCACATCCCCAGGCTGGGGCACGTTTCTGTTTGCTCTCTTCTGGCTCTTGAGCTGAATAATAAAGACTCGAAATGTCCCCTTTTTTTGTGACTCTCTTCACTGGACTTTCTTCACATCACCATCATCCTCAAGCTCCTCCTGGACTGACCCTCCACCGCAGTCCCCAGCGTGGTGACCCTTCCAGAATGGGTTCCTGATCCTCTCTTTCTTCTCTCTCCAAATTTTCTCATTCTTTCTCAGGCTGTACCAAGGATAGCAACGCTGATCACTCATGAGAACTCTTCCCAGACGGGATCCCAGTGGGCTCCAGACTTCAAATGCCTTCACTGGGGTCTATGGTAGGAATCTCAAAAACACTCTCTTCAAAATGATTTCCTTCTCATTCCAAACCTCCTCATCTCCTAGTCTCACCCAGATTTGTGACTCCTTGCCCTCCCTGCTCCTCTGGCACCATGGCAATGTCTGCAGCTAGGTCATCTGTCCTTTTGCCTTTTCCTCAACAGCCCACTGCAGCTGAAGTCTCCAGTCGCTTCCCCAGTTCCAGTGCCGCAGGCATGGCTCCAACCGCTCCCCCACGGCCTCAGTGCTGTGACTTGGGCTCCAAAGCCCAGGGCTTTCCTGCGGTGGCTCCTGCAATAGTTGGCTAACCGGTGTCTCCGTTTCCATCATCACCACTACCTGACCGCAGAAGGCCAGGACGGACTGTTAGCAGTGCACGTCACTCACAAGTCAGAAAATTCACTGGCTGCCCACTGAGTTAAGAAGAGCCCCCGAGGACCAAAGGATCTCTGTGTTTGTCACGCTGGACAGCATGGCTTGGAATCTGCAGGACAGCACACAGATGTAGGAACAGTAAACTGATGGGCAAAACTTGGAAGACACCCCAGGGGGATCTCAGCTTAGCAGCCTGGTCTAGGACACACCCCTGGATGCTCCTATAGTTTCTCTCCGGGTGACCTGGACGCACCCACAGCCCTGACCCTCATATACATACAGAGTCCATCTTGCCTGTGGGAGAGGCAGGCAGCTTAGGTCCTGCACACACACATGTGCGCATCCTCTTGATGTCACCTCTCCAGCCCGCCGGGCACCTCAACTGCCTATTTCTGCTTTAATAAACTCGCTGTGTGCTCCTGGCCAGCAACTCTCCACGCATTCTTTCTGGATGGACCCAGCGTCTTATTAGCGTGTCTCAGCTCCCTCCCACTACATCACATGTACTTATCCAACTTCAAGCAATGACATTCAACTCTGTGGTTCCCAAAAGTAGACAATTCAGTTGCTTCTCACTTCGGTGTCATCTCCTGGGTTGTAGTTCTATCGGGACATGCCCTGGCTCGCATTCTAGAAGTCTGCGCCCACAAAATGTCTCCCTGAGAGCCCTTCCCAACTAGAGACCTGATCCACAATCACTTTGCTCTGTTCTGCTTTCTTCACTGCATCCCTGACGCCCAGGTCGCATGAGAGTGGCCCACTAGAATGGGAGTTTCTGAACGGTAGTGGTTTGCTCCGTGACTGTTCTTTGCCACAGTTAACTCCTATGCAGTAGGGTGACTGGGACACAATAGATCCTAAATAAATACTTGTTGACTGAGTGCGTATATCCTTAAAGTAACCTGTCCAAGGCTGTGCTTACGAGTGATAGAGCTAGGTAGTAACATCCAGTGAGGGCATTTTATTTCTCTTCAGATCAAGCAAAAACTACATTTGCTCAAAGAAAGTCTCATTCCTTACAGAAATATTTTTGGATGGAGAAAGCCTTAATTTTTACCTTCTGTTTAAATGTCAAGAGTGTTGAACAAACCTATTTAGCTATCTCATACCAATCACTCTCATAAATTCCTTTCTTTAATTAAGTGCTTGACTATGAAAATGATAAAATCTATTAATTTCAAGGTGACTATGTTATTCTCTGCTTTCACATCTCTGAGTCTGGCTGGGTGAGGAGGCTTTGCATCTTGGATATCTCTAAGTCCCATGCTGGGGATCCATTTTGTTCACTAGCTGTTCCAGATCCACCATGAGTACCAGAGACCTTCCAGAGAGGTCCTTGCAAGTAGGGAGTAGACTGGGGCCACTGGGGAATCCTACAGTACAGGAGTCTGTTGTCCATAGTATTTCTTTCCTTTATTCAGGAATGTAATACTTTCATCTCAATGTCTAACATCTTGCTCTGTGTGGTCAGAGACCCGGCATCATTATGAAGCTCATGCCCAACCCAGAGGCCATGATGACTGCATGTTGATTTTAATATTCCCATGTAAGGCATAGACATACTCAAGTCTGAGAAGCTCTGCTCGAATAACAGAGAGATTAGGTTCTGATCTCAGGTGATCTGCAGGAGATCTGCCCATTTCAGTTGATATATCATCCCTATTTCAGAGATGAGAGAAATGAGATCATCAAAGGAGATATGATTTGCTTCACTTATCCTGTTGAAAAGGCAAGAGGTGTAAGAGAAAAGGAACCTACCTTTTCCCGCCTTTTATCTTGTCCTTCCATTTCACCATAATGCAAGAATATCAGATGAGAATCAGACAGTGGGGAAGTACTGATTTTTCAGATTCCCAAATAAAAAATTCATCCTGAGTCAGAACAAGGAATAGACAACCATCTGTATAGAGGAAGAGAGAAAGAGACAGTGAATATGGAGATGAGAACCAGGTCTCATCTTCTGAAAAAAAAAAAAGAAGACTCAGTTTTGGATTTGTTTTCCGTGAGCTCCATCCCTGCAGGGTCTCCATGAGATGACTTAATCTCTCTCCATACAACCTGCTCCGGCACTGCTCCCCAAGTGACCCCACTTGGTTTAGGGCTGGTCCCGCCTTTCTGCTCACTCAGCTCAGATCCAGCACTTGTCTCCAATGATTTCTTCAAAGCTGATCACATCTTAATAAATTGCCCCAGGATATGATCCCCTCAAGCTCTCCCAATTGCAGTACGTCATCTGTTATCTACTGGAACTCTAAATATCATGAATGCACTTGCCATCTCGTTTTTATATTTTACCTGACATGCAAATCAAAGGAATAATTAATACATTTGATTTGTATGCATTTGAACATGCAGATAAATGGAAAAATGAGACATGTATTATTATTCAACATGCTTTTTTCACAAAATTATTATATTTTTTGACCAGTCCAAAGGCAGAAACTCAGTTATCTAATTTCTTTAAGAGTTATTTCATGATATATACATATTGCAGTTTATTGAACCTTTTCCATCTTGAGAGTCTTTGAGGAAATCTCCAATTCTTTGCTCTTGCAAACTATGATGCATTGAACCCTGTGCATGATTCTTCCAGAGATGGTCAGGAAAGCAAGAACAGTTGGGATCGCCCTCCAGGTATGAATGTGCAGCAGACCCAGAGCATGCTAAGCCATGCTCCAAGATGTCCCCAGCAAGCCATTCCTACCAGTGGTGGAAGACTCGACAACACTTGGTTGATCCTGTTCCTTAACTACTTTTTAATTTGCATTTCCTGATTATTACAGAAGTTAGAGTCTTCTGTTCATCACTTGTGCTTGCATAGCTTTTCATGGTTTGAAATTTTCAACATCATTAGACATACCTTCTATATTTTAAATAATGATTTTTATATCTTGCCTGTATCTTCTCTCTTGATGTTATGTCTTCTTTTTTGTGTACTGAGACTTTTGGAAGGAGATTTAGTTCAGTCTTTCGGTATGAGATTACTTTTTAGGACTTTGATGTATTTAAGTATCTTTTTTATTTACTAGGAGTCTTACTTTATTCTGCTGTGCATTTTTTAAGGAATGCTTCTTCATTCCAAAGCTACAATGCATTTTATGTTCCTATAATAATTTTAAGTACATTTTGAGATGATTTACTTACATGTTCTTCCTTGAATTTATTTTTCTCTCTAGTAGAGAACAGAGTATTAATTATATTGTAGGATTTTTTTTCCTTTTAATAATGGATATCCATTTTTCCCAAGCCAAACATTAAATAGTTAATTGTTTCCCCTACTGTAGTAATTAGGGGTTAAATGCTAACTATCATAACAAAACTTGTTTCTTTTAGATTGCACAATTTAATTTTGACTCACCATCCAATGCAGGAAAACTTGTTCACCAGGGGAGGCTCTCCCCATGCAAGATCAAAGAGGTCTGGCTCCTACAGTCTTGAACTTCTACCATCCTTTAGTCCTTCATTTCCAACATGCAGGGTAAAAAATTAGGAATAACTACTTGGGAGGTTTCAGGGACCAGATCTGAAAATGTCATGTATCACTTTCATCTGCATTCCATTGGCTCTTTCCTCAGCACCCGGAGAAAGCGGGGTGCCAGCTTCTCACAAAACCATCTGGGGACTATCTGGCAGTGTTTCTGCCATACTTGGTCATCTGTCCCTATAAATACAGGGGTCAGGTTCTGCACTGTCCTTCTGGCCCAGTGATCTAGTTCTCCTATCAGACACTATTCTGTCATTTGAACTTCCATAGTATATATAATACCTCTTAATGTCTAGCAGATAAATTCATTCGTTTCTTAAATTTATGAATTTATATATTCTATATTGTTCATTGGCTTTTCGTGTACAGTTTAAGTAAGTGTGTCATGCAGAGTGTTAACTGAGATTTTTACTGGGTTGTCATTAATTGTGAATGAGCGGACTGTACAGGAGAGAAGACACTGTTTAAATACTAAAACTTCCAGAATCAACACCATGATTTTGGCGGCATTAACTGATTGTAGGTATTTTCTTAAACTTACCAAGTTGCACTATTAAATAGTGGATGTTCATACAGTGAACCAAGAAAATGTTGGTGGAGTGAGGGTTCAACTCGTGTACATAGAATCTTTAGAATTTCTGAATAAATGCTTTCTAGCTACACCTTTCCTTACGCTTTTCCTTTAGTTGACTCCTACAAGATTTTTTAATGAACATAGATGACAATGCAGCAATAGCAGGTGACACTGCCATGAATTGTCAATGTCCACAAATGCCTAGATTTATCAATGTTTTACCATGTTTACTTCATCCAGTTCTCATTGTCTTAATCAAAATAATTTAAAGATACCCCACTATATCATTTCACCTCTGCATGATCCCGAAGGCATATCTTAGAATGACAGATCTTTTCTTATGTAACTACAAGAAATTCATGATATAGAACTGTGAACATAGTTGAATAAGATAAAAAAGTAAGCCTGAGCCTCTCTTTTTAAACGGGGAAGTCTTACCTGTTTTTATATATTATTGTACGTAACATGGATTTGGACTTAGAAAGATTGAGTTACTTTTATTTTTCCTTATGGTCTTGCCATTTTTATTTCTACTTTTGCATTAAAAAGACATTTTCCCCTCTTTGGGGATAGCAGTTAAAGGTCCAATTTGACACATTTGATATGGCTACACATGCATTTTCATATCCACATTCAACTTTTCTTTCAGAGAAAGTCTGCATTCATCATCAGACCAGCCTTATACTGAGGACTGTAGAGATTTACTCTTTCTTTGCCTTTCACTTGTTCTCCTTTAGCTTGTGTTATTTGTACCTTCTGCTTACATTAAACACATATGATTACAATTTAATGTGATCATTAGTGCCACCTTCTCTACAGGAGGACAGTGGACACACCCCTGCTCACCTGTGTTTACTGATCTTTCGAACTGTGGGCTCCATGTGCGCAGTCGACGCAGACGAGGAAGGCATCCTGCTCTTCTCCACAGTGGGCATCAGAAGCAGAGCAAGCCTTAGGCATGCTTCCCCTCACACAGCTTGTTCCTGGGGCAGGTGCTGTCCCTTCATGAAACACAACACAACTCTCTCTCGAGTCCAGCTGCAACTGGAGGGGAGTTGTGTCCCTGAAAACCACACTGAGGGATTGAATAACTCAAAAGTCGTGAAAATGTCAAGCATTCAATGCAAGTGAGGCAAACAGAAAAGAATGAAGGCAACTGTGAAGTATTAGAGACATCATACACTTGGATTTCTTGTCAATTAACATCTTGCTCTGATTAAAATGAATGAAAGTGAAACAGTGCTGTGGGTATAATGCAGGTGTGATTTGTGTAAGAAACTACACCTAGAATGCCACTCAGCCAAGGTACACACACATTACCAAGTCACGTCCTCCTCCAGGAGGCTGACAACTGGACCATTTTACGTAAAGATTTTAATCTACATTTAGTTTAAATAAAAATAGAGCCTTATTATTTGTTTGGGGATTTAGTTTTGCGTTTGTAATTTTGAATCCTCTTATCCTTCACTGTTGAAAATATTGCTCTCTAGCATCCCCCTTATGTTCTCTGTCTAGATTTCTTTCAGATGAGATTTATAGTTTCTGTATTCAAGTTACCCAGCTCTTCTCTTTTCCTGTTTTCCTTTTTATGCCCATTTATGCATCATTCTGTATGTTTCCCCCAGCTCAGCCTCACAGGAACTACTTCACATTCTCTTAGGATCCAAGTTGCTGGTCAGATCGCCTGTGAGGGTATTTTTGCACTCACTTGTTTTCACTTTTAAGAACTCTGGTTTATGCTCTGCATATTTGCTCTTGTTTTATGGTTGCTGCTCCCTCTTTTTCTCTTGGTGGGACTAGGTTTGCTAAATATGCTTGTCTGATAAGATTTTGGTCAACTAAATTGCTGTTTTATTCTCAGCTGTGAAATCCCAAACCGTTCACGTCTTGGAAATAAATGAGGTCTGGTGTGGACTGTGTTCCGTGTGCCCCTCAGTGTAAGAGGGCAGCAGTCCTGCTTTGCTGACTGAAGGGTTTCCCCACAAGTGGGGTTTTCGGTGCTGAAATCAGGAAGGGCTCATCAAATAGGAATTATTTTGTTACCTGAATGCAATGTTCTAGGGCCGCCATGGTGAGCAAGGAATGTAAGGGCATGTGGACTCACACTCATTCATAATGAGGCAAATGGTGGTGAAGGCAGTACCTGGGAGTGAAATCTGAGAAAATAAAGCAGTGCGATTGAACAGAGGATCACTGTGATGGGCGGATTGGTCCAGAGAGAGAGAGACAGAGAGCTATAGAGAGAAAGCAGAAGGATGAGGAGGAGGAGGACAAGGACAAGAAGGAGTAAGAAGCAGTGGAGGAAGAGAGAAAGAGAGCTCTCCAGTGTGGACGGGGCATCCAGAACTTCTGGAAGAGACACGTAGGGAGGAAGGTAGTGTCCAGGTCTGTGAAGACCATCAGAGCCCAGTAATGAATGTGAGTATCATGTAATCACAATAGCTTGTTTTAAGAGAGTTTAAATCAGACAGTGATGTCTTGAGATTTTTTCTCTCCAAAAAGATCCCTCTGGATGCCATCTGGAGAGAGAATGGGAGGAAGCATGAGTGGAAACAAGAAGACTGGCTGGGAGCTGATTGATCTCTGTGGTCCCAACAAGGAGCACCTGAGGTTGAGCCAGATTGGCAGATTGGTAGGGACAGAAAAAGGGAGGAAGACATGAGACATGACTGGAGGCAGAGCTGACAACATTTGCTGATGGATCTGAGAGCTAGAAAAGGGAAGAAATAAGTCATGACTTCAGAATTTTGGCTTCAACAACTATCTGAATAAATGAACTCTCCAAGTCCAGAGGGAAAGGTTGGGGCGGGCAGATGTAGGCATGGGGTGAGAAATGATGTGCCCTGCTTCAGCTGGTTGTGTGGGATGACTTTCAGCTCCAAATACAGATGTTGGGGAAGTTGCATATACAAGTTTAGTACACAATGGTGAAGGCCGACTTGAAATGCAAATATGGGAATTATTAACAAAGACAGGGCATTTAAAGCCAGAGATCTCGATGGTATTACAGAGTGAATCAGGGTAGATACAGAAGCTAAGGACTCAGTTTCGGTTCTTTTCCAATCATTTTTGTGCATTTGTTTCTTTATTTTGATTAATGAAAGCAGATTCTCTCCCCTCTCGGTAAAAAGAAGAAAAAAGAAAAGAGAAAGTCAAAAGTAAGAAACATGAAAGAGGAGGAAAAATAAATGAGAGATAACCCAGTTTCACCACATGGACCCACCCCCACGTCTTCCCACCTCTGAGAACCTCCACCCCACAGCCAGAGTTCAAATGTTTGTTAAGTATCCTATCAGTGTATTTGCATTGTTTCATTGTATTCAGATTGTAGCCGAGGCCATCCCAAAATTGTCTTTCTCCTTCTGACTCACCTCTCATAATACCCTGGACTTTCCTCCATGGTTTCACAAATGAAAAGATTTCATCATTTATACAGCTGAGTAGCATTCCATTCTCCCTTATTCATTCATATATCAGCAGACATTTAGGTCGACTCCGTATTTTGGCTCTTACAGACAGCACTTCCATAAACACAGCACTGCCTACATCTCTTAGGGTTAATATGTTCCTCTTCTTTGGACAGGCATTCTGGCGTGTAAAGGCTGTCGGAAGACCAGCTCTGAGCACAGCCTTCAACTCAAATATTATCATCGGATGTAGTTCCAGACCCAAGTAGGCGATAGTTCTCACGTAGGGTCCCCATCCTTCATACTGAAATTGCCCTGCGATGGTGAGATTCAGGAAAACAGGGAGCCCCGCTGATGACAAAGAGCTCTGTCTTGGAGATAATACCAAGATTCTTTTCACAAACATCCTTCATGATCAAAAGAAGCTCTCTTTTCTGGGGTCTCTCAGGAAATGCGTATCCACTGCAGGCCAGCCATGTCCCTCCTATGTCCAGACCCCGGCCTGTTCACTGCCCACACCCTGCTGGGCTCTCCCTACCCCCACGCGGGCCCGAGGCCTCTGCACTCTGTTCATAGCAGTGAGCTTTGTCCGCTTCCCGTTTCGCAGCATGCTCCAAATGTCTCTTTATCACCTCTTTGTCCTTTGACAGACATTGCTTTACTTGCTTAGTGACTTTCAACACATCTTCCCTGTAGCTTGCATTCTGGAGTATCAAAGAGAAGTTCCAATATCTGCTCCACCACTATCTTAGGAAAGACATTTCATCCACAGCATTTGTCATTCAAAGGAGTTGGGATTTTATAATCCTGAGAATCCATGAAAGTTTAGAACTAATTTAAGTGCAAACTACGACTCCACCAACATTGAACTTTGGTTACTAAAAGCATTGAAGATTTTAGCATCTCCTCTTCTCCCTCCAAGGGAGGATGCTGTTGGAGCTCAGAACCTTCAAGAGCTGATTGTATTCGGTGTGCAGCCTCGTCAAAAGTTCCTGGTTTGGCCCAAACTTGCTCTTGGGGCTCCAATCAGATTTAGGATAAAGGCTAGTCTAGCCTAGCCCTCTGCCTTCTCATTTCGCAGTCTGAGCCTCCCACTTGAGAAACTCCCCTGTGTTCAAATAATCAACCTGGCATCCCCATCACTTGCATGTCCTTTCCCAATGGCTTACAAAGTACTGAAACCCCCAAACTGTCCACAGGTGACTAATGCACCTTCAGCCTCAAGGAGCCTTTATGAAAAGGACTCACATTGTGTTGATACCAGAGTGTGATTATTTGTCTCAAAACGCACAGAATTTTAAACAAACTGATTTATCCCATTGCCACACTCCTATCATACATCAGAAAGCTCTTCTGGATTACAAGAAAAAAACAAACAGTGTCCTACTTTATTTTGCCAAATTATTTTAGAAGTGGAAAAACACTTCACATGAAACTTAGCCACGGGGTTTCAGCAAAACTTGGCATGAAGGTAATTGTTTTCAGACTTAAAATGTATGTACACGTGTATACAAATTCACTAGAACAAGCTTCAAATATTTAAAAAATCCTAATTAGGTAGGGAATATGTGAATGTAAGAGATAATTTCCAGAATAAAGAAAGTCTTTTAAAGCTACATGAAAGTGAGTTTCTAAAATATACTGGCTTGGAGAAAATATAAAGAGATTAAACCTGCAATTTTACCTCCTTTCTTAATTCCAAGTAAAAGTTGGAATGATTCAGGAATATTTCTGAGAAGTCAGGAAAGAGGGAAGGAAGGAAGGAAGGGAGAAAGGAAGGAGGGAAGGAAGGAAGGAAGGGAGGAAGGAAGGAGGGAAGGAGGGAAGGAAGGAAGGAAGGAAGGAAGGAGGGAAGGAAGGAAGGAAGGAGGGAAGGAAGCAGGGAGGGAGGGAGGAAGGACGGGAGGGAGGGAGGGAAGAAGGATTACAAACACAATCTGGGCTCAAGGACCTAGGTTTTCATCAGACAGATCTGGGGCAGAGGTGATATCAGTATCTTCATACATCATATCCTCTGTGTAAACAGGGTTAAAACCACTTCTTGGAATAGTCGTCCTGCCCAGGTTAGCCGGGGACTAGGGGACACAGTTCTGCTGGGTATGGGCACTGGACTAGCCCACAGTGAAGTTCCTGACTCCAGCCAGCTCTGTGCTGACCTGTGGCTTCTTAGTCCCCCTTCACCTAAGGCTTTGTTCCTTCTCCTCGGTGCCTGAAATGCATCTGTCCCTTGATTGAAAAACCTTCGGGGCATCCTTTTTCTGAAAATACTTAGGAGTCTTTTGGGTAGGGCTGTGATTTCTCTCCAAAGGCACATGCTGTGATACAGTTAAAAGGCGCCCTCCTCTCCCTCATCCTCAGGCCCTGTCTTCATCTGCACATTAGCCCGCAGTGGGGCAAGGAAGTGCGCAGATGCACACTGGGAGCAGTGCAAACACTCGGTATGGTTCTCACACCCGTCACATCTCCACGTAGACACCAAGAGCTCCCAGCCAGGGGCGGGGGCACCATCAAGTTTAAAACACCAACCTCGGAATGTGACAGAGCCTAGACTTTGACGAAAGTGTGTTGGTCAAAGTTGAATACTCACATTCCATTAATGTCTCTTACAAATTACTTTTCTAATTAAGTGCCTGCTTATTAAAGATGCAATCTGTCACTGCACGGCTGATGGCCGACCACATTCCCGTCTCCTCTTTGCTTGTCCAGATGTTGTTTACTAAGATGTGATTCCTCAGAATTCGACGTTGCTGTCCCGTCGCTGAAGTCGGCTGTCCGTGAGCAGCCCAGCTGCGGACCCCTCCGTGAACAAAGGTGCAGGACAATCTTGAGGGAGCTGGAGTCCCAGAGGTGGCTTGCTTTTCTAGATTGAATAAGCCCTTTGCTGTTCATCAGTCTCCCTGGGAGGATTTCCCTTTCTATCAATCGATCTGTCTATTGTCTCTGTGGAGGAGACAAATGGGAAAGCTGCATCTCTGGGTGCAAAAGCCAGGATGTACCATCGTGGTTATCAGAGATGCGTCACTCACTCATAAAACTGGTAGGTGATTGCAATGCTCTTATGTGGAGCGAGCATACAAAGTTCAATCGTGGAGACCTGCTAAGGCCAAGAAATTTCAAGACCAAGGTCATTGAAAATAATTCCATTCTCTACTCAGATTTCTTGCAGCCTACTAGAGAGATGATTATAGACCACAGATTTGCCCTTTGTCTCCTGTCACTGTCTTCACTCTCTGCTTTCTTAAACCACCAGTCTTCTTTATTTTTAAATAGATTTTATTCAAGGGATATTGCATTTTGACACTAACTTGTATTGAGGTGGACATAATAGTGAATTCACATCTGCGTGTGGCATAACAGAAGATGTGGTGTGTGTATATGTGTGTGTCTGCAATGGAATACTACGCAGTCAAGGAAAAGAGAGAACTCTTGCCATTTGCAGCAACATTGATGGACTTGGAGAGAATCATGCTTAGTGAGATAAACCAGAAGGAGAAAGACAGACATCGTATGATAGAACGCATATGGTGTGTATAGAGATAGAAAACAAATGCATGACAAATTGAATAATACTCGACTTAAAAAACAGAGAGACAAAGCTAATCCAAACACAGTCTTCTGAACCACACCTCCATAAGATAAGGAAACAGACTGTCTCTGTCTCCTCTCCATGGAACTCTTTTCCTGCCTCCTTCTCTCCCAGTCTCTTTGTCCTTCTTGGCCATCCCAAGTTCCATCCTGCCCTCTCACTCTCAGAATACACTCTCTCTGAACTGGACAATGACCGGACAGGGCTGAGGAGCAAGAGGCAGCAGAGTCGGCCAATCCAGCCCATCACTGTTCTTTCTCCATCTCTGGTCTGAGGTCAGAACATCCAGCCTTGCTCCCCAATGTGAGCCCCTCTACTGAGCGCTAGCATTTCTGACAACAGCTCCTAAGGAGGAGGAAACAAAGAGTCCAGAGGATTCTGTCAGAGACAAAGTCCTTGGGTTGACAGCCAGCTCAGCAACCCAGCCACATATGCAGAGAGAGATCTGGAACTGACTTTAATTGGACCAGATGGACCATATGCATACCTCCAACTTCCTTCTGCATTACTCTAGAACTCCAAGAAGTTGGGTTAAATGTTGTGAAGTTCCAGCAAATCAAAGTAAAATCAGAAAGAGAGCGATTGCTTGGCTTAAATGCTTATCATGCAGCTTAGGAGAAGGGCGAAGAGATCAGGGCCCATCTGTCGAGTCCCCGTGGCTCATGGTTGTCTCAAGTTCAAGAGCAAATGTATCTTTCCAACAAAATTCAGGGTCTAATGAAGAAGATGAACCCATTCAGTTAACTCAGAAGGATGAGGATTTTAGAAGGGAATTTAAACTCCAGTGATGGATGGTGGAGAGGACATCTAGACAGAGGGGCACCCAATGCTGGGGGTGTGGGGGGAGGTCCTGGGACAGGGGAGGTCACCCACTTGAACCAAAGTCAGCAAGAGGCACAACTGCTAGAGAAGCTCAGAGGAAGGTAGGAGATATACTCTCACCTCTCCCTGCTTCTCAGCATGCATCTTCCATCACCACCTCTCAGGGGACCAGTTGGCCAGGAAGCCAGAAGACAGTGAGTGAAGCAGGGAAACACTGAGTGAGGTAGGCATGTTCTGAGAGCCAAGCGGTCATCGCACCTGAGCACAGGCATTTCCTCTGGGTTTGAGCACTGGGCATGCCTGATGGAACCCCAGTGTCTGAGCCATGTCCCCGTCGGCTCATTGTCTCCAGTTCCAGAACACAGGAATGAAGGGACAGCGGTGGCAGAGGAGAGCGTGTATATTAACCACTCCCCACCTATGCGATTTAATTAAATAGATGGTTGAAACTACAGCCAGGGTGCCTGTTTATTTTTATTTAAGTGGAGAGAATGGATGAAACAATTTCCACTTTCTGCAGGGTTACCCCAAGTGCTTAGCACATTTCTGATTTCTCATTAATCAGTTCAACCGTCCTAGGAAGTCAGTTTTATTACCTCCATTTTGCTAATGAACAAATAAAATGGAGCCCTGGAGGGACAGTCAACGGCCCAGGGTCACACGCTTCTCGGTGGAAGACCCAGAGAGGGCGAACTGTCTTCTGAGTCTCCAGCCTTGCTCCTCTGACACTCTCAGCCCACAAACCACGGGAGAGGAATCCCAGGCGAGGGTCACCGCGTGTCTGGGCAGCTCACTGTTTTTCTCTGCTTTAGCATTCCACAAATGAAAGAAAAGGGAAAAGAAAACTACAAACACAAAAACAAGAAGGCCTGCTGTAGTTTTTTTTTTTAGAGCGACAGCCCATCCCAGCCAGAGCAGGCAAGGGGAGAGGGGCTAGCGGTGGGCGGGGCCGCAGCAGTGGGCTCCCTGGCGGCCCAGCCTTTGGACACTTTGCATCCGGGGCCCTCACCTCTAAGAGGCGTGTTCCTGCCTGTTCTTGGCGACCTGGGTCTCCTCCGAGGACATATCTGAGCCACTTTCCTTTCATGGAGGACAAAGCAGGCTCCATGTCACCTTGACAGCATCGCGGCGTGAAGGTATCATTACTGAAACCAAATGGAAACAAAAAAAAAAAATGACATTCATGCCAGGCGCCCAAGTCGCTCTGGCTTTCTCCTCTGAGTATCTCCACAGCGTTCCCTGGTCCCAGGTAGGGGCAAAATGTTCATTCCAAGTTATCATCCGGCAGGGAGTTGTTGTGGGGAGCAGGTCTCTGCTCTGATCCCGCCAGATGCGTCCTGGAGGGGCCTCATTCATCTTTGTCCCACCTCATTTTCCAAATATGTTCTTGCAGCAGCCAGGACGCTGAAGAGTCTGACAAAGTGGAGCTTTGAGAGGCTGGCAGTGGCAGATGGGTGAGTGTGAACATGTGATGGAGCTGGGCGGGGCACCAGCCAACATCACCAGACTCCCCTGAAGTTGCACCTTCCAGGGCCACAGTTTCCATCTAAGGATAGAGCCTGGCGACTGGAGTTTGGTTCTGGAGATGCAGGGACTGGCTATTCAAGCCAAGCAGAGGGGCTGAGCCTCTTGCTGCACCCCGACCCCGACCCCCTTGTTTATATTCTCTCGAAAAACACAGGCAGCCAGGAGTGCATACCTGTCCATTGTCGACTGTGATTATTCAAAATGCTCCAGAGGTCTTTTTGCTCCTCCTAAGTGATATCCAGAACTACTGATTTGACTCAGCTGTCCTGGTAGAAACAAAACTACAAAAGGAAACAAACATAAAAAAAAGCAAACCCAACAGGATTTGAAGGTACACAACTGATCTGATGATCAGTTAATATAGTAATTTTTTCTACAAATATTCATCCCTGCAGACACGCCCTGGGGCTCAGGTTCCTGACATGGCAGCTGGGTTCAAGACCAGCTGGGGAAAAACCAGAATGAAACCAACTAATAAATAAATATACGTGTTTCTTCCGCTCTCTCTCTTCCTGCCTTCCTTCCACTCTCAAAAACAAATAAAGAGACAGAGAGACGGATAGATAGGCAGATAGATAATATCTCTATACATTGCATGTATAGTAATCAATAAGCGCACCAGGATGTGCTGGGCAATACCCTCCTGACCCGGGGGAAAATGGAGCGAAGAAGAGCATGTCCCATCCAAGCGGGCTGAGCTAACAGGGGTGGGGTGACCCTGGATGGTCTTCAGTGCTTGGAGGTGCCCAGTGCATCTTGAGCCCAAAGCCCTGCCTGAGGGGTCTGTGATGACCCCGCGCTGAGCGCAGCCCCTGCCCCAGGGAAGCAGGCTCATATGGTCTGAATGAAAGGAGCCAACTCTATTCAGAAGAGGGGATGCTCAGGCGCAATTTCCATGGGTGGCTTCCTGTCTGCCAAGTCCAAACAGAAAAATATCTCAAGGTGCAAAATCGAATGGCAGAGGTCAGCAAACATGCAACGAGAAGGAAAGCTTTGCTATAGGACCCAGTCGAAGTGGGCTGCCGCTGCAAGTGCCATGACTAGGGATCCCACATTGCAGTGGAGCGTTTCACATGGTTCAGGAGCTCAGGCTGCCCCGAACAGGCACTGGCACAGTTGAGCTCTGAGAGATCCCTTCCAGAGGGTCCATACAGACACCTGCTGTGTGCCCTCGGGTGGGCCAGAGAGCTCTTGGGGTCCCCCTTAGAAGGATCCCCATTTGTGAGGTCCACCCACTCCCAGAGCTCCCAACTCTGATTGGAAGGTGAGTCTCCACACCTGCAGGTGCAGGGGCATGGCATTCAGTGCACGGCAGCACGGGCACACGAGGGAGCTCTGATGCGGAGGAGCCCTGAGACCCCGAGACCTCCAGTTAGACCCTCCATGGGAGCAGGTCGTCCTCACGACCCCCGTTCTCAGCGAGCTTGTGTCTGCAGCGTGCATCACTCACGGTACCTTCCCCAAGGTCTCCTCCATGCAGGTGATAAAGTCTTTGCTGCTAACAGCAGCTTCGCAGTCTGAGAGTCTACACAGCAGGGACAGCTGCATGGGGCACACCTCAGACCTCTGTCTTGGATTCTTCGCTCTTTGAGGCAGTAACGCATCCAGACTTCCGGAATTTTTCTGCCAACTTACTCATGTCCCTAATAATTTTCTATTTCCAACAGGCTCACGCCATACCCCCCAAACATGGGTTAGGACAGAAGAGCTCCTCAGCTTCTGTGGGGAAAATCTACTTTCAATATTTTTGACAAAACGTCTTTTAAAAAACAAATTGAAAGGAAAATCATGTCTCACCCTGACAAGATTTCCTGCGAGTAGCTCTTAGACACCCGAGTTGACAGTTGGTCAAAAATCTGCCCATGTTCCTGGCTTGGTCGCTGAGAGGAGACTGACCAGGCCTGTCATCCCCTTTGTCCTGCTGCCCTCTGAGGGCTCGAAAGTGGAAAGGAACACGGGAGAAGCTGGCTCGAGAATGAAAACGCCAAGTCCAGGGACCCCTTCCAGCAGGGACGTCCCCGTTGTATTGGGTTTGGTTCACTCATCTTTCGCGAGACCCTCCCCAACCTAAAAGAGGAGGACTCCGTGAAGGCTCAGATATGGCTAGCATCTCTGGTGACGAAGTATGTTAAGTGAAGGCACATGCATTGTCTTATAGACACAGTGACGCTGCACGCGTCACACAGGCCAGGCCAGTGTAAACGCAGCTCCTATGTGCCCTGGGAGACCGACAATCCCTCTGACTCTTTCCTGTGATACTCACTTTATTGGGTGGTCTGGACAGAACCCACAATGCCTCCAAGTCTCTGTGCTCTTCCAGAAGGTTCAAGGTGACCTGCTTTCCAGCCTCTGAAACCAGGGAGAAATGAGGTCCAATGTGTGCCTCAACTTCCCCTCTGTCCCACTCTGCTTGAGGAAGATGGAGTGGGAATCCAGCGGCTTCAGAGCAAACTGCTCCCCAGGGAGATTTGTGGGGTCACCGCCAGGCCCTCTCTCAGCTGCTCCGGTCACTTCTCAGAGGTTAAGGCTGGTCGGAATGCAAGGGAGCAGATGACTGCAGACGTCGGACCCTCCCCGATGCAGCTGATGCTGAGTTTCTGAAGCATGAGTCATCCAGGAAAAATTAATAATGAAAATGGCTAATTCATAAGCGGGCACATCCGTGGAAAGGGTGCGTGCATGTGGAAGGAATGGGTCACAGTGATTTTTCTTATTAACAATAGAACCGAAGGGAGTGATTAATCGGCCCCACAAATCAATGCTCACAACTACCAACATCACACAGCAGACACTGAGCCCTGGCTGGGGAGGCCACCTCCTCCAGACCACCAGCCCAGGACCCCCTCAGACCCTCTTCCGTCCTCGCCCAGGCCCCATCCAGACTCTCTGAGTTGAGTGTCCCTGTGCTGGGCAAGGGCCTCCCTCCCACCTCCTTTATTTTCCTTCTTTCTTCTGTCTCCCTGTCGCTCTCCTTCCTTTCCTATTTTTCTGCCACTCATTCTCTCTTCTCTCCTTCCCCTGCCTATTGCCTTGTGCCTTTCCAGACTCTCCCTTTTCCAGCTCCGGTTGGCCCTCTGTTTCTCTCTTCACTAGACTCTCTCCTTCCTTTTCTCGTCTCCTATCTGCCTCCTGGCCTCCTTGGCCTCTGCCGGTGCTCAAGATTCAGAACATCAAAGGTGCCAGGGCCTTTAGCAGGGAACTTCTCAAACTCGGCTGCATGCCTGAGTTACTTGGGAGTTTTGTCAACGTGCAGGTTCTGTTTCAGAGGTCCAGAGGGCCAGGGCCTGGTCTGCAGTTCTCACGAGTGCCCCAGCAATGCTGACGTGGAGGTTCCGGGTGCCACCTTGCAACAGCTCACTGTTGGGAGTGTCCCAGGCCCTCCCGGGGAGAGGGGGAGAGCCTTGCACTGACGCTCAGCCAATGGGAGGCTGTGCGCTCATGTTCTCTTCCTGCACCCGAGTCACATAAAGATGGCCCGCTCTCCTGACCTGCCCCAATGGACAGCAGGTACCGCCCTCCCTCTTGGAAGCTAGTAGTTCTCTGAGGTGCTGGCCTATCAGCTCTGCACTTAGGGCTCAGGAAACACTAGTTCCCAGCTTCAGGCAAGGTTTATAGTTTAAAAGGGCGACCACCTTACACGCAGTTCTGGCTTCAAAGCTCAGCTCTGACGCACAACGTCTTCAAAATGGAACAGGTCACCTAATCTCGTGAGGTTTCTGTCTTTCCATTCAAGAAAATACGACAATTGACCTCTCAGGGAAGCTTTGAGACGTAGCGTACAGCTGACAGCACAGGCTTTCCAGCTTAGAGCTGACCTCCCCCAGAGCTATGCTTGTCCCGGCTCGGCGTCCTCATCTGCACTGTGGGCACCTGTCTGTCCAATGGAAGGATCTGTTGAAGGTCGGCACTCACTTTCCAATTCTGTGGGCACCATGGGTCTGCCTTTCATGAGCCATTGATCGATGAGGCGTGTGCAATCCAGAGACTACACGTGACCATCTCACACTCGTCCTGGCCTCTGTGCTGTGTCACATGAGGATTTAAGCCCTGCGCCTCCAACCAGGGCTGTCCTGGTGTCAGCCCGCTGACTTCCAACTCCAAGGTAGCTTCCAACCACAACCTTTCAATGACCTCTGTTCTGTTCTCGGAACCCAGAGAAAATGTCACCCGTCACTGCACTGGAACAATGAATCCACGCCCGCTGGTGCAGCTAAACCAGAGGATGGAGTTACATGCCACAGAGAATTTCACGAGACCAGAAAACACACGTGGATGCATTTTGCATAAAGACACATCATCATCCTTGGGTAAGACTCCAAGGTCTTGGTGATTCATTCACTGTGATTGCAATTGGCTTTCCACTGCACCATGGGTCTGCCTCTTTCTCTCACTTCTTTCCTCCTAATTTAGCCTTGACTTCATTTATCTAGAACGCACCTGCTTCCTTAGAGACGTGCCTGCAGGCACAGCTGTTCTTGATACTCAGGGTTTCGAGGGACGGATTGGTGCCGTTTCTGTTCTGTGTTCTGCCCTAGATGCCACAGGGGCGTTGAGTGGACTAGACTTTGGTCCTGCCCTCATGACACAGCACCTCAACGTGACATTGCCCGATGGCCCAGGGGCAAGAGAAGAGCCTGGCCAGCATCCCTCCCATCTTCACGGCCTCAAATGGAAAGACGGCTGTGGGCATTCTCCTGTCTGTCGCCAGGGTTGTGAGACCCCGTGTGAACATGTACCGAGGAGGAGTCTGCAGAGACAGATATTATCCCAGGCTGATGTTCCTCATGCCCGTCCCCTGCGGCCTGTCGTCTCCGCTGTCATACCAGGGTGACGCATTTCTGAGCTTAGCAAGCCCTGGTCTGTGAGCCACACTGGGAAAGTTTGCACTCACATCATCAGGGTGATTTGTTTTTAGTTTTTTGTTTCTGTTGGTTGTGTTGTTTCATTTTTGTGACATCCCCCAGAAAGCTGAGGATGTTCGCATCCTGACCAGAGAGCAGGATAGGTAAGATGTTCGCTCAGACTTAATGGCGGCGCAGGGAAGACGATGAAAATAAGTGGGTCTGCAAAACATGCCGCATGTCTTCTTGTAGCCCCCTCTCCTTTCTTTAAAGAAAAACCAGCACCCCGATTAGCCCATCTTCTTTTCCTGAGGCTCTTTTTTTCCACTTGGATTTCTTTTCCTTTCCTTTCCTCCTTTCTTAATTCCCTTTCTTATTTTCTAAAAGGCTCTGGATCACTGCCAGTTATTATTATAAGCTGAATGCTTTGGCTGTGAGCCAAGATGCCGAGAGTTAAGCATGAAGCCCAAATGGATGGTTTCTTTCCTCTTCTCCCCTCCGCCCCTGCAGCTAGGGGTGGGGGAGGCAGCACTTCTGCCACCCAGATTCTGCAAATCTGTTCTGGTCGGGGGACAGTGGGGTCACATGAGGGATGTGGAAGGCAGGATGATTGTGGAAGATGAGTGTGAAGGGTGCTGAGTCCCTTCCTCAGTGATTAGCTAATTTGGGAATCCAGTGAATCGGCATCAAGGAGGGCGGGGAGAGGTGCCAGACAGATGTGGGATGTGTGTGGCTGTCACAGGGGGAGATTCCCCTGGAAGACTGACTGATTTCAAGGACAGGGAGACCGAAATGTTAAGAAATGGGATCACCAGCCCATTGCGTGCACTGAACGTTTTCAGCCCTGAAAACCTGAGAGGGGAGTCTGAGGACCACTCGGAGAATTGCCCACACACTAACCACCTGCTCTTCCTGGAGGCCACGATGCCTGGGAATTTGGGGAGCACGTGCAGACTGCCCTTTCCCGCTGTGGAGGTCATCCACAGTCCCTGAACTGACACCCTACCATCAAGGACATCCCTCTGACCTGCTCCCAGGCCAGCTGCTTGGCCTTCAGGCTCCTGTCCCTGCCGTCTC
Organism: Solenodon paradoxus; assembly: GCA_004363575.1. Classification (NCBI taxonomy): domain Eukaryota; kingdom Metazoa; phylum Chordata; class Mammalia; order Eulipotyphla; family Solenodontidae; genus Solenodon; species Solenodon paradoxus. Next base: position 381,263 of record RJWH01000975.1, read on the forward strand.
TGGCCCTCCTGCCTCTTGTCACTGTACTGGGTCACTTGATGAGTCCAGCATTGCCTTCCAGCCTCAACATTTATCCTATCTGCAATGGCCCCTCTGTCCCGGAAGACAGGTCCCCGGAACTGGGGCGTGGGAATCTGTCTATCAGGAAGGATGTCACTGCTTCTCACTTGCCGGCTCCATGGTCACTCAGAAATGGGAGACTGGAGATGGTCACCACCCCGGAGAGGCAGGTCATCCCTCTAAGGCTGCTAATGGGCATCCCTGTGCACGTGCTGGGTTGGGTTCATCCACTCCGAACTCCAGCTTTGAGACCGAGGCCTCTGCCTCGCTCCCCGCAAAAAACTGGTTCATCTTCATGGGGAATTTCTCAGCTGGAAACCATGTACATCTAGGGCTTGCTCACACCTCTCTCTGCCCTCCTTCAGGGTGATTCACTGGATTCCCAAATTAGCTAATCACCTAGGGAGAGGACTCTAAACATGCTTCAACTAATGTTTTGCAATCATCTTGCCTTTTATAGCCTCATGTGACCCTGATCTCCCAATAGTGACAGTATATTTACAAAATCTGCTCAAAGAGACCATAGCATCACACATCAGGTTTGGGGGCTCAACCTTCACTCCCCCAACTCGGATGCAAAATGGCACTGACTTTATGGAACAAGGAGACACATTCCAGGACAAATATTCAGAATGAAATTAGGTAAAACAAAACAAAACAATCCTTGGAAATGAGTCTAAGCCACAACTGAGCATCCTGAGATTTGTTCTTCCTCGTAATTTAACCATGAGCATCGAAGAGAAAAAAAAATTAACGGAGAGAGTCCTCAAATCAGCCCTTCCCAATATCTTTCTTCCTTTACTGTTGCGTTAAAGATTTCCACTTGCCTTTAGCAGATGATTTTATAAAATCTTTACATGTAATTGTAGGAAAAACATCCAGACAAATCCAGAACGTCACGCATGTGCGTCACTCATATTCAACCTCATTCAAAACATATACAGAATTTTAATCTTGCAGTCTACTGCACCAACACTTTTTGTTTTTAAAAAGGTGAGTCAATTAATATCTTAACAATTCAAAATGAGATAGTCAAATGGAGTAAAAAAGACATAATTCTTGTGGGACACAGGAGAGAGTTCTGATGCTAAAAAAGAGCACACTGGGAGTGTGTTTGTTTCAGATATTGCCACTGCGATAACCTTTGCCCGATGCAGATATTAAAACTTCATGGTTTTAACATGTTTTTGTACAACTGAATAAACAAAAGAATATTATTTATAAGACTCCCCAGAGGAAAGGCTTAATATCTCTTCATTATTACGGATGTGTGACTTAAATTATTTTTTTCAGGTCTCCAAACGAACAAGACTGCTAGTCTCTTTGACATTCATGAATGTTACAATATAATACCAAAGCTACTGACACACAGAAGGGAAGAGCTTTTTTTTTTTTCTGAAAACTTGCTTTTGTGGTAAGTGAGATTTGGGGACCATTTGTGGTATTCTGGTATTTGCAATTTTTGCTCACTGGAAATGTCTTCATTGTGAGCAAAAGAGCTTATGAGGAGGCTCTTATAGGCAACAGAGAAGAATCTAGGTGCTTTTCCCAGCACCTCAGCTGGGCTTGGAAGGAAGGAAGCACGAAGGTGGGGCTGTGAAAGGTAACGACAGCAGAAAGGAAGTAAGAAAGTGATTCTGGCCTGGAGCTGAGAGTTGGCTCTGAGAAAAAGGTGTTTTATAAGTAGCAGGCATGTGCTGTATGCCCTTCCCATGTCACTGATGGATTCTCTGACTATTTTCCTGGTGCAATAGTCTGTTCTACATGCTCATCTGTGTTCCCTCCAACATGGCAGCCCCAAGTTAGGCCCCAGAGAACTGACCAGAAATGAAGAAGTGACTCACGGTGGACCCTTCTGCTAGATTTCATAGTGCTTAACCTCAAATAGGCAATAAATGTTCGCTGTCCGTGTCTACATAAAGTTTACATCCCCGTGAAATTGTAGGTTCATGGCTAAGCCCAAAATCTCGGGCTGATTAGCATACCAAAAAGGACGTTTCCAATATGATACAATGACTGATCATTTGGGTGTTAATTAAACTCACAATTCCTCAGCTCTTAAAGGGATAACTGGAGGCTAGGACAATAATTCGTCAATGCTCATGACTGATCTCAACTATTCTGCTTAATCAATTAGAAAGACACATACTTAATCCCCAACATGTATAATCTATACTTCAGATATTCTCAATCCTTCAGTGGAGAGATACTTTCGAATTTACTTTTGCTTTAAAGAAAACTCAGGATCCGGCAAGTTGGTGGAAGAGTAAAGAGGCTGAGCTCACCTCCTCCCCTCTGATACAATGTATATGTATAATGTATAAGTATAAGTAAATGTAGATGTGTAAGAGTTGTAGTCGGTGAAAAGGACTGGAGGACTGTGTGATCAGTGTATACAGTGACATATGTCAGCAGAGGATGTAAGAGGGGATAGGCGTCACCTGGGCACTGTGACCCGAGAGTGAGAGAGGGACAGCAGTGATCTGAAGCCACTTTCTGGGGTTTAAGGGACTCACTCCTGCATGGGGGACCCTGATATGTAAGAGCTGAATTAGAAAGGAGAGTTTAAGCATCAGGTATGAAAAATGGAAGAGACTTTCTCTGAAAACAATAGGTCTTGGGGGTCAGAGATGCAGGCAGCAGCTGAAGCTTGAACCTTTGGCGAGGGTCATGTAAGTGCAATTTGTTGGCAACTAAAGAGTTTCACTACATTTCCCATCCCCAGGATTTGCCAGAGATGCTCCTCTTTACAACTGACTTTCGCTCTGTGTGAGGCACTGGCCACACCCCAGCCTGGAGCCTTTGTTGAGGTTCTATTTGCTTATGATGTTTTTTACTTCTCCTCTGAACTTGACCCCAGACCCTGGCAGTGGGGACTTTTGATTCAGAGACGATTCTGTTCATAGTGGTTCTAGTTCTGGTGGTCCCTCCTGGAGACAGGTCTCTCCCTGGGTCATAGAGAGCTGGTCAGTGATGTCTTTCTTCCTCAATGTGGGCACATACAGTCCCTAAGGAAGAGCGTAGTTATGGCATTCTCTAAGAGCAACCTCTTCAATTTCTGGGGCCATGACTGCGACCTTGTGCTGACATCAGACCTCCAGTCATACATGGTGAACAGGCTTTTATCTACAAAGTCACAGGGCACCCTGGGCCAACACCCTCGAACTATGTCCTGCAACCTTGTGTCTTAATTGAAGGTTGATACAAGAATAAGGAAATAATGTTTACATTAACCTATAGAAGCTAACAGAGACTATTTAACAAGAAGAAGAAATGAAGGAAAACATCCTAAAGGATAAAACAAAGTTAGATCTCAAGGGAAAATCTTCACACAACAGAATTAGGTAATTTTCCTGAAGTATATTTCAAAATGATAGTTCTAATAATGTTGAAATTTGGAGAACACTGGCTGAAGAAAAAAGCAACCTCAACAAAGAAAAATGTGAACAGAGTTTCATATAAAATAATAGAAATAAAGAACACAACAGCTGGACTAAAAAATACAAAGAGGGGGTCAGTAGCAGAGAAAAAGCAGGCAATCAAGTGGGAAATATCCAAGTAGAACAGCAAGAAAATGGAATTCAGAACAAGACTCAAGTTACAGGAATTCCAGAAGGAGAGAACAGAGAGAGATAGGAATAGAAACCATATTTGAATAAATTATTATAGCTGAGGATTTTCCTAAGACGGGGAAAGAAACAGACATCAAACCCTGTAAGCTCAGTTTTTTCCAACAAAATGAATCCCAGCAGAGACAAATCAAGACATTTTGTAATAAAAATGTTGAGTAAATTAAGAGTAAAGGCAAAATTCTGAAAGTAGTCAGGGTTAGCGGGAATCATATATAAGGAAATCTCGAATCTCCGTGAGACTATCTAAGGATTTCTTGCCAGAAACTTTATAGGAACAAAGAAAATAATATGACATAATCGAAGTATTGAAAGAAATGTATTTCCAATCAAGAATACCCTACCCTGCTAGACTCAGAATTGAAGGAGGAATAAAAAGACATATAGATAAATACAAATTAAAGGAATTCATCACCACTAAACTAGTTTTGCAAGAAATACAAAAGGGGACTTTTAAAAGTTAGAAGAACACACATAGAAATGTCAAGAAACTGAAAATATATAATGGGGGGTTAACAATAAAAATGTTGACTAGTAGAATGAGCTCAAAATTAATTTGTCTAATAAGTTATAATCTTAAAACCTTTTACATAAACCTCATTGCAACCTCAAAACAAAAATCTGTAGAAGAAACAAGCAAGAAACTGAAGAGGGAATTAAAATATAACACAAAAGGAAACTATCAAAGCATAAAAGAATGGTAGAAAAATAAAGAATAAGGGAAAAAACACCCAATACACAAATAAAAAATGACAATAAATATTTATAGCTCGATAATTGCTTTCAACGTTGATGGTTTTAACTTACCAGTTAAAGAACACAGAACATCTGAATAGATTAAACAGCAAAATTCAATTTTTGCTGCCTCCAGGAAGCTCTTATTTATCTTTAAAGACAAATACAGGCTTAAAGTAACCAGTTGGAAGATAATTCTACAAGCAAACAATGCCCTAAAAAACACAGATGCAACAATATTTATATCAGAGAAAACAGACTTGCAGCTAAAAAGGATAACAAGAGACAGAATAGACATTGTATAATGATTAAAGGACAATGAAGCAACAAGGCATTGCGATTATAATATATATTTGTAGACTGATGGAGTATCAAAAGTCATACAGCTGTTTTTAATATGACTAAAAAGGGATATTTATAGTAATATAAAAGTAGTAGAGGACTTTAACACCCATTTACAAATTTTTATAGATTAATCAGACAGATAATAATTTTTAAATAGCCTTAAATGAAGAACTTGTGTGGAAAGGATTAGTAGACTTTTGTAAAACATTCCATCCCAAACCAGTAGAATTTACTTATTTCCAAGGGTACATGGAACATTTTCAATGATAGACCATATGCTGTGACACAAAACAACTATTATTCAATTAACAAAGATGGAAAATATACCAAGTATCTTCTCTGATCATAACCATACAAAACTAAAAGTAAACCACAAAGGGAAAACTGGAAAAATGCCAATATGTGAGAATAGATAACATGAGTCTAAATAGCTACTGGGTCAACACAGAAACTAAAATATAAATTAAAATATACTTGAGAACAAGTGAAAATACAGACATGTGTTATTAGAACATATAAGGTATTGCAGAAGTAGCATTCAGAGGGAACTTAATGGCAACATAGCCTTATATCATAAACAAGAAAATGATCAAATAGACAATTTAACCCTGCACCTAATGGATTTTGAAAAAAAAAAGACAGATGCATCAAAATTTAGTATAATGAAGAAAATTATAAAAATCAGAGTACAAATAAATACAATAGAAACCAAAAGTGGATAGAAAAAAATCGGTGAAACCAAGAGTTGGTTCTTTGAAAAGATAAACAAGCTGGGCAAATCTTTAGACTCAAGAAGAGAGAAAAAATTTGATGATTAGCAGAATCAAATCAAAGAGAAATTACTGCAGATACCACAGAAATACAAAAGATTGTAAGAGATAATTATGAACAATAATATGCCAATAACTGATCCTCTAAAATTTTAGAGCTATATAGCTTATCTGAAAAAAACAGGCATGGCAATTAAAACTGTAATAAAATATCCTCCAAAAACAGAAATCCAGGGCCAGCTGGCTTTACTAGTGAATTTCACTAAAACTTCCAAGAACTAACACCTATTCTTCTCAAACTCTTCCAAAAAAATTGGAGAAGAAACATTTCTGAACACATTTTATGAGGCCATGATAATCCTGATGCCAAACCTGATAAGGACATTGCAAACATAGAAAGCTACAGTTCAGTATCTCCATGGATATAGATAAAAAATTCTCAACAAAATTCAGGCAAAATGAAGTCGACAATACATGAAAAGTGTCATACACTTTGACTGGGGGAATTTCTTTTAGGATGCAAGGATAGCTTGATATATACAAATCGATTAATGTAATACACCACATAAAGAAAGGCTCTGAAAAGATTCAACAGCATTATAAGAAAAACTCTCCAAAAAATGGAAACAGAACCTCAAAATAATAAAAACCATATATCACAAACACACAGTTCATATTATATTCACTATTGAAAAACTGAAAGCTTTTTTATTAAGATCAGGAACGAGACAAATTTTCCTAGTCTCACCACTAAATATTTAGTCTTCGAGGTCTTAGAGTAATTGGGTAAGTATGAAAGGAATCCAGATTGCAAAAGTGAAGCTATCACTATTTGCACTTGACATGATAATATGCTTAGGAGACTCTAAAGCCGCCACTAAAAAAACTACTGAAACACTATCTGTTATAAACCTAGAATTATTTGTTATAGTTCTTTATATTACGGAATGAAATGGCAGGCTACAAAATCAAAAAAATCAGAAAAATGTTGCATGTCTATACATAGACATTGAGCTAGAATAAAAAGAAATTAAGAGAACAAACTCATAATTCCATCAAAAGAAATTCCATACCTAGGAAATTCAACAAAGGAAGTGGAAGATTTGTTTAATGAAAATTACAAGACATAGTTAAAAGTAATAGGAGACACAAAGTGATGAGAATATTTTCTGTGTGTGTGCAGATGGGAAAATATGGTTAAAATGTCATTTTACCTACAATGATATGGATATTCAATACAATGTGTATTAAATTTCCAATGACATTTTTAAGGAAATATAACAATTAGCACTAAATTGTACCTGGACCCACAGAAGAACCCAAGTAGCTAAAGAAAACTTGAGAAAAGAAAACGAAAATGAAGATGTCAGTTTATAGCAAAGTGGAGAGGGCTAAAGGGGGTTAGGCTAAGTGAAGTATGTCAGACAGATGAAATATATCAGATGATTTTACCTGTACGTGGAATGTAAAGAAACAAAGCCAAAGACCAGATAAAACAAAATTAAAGCAACCAATAAACTTAGACAATTACCTGTGGTTTTCCCAGGGGATGTGGGGAGTAGGGGATAGAAATGGAGGGAGTTCAGGGGATAAATCTGTTTGTTTTATTTTTAATTTAAGTACTGTGTTAATTTATCTTTAAAGAAGGCCCAAGAGACTATATTTCAAGTTCCTGCTGGATTTGACCCTCCACCCACACCCAGACTTTTTGCTTATCTTTACTTATTCACAGGCACACTCTCTACAAATCCCTACTCTTAAGTCTACGAACCCAGAGAGGGAACCTGGCTGCTATTCTCGATACTATCCCGAACAAGGTACTTTCTTATCTAACATTGTGCATATTTCATCTACCTTTGATCTGAACCTAAATCCTCCTGCTTGTCACAAAGAAGGAAAATTGACAGATACAAAAGAAAACTCTAGACATTGGAATAATGTCATTCACATTTTAATTTCAATGGTCTCTCTCTCTCTCTCTCTCTCTCTCTCTCTCTCTCTCTCTCTCTCTCTCTTTCTTTCTGTGATGT